>CM059212.1:30262169-30612169 GCA_030347435.1 Clarias fuscus
ACAACGATGCAAAGCTTAACACTAATAAATCTTATAACTCCAAAATCTCTTAATTCCACGTTGGCTTTTGACCATTGAAGTTGACCTGCAGTTTTTGAATAGAAAGATGTGCCCTTGTGTTTAAAACTGAATATAATTCCAACATTAAAAAATTTATGTGTATACAGGGTGTATGTTATCATAAGACAATAATCTAAAATGCAAGATCATCTGTAAATATTTAAAGTATGATGTGAAAAAGGAAAAGTTTTGCAGAAAAATAGCAAATACAGTATTGGAAATAAAAAGGTATAGCAGGTATAGTTTTATAGCTTTTCAATATGAGTATCCTAACATTCACGTTTGTATTTTATTTTGCTACTTGTAAATGTTGAAATCACTTTCCAATGTTTCATTGAATTGTATAATCTGGTAAAACATCAGCAATCACATGATTTCACATGTTTCCACATCCGGTATTGAGATTTTTATTTAGATTTTTATTTCTCACACATTTTTTCCCCATGTATGAATTTTAAACTTGATTAATTTATTTTAATGAGATTTCTTTTGCTTTTGTTTATTCATACTATTGTCACATGGAATTTTTTTTGCCATTAGTTTATTATAAAACATATATAAAATATTCCCATCAGACTCCGGTAGATTTATGATAAAATGTATGCACCAAAATGTATTATTAGGTTGTATTATTAGAGTAAGGTTTAGATTTTAATACACGATTAACACGTTGTTGTCTTTGCTTTAGGTGCTTTAAGTGCAGTGACTCACTTAGGATTAGAATGAGAGGGTTGTTCTAATCTCAACAGACCTTCGAACAGCATGAATACGCCGTTTCAGGAAGGTCGAACAGGTCGTGACTCTGTCACTGTTTTATCCGATTCTTAAAACTGAACTATAATTCTGCTGAGTATAAATCTTGTGATTTTAGGAATCCTAGCTGTTCAGCTGCATTCACATTACCAGCCAGATTTTTTTTTACTTTAATGTGACACAAATCTGATGTTTTTCAGATCAGATCAGAGTCACTTCCATACAGTATGTGGTCGTAGATCAGATCGTTGTTTGAGATAAATGAGCGACTCGTAATTATGAATGTGAACGGTCATGACATGTGAACGGGACAACGTGGCTCGTAATGTGAACAAAGCCTTTGTCTCTGAGTCAGTCCGCACTCAGGCTGATTAAAAATCAGATATTTCTTTGGAATTGTCATTTCCCAGTTTAAAGACAGATTTACATAGATAGCCTTAAAGATTAGTTTTAAGTCTTGTCTTATTACAAAAGGCGGGAAAAATAAAAATAATAGTTATAATAATGCAAATAATTTAAATGCATTTATTTTACATATGGATGACATCTGGGTGACATTGTGTTTCTGAGTAGGACTTGTGATTTTACAGATATTTATATGTATCATATTCACCTAATGTTCTGGATATATAACGCTTTGAATTGCACTTTGCATTGCAACCCCTGTACTCTGGATAAAACAGTGTAAATGTGCCGCTGAGCCAAATTACCGCATGTAAACCAACAGCTGTTCAATCGGCGAAACGGAAGTTTCTCTTTTCATTGCGGGTTAGAGACGTCCTTTAAACATGATTTTACTTCCCTAACAGGCATCGTAGCTGTCGTCCCAGAGAGCCAATGCATCTCCTCTGTGTTTTGTTTACAGATGCCATAAATCACCATTATACAACTCCCTCTTCAACAGGCCTGGTCAATAACTCGCCATTAAGCCATGTGCAGACTCTACACTTTTTTTGGGTGGTATTTCTTTCAAGTATACTTTCTAATATGATTTAAAACAAGAAACATCAATTAAAAACAATAATAGGAGCCACGCAGTATCGGGAATCCATGATTCGAGTGGGGAAGAGAGACACGGCTTATTGATTACCTTTAAAAGAAAGGAAATAAAAACACTCTGTTTTTAATATTCTGATGTCACAATTGCAAGAAGGTTCCGCTTTTATTAGGTCGATGTTGTTTGCTTTTAGGATTTTTCTTTTGTCGTGCTTGATTTTTGGTTTTTGCCAAAACTAAAATAAAAATAAAAAACTAGTTTTTATGAGATTTTTTATTTTTTTATTTTTTTTAATCCAGACATATGTTATGTATTTTCCACAGTTTGGTATTTTAAGAAGTTTTCTGCAATGTGATTTCTTTAAAAACAAGTGACATTTTTGTTCATAATGATTATGATGCTGATGATGATGTATTTGCTAACATGCTCAGCAAATCTGGTCTTTTTTGTGGGCCACGTGCCTGCCGTGACCTCTGACCTCTATGGTTGAAAAAAGGGGTCAAAGATTAAGCAGGATGATGTAACCGGCCTCTCAGTGTTCCCAATGTTCACTTTACCAAACGTTTTTTTTTTTGGTTTTTAAGTTTAAAATGAATGTTATTTGTATAATAATAATAATAATAAGAAGAAGAAGAAGAATGAATATATTTTGTAATAAATTGTTTGCATTTTATACATATTTAAATGTATCGATTTTTTATGTTAGTAGGTTAGTAGATTTTTTTTTATGTAAATACCTCACCTAGATGTTTAAAAACCAGTGCTTAAACGTGAAAAAGCTATTTCTATATAAATATTTAAATTTATTAAAGTATTTTACAATTGAAAAAATCTGCCCTGTATTTCTTGCAACTGTTTTTTTTTTTTTGGTGCAAAATATGATGCTCAATTTTGTTAAATGCTTTAGACTTTACTTTCTTTTGTGTCAGTTCTTCATCAAGTTCATCACACTTTCCATCAAAACATTTTGTCTGTTGAAAAGCCGTGAGCCGGGGGTCCAGCGATTTTGTAAAGCCCGTGCTCTACTGAGTCACAAAGCCGAGTGTCTCTGTGACTCGAGTGGCCATTTTGAAGCAGCGTGTATTGTGCGAGGAGGCTTTGCAGTGCCATTGATTCCCACTAAACAACACATGGTGCATGAAGCTAAAGCTGTTCTCACAATCACACTGTAGAGCAAAACAAACATGCACACAGACACACACACACACACACACTCAGAATTCTGTCTAAAGGTCATTAAAGCTTTGCTTTTCGGCTTTGTGTTTGAAGGCATGCTATGAAACGGCTGAATGTTCCACTACAAATGGATCGTTTTACTGTTTGGCGTTCTGAACATCACATGTGTGGAAACAGATCTATAGCACTTTCATATCCCGTACAGAACATACAAGAGTACCTATTCTTAATTATTGGTTCTCTTACTTTGTTGTATAAGTTTGTAATATGAACAATAAATTTACTATTCATTCTATTAGCTTGTTTCCAGTCATTGTAAACTGCATTTTTTATTTAGCATCCTTAATTATAAATTCACTGTTTGGACCTTTAAATCAAAGACATATTTTGATAAAAGTGCTCTATAGGTAAAGATTAAGATCACAGTCTTGAGATTAGTAAACTGTCAGAATAAAAAAGAAACTCTTTGTGACTATTCAGTGGTCACTATTCTCTAATCTACTTAATAATTAATTTAATCACATTTAATTGCTTTGAAATAAATTTGCTTTGAAATCAAGGAAACATAAAACAAAAAAACAGATAGATAGATAGATAGATAGATAGATAGATAGATAGATAGATAGATAGATAGAATATGATATGATATGGGAAAAGGCATTAACACCAAAGATAAAAAAGACATTTAGGCCAGTTCTTCAAATATTAATAGAAATTTTAATTGCACAGAAAATACTTTTTTTTTTTTTTTCTTAAAGCTTATTTTCAGATATTGGCTCGTTTTGCTTACCAAAGCAAAATAAAACAAACATTTAATTCTAGTTAAGCATTGAATGTTTTATTTATTTAAAAATAAACAAAATGAATACATTTTAAACAACAGAATTTTTGTCTCTGCAAACTATTTCTTGTGGTACACATATTTCTTTGTGTAAGGTAGACAGTAGAATGATCTCTATCCTGTGTTTGGATGTTGTCACTAATGGAGCATGATGAATTAAGTGATTAACAGTTCTTTTCACACTCATGGCATTGTTCTTTCAACATATAAACAATGTGTTATCCAACATGGGTAGAATTGTTCATGCGAGATAATCACAGCTGAAAAATGAAGTCATGTGTCAAATGTGTAAAAGAATCACATAAATATGAATGAATCGTGTGAAAACAAATTAATCATGTAGAAAGTAGTGAATCGTGTGGGTGAAAAAATCACATGCGCAAATCACATGAGAACAAATAAATCAGGAAAATCACAAGTGAACTGAATTGTGTGAAAGAATCGCGTGTGAAAATAAATGAATCCTGTGGGAACCATGTGTGGGAGTAAATGATACATGTGTAAATCAATCACATGAAAAAAAATTACATGTGAGAAAATCGTGGAGGAATTATATTTGGAAAGAAATGAATGATGAGTAAAAGATCACATAATAATGAATTGTGTAAAAACTGAATGAATCAAGAAATTATATTGAGTCAGGATGCGAATTGCAAAAAACTATATATCATGAATCATCGGGGGAATCACATGTAGGGATCAATCATCAATATCAATCATGTGTAAAAGAATCACATTTAAAAATTGTATAAATTTTAAGGAAAAATCAAGTTTTAAAATAATGTTGCACATAAAAATAATTGCATCGTGAAAATAAATGAATGATTTAAGACTATGTTCTACATGTGAAAATGTCTAAAAGCTTCACATTTAAAATTTCATATGAACTGCACCATAAAAGCATCAATTAATTTTATTTTATTTTATTCCATTTTATTCTCTCCACACGTCTCACATTGTTTTCTTTGTCCAGCTTTGTGACTGTATTAAGATGCTAATCAGCTCCGTTTGAGCGGCGTGATCAGGCCGAGGCCCCACAGAGAAGCACACACATTCCTGCTCGCTCACACACACAAATCAGGATGGAAGCTGAGGCGATAAAGAGTGTGTTTCTGACTCTGAAACAGAAATTATGCAAACGTGGGCTGAGGCTAATCGATACGCTGGGGCTCGCTGAGCCTGGCCTGTGGGGATCAGGGAGGAGAGAGAGAGAGCAGAGTGTGTGTCGAGGAAAAACACAACGTAACAACATGAACAGAGCCTGAGACTGCCTGGGCAATTGTTAATCTCTTTCAAATTCTCCTTACAGACTCAGAATTATTATTATTAGGTGTATTAGTATTAGTATTATACATTTTATTACATTAGATTTCAAATTAATGTTAATAATAATAGAGTGCATACATGTTAGATTTTATTCTCATATTATAAACATTATTATTTACATTTTAAATGCTTTTAAAAAAGTTTTTAATAAATATGATTTTTCAAGCATTCTTAGTTTATTGGACCAAAAATTCTCACTATAGTGAAGAAGTATATGTATAATAAGTATATATATATATATATATATTATATCCTTCTGTCTTTCATGTGTCTTCTGCATTGTTTGTAAGTCTCTCTCTCTCTCTCGCTCTCTTGCTGTCTGTCTGTCTGTCTGTATGTATGTATGTATTTGTCTTTTTGCACCGTTTGTCTATGTATTTCCCGCTGTTTCATTTTTCTGTCTCTATCACAGTCTGTCTGTCTCACTGCCTAACAGTCATTCTGTCTATCACATACTCTCTTATTCTATGTCTCTTTCTCTACCACAGTCTCTCTCAGTGTCTGTTTGTCTTCCATCCTGCATGTTTTTGCACTGTTTCTCTCACTCTCCGTCTCTTTCACTTTATTATTCGCTCTCTCTCTATCTCAGTATCTCTATGTCTCCTTAATAGTCTGTCTTTTGCAATCTGTCTCTTTCTCTGTCACTACCGTACTGTCTAATTGTCCATATGTCCCCCCGACCTCTCCCTCCATCTGTCCTTCTATCTCTCTCTCTCACTGTCTGTCTCTCTCACTCATATATTGACTGTTGTTGTTTTTTTCACTTTCTGTCTTTCTCACTGACTGTCCGTTTCTTTCACTGTGTATTGTCTCACTGTCTGTCACTCCTACTGTCCTTCTGTCTTTCTATCTGTAGTATAATCTCACTTATGGTCTGTCTTTTTTTATTTAAAAAACCTTTGTCCTCCTACATGATGGACAGAGTCCATAAGCATTAATTAAATGCAGCAAGAGATTTTGAATCAAATCCTGTTTTTATTTATTTAATGCAATGATTACAATGATAGCAAATGAAGACTCGTTTCAAAGGTCTTTATCTTCGATAAAAAAGAATCCAGGAAGTAAAGTAAAATTATTGTCTTTATTATTATCAAAGTCAAAGAAATTAAGAATAAAATACATGTGTTCAGCGTTGCCTTGTGCAACATGGACGAGCTGTAAAAAGCTGACCAGTGATGCAAGGTGTGTGTTTGGTGGGCTGTGATAAAGGGGTCAAAGGCCAGGGGCCAAAGGTCACTAGTCAAATGCACACACTGTACACAAAAAGCCTAAACACACACTCACACATATACACACATACTCACAGAAGGTAAGAATGTACCACGCAATTTCAACACAATTAATTTATTGCTTATAGAATATGGATTATCGTGGAATGCTTTAAATAAAAATGAGGATACCACACAAAGGTGTGTGTGTGTGTGTGTGTGTGTGTGTGTGTGTGTGTGTGTGTGTGTGTGTGTGTGTGTGTGTGTGTGTGTGTTAGTGTGTGGGTCTGTGTGTATTCAAACCGTGGCTAGTTATTAATTAACTCGAGCTTTCTAAGCATGGCTTCAATCACTCTGAAAGAAGAAATCAATATGACCATCACTTAGAATGGATGGTGTTTATAGTCGCAGGTTGGAGACATATTTACACTTACATTCAGGCCGACTTACAACTGCAGGCCTGCTGAGAGGCTTTAATGTGGTGAGGATTAAATCCTCACTTTACCAGGAGGAGTCGATACGGTTACTCTCGCAGGCTGCTTATTCATTTGCAAAGCCGTTATAACACAAGGACGGATTAAAAACCTGCTTTTGAATATCTGCGTGGAATTAATAAGAGATAAATGATCATAAGTGATTCGATCGTCAGCGAGGCCAGAAGGTAAGCATCAAACCAAATTGCGTGAGCTCGTACTGTTTCACATGTGGATAGAATGTAATTAAAGAATTTAAACTGTGTATGAGATTTATTTCTGCCTATTATTTTTTTATTTGCATCTTATCCTTTTAAGTATTTTAAAACTCTAAATTAAATTCGTTAAAGTCATCACGTCACTCAAAAACCCACATTAATCAATTTTCATCTCAATATTTGGTGGCATTTGTTTAAACAAAAAGCGAGTAATCCAACCCTAAGTAGGACTGGGCCGTGCAAATGTGAGAGGTCATGATGCGGTGACCTCTGACCTCTCGTATCCCCTCTCTCGAATCATTCTTTTGCCCCCGATTGCTCCACACTTGTAAAACCGAATAGGTTTCAAAGCACGGACAATAAGCTGCTGATTAAACGAGTGTTACGAACAGAAGAGATGTTTATTTGTTTGCTGGAATTGACACAAGCAATAATAATAATAATAATAATAATAATAAAAATAATAATACCATAGTGTATATTTTTTATATAATATATTTGCTTGAGTATTCATCATTAAAAGACTTTTTAGTTTTAGAAAAAAATATATTCTGTTATTATTCAGTACCATCTTTAGAATTAGAATCTAGAACATTGTCAAGTTTTTACTCTCCATTATAAAGAGCTTGTCAAAGATACGTTTTCAAAGAATTAAAATCTCTTTCAAAGTGTTTGAATCTTGATGGACTTCAGCTCTGAACATTTCCTCATGTCACACATAGTCAAAGTTCTTGTCAGTCTTGTCTTGTCAACTTCCTTCATTATATACAGAATTTAAATTATTGTGAATAATTTTGAAGCTTTTACAGAAAACATTTAACACTTCTTTACTGAATCTTCTCGAGTGAATTAAAATCTTTTTCTAGATCATTGGAGTCTTCTTCCAAGTGGCCAAATTTCCTACGGAGCTTAAGAGACTTTTTCTGGATTTGTAAATCTTCTGCAGTGTGTTTGAATATGCTTAAAAGTTTGTGAATCTTCTCCTGAGCTTAAAAGTCTTTGTCAGAGTGTTTAAATCTTCTCCCAAGTTTAAGGAATCTTCTCTAGAGCACTAGAATCTACTTTGAAGTTTTTATTCAGTGGTTAATACTCTTCTTCAAAGCAATCAAATCTTTTCCAGAGTCTTAGAATTTTGTCATTCTTCAAAGTTTACAAGTAATTTACCAAGTATCAGAATCTTATTTAATATTTCTGGACTTCCAACGGTGTTCATCAATCTCTTCCAGCGCATGGGAAACATTTTCAGATTTGATCATTCCTACCCAGAGCATTGTAATCCAGAGAGTCTGAATTTTCTTCAGAGTTTACAAATCTTCTCCAGAGCGTTCATATTTTCATTAGTTTTGTGAATCTTCTCCAGAGTGTTCACATGTCCTTTAGAGTTAATGAATGATTTTCAGAGTTTACAAATCTTCTCCAGCACATTACAGCATTAAAATCATCTTCAGAGTTCTTTACCAGCGTGTATGAATATTTTTTAGAACATTGGAAGCTCTTTCAGGGTGTTCTGGTGTTTAAATCCATTCCACAACAACTTTACAAATCTTCTCCAGAGCTCACAAGTCTTCTCCGGAGCTTAGACTCTTCTTAGAATCATTTTCTGAGTCTATGAATCTTCACCAGAACATTAAAATCTGCTTCAATGTGTTCAAATATTCCTTTTACCTATCCTTTTCAGAGTGTTTGAATCTTCATTAAAGTGTTTGGATATTTTTTTTCAAAACAGAATCTCCTGTAGGGTGTTTAAATCATTCCCAGAGCACTAGCTTCTATTCCGAAGCCCTTTAATCTTCTCCAAAACATTAGAAGCTTCTTTTGACTTTATGAATCTTCTCCAGAACATTAAAATCTGCTTCAAAGTGCTCACATAGTTCACAAATCATTTTTTTCAGAGTGTTTGAATCTACTTCAGAGTTTTATGAATCTTCCCCAGCGTGTTCAACTGTTCTTTTGAGTTTATGAAATATCTTCAGAGTTTGCAAATCTTCTCCAGGGCGTTAGAATCTTCTTCAGAGTTTGAACATCTTTAGCCACAAGTAAAGCTACTGTAAGTTGGAATCTTCTTCAGAATTCCTCTGTTCTTCACAGCTCTAGAACATTCTCTGTGGTATAAACAGCGCTCTGCCTCACACCACCTGCTTTATAACAGACAAGAGGCAGAAAGCGCGGGAAATATCGAGCCTATGATTTTCGGCGCTCTTTTTCTTTCTTTTTTTTCTTCACGCTTTCAGTCCGTATTTATCCTCCTCTCAGCTACAGGCTTGCTCAGCGCATCTGGACGGATATTTATAGGAAATCAGTGTGTCTCTGCTGACTACAGGAACGCCGATTTCCACCTACACACTTATATAGGGGGGGAAATCATGTTAAGAAAATAAATTATTATTATTATTATTATTATTATTATTATTATTATTATTATTATGCGTTAATAAGTGTAACACATTACAAACTAACAGGTTTGATTCAAAGTTTTGTAAAAGTAAAAAAATAAGTGTTAACATCGGAATTAAATTTTAGGCCCATAATAATAATAATAATAATAATAATAATAATAATAATAATAATAATAATAATAAACCATCGTGGCCTGATATTTGCAGCTGCATTTCAAGTTACGAAATAAATACCCATTAATCACCTATTAATCATTAACCATTAATCAATCTCCCGATCAGCACCAACACCGACCCTTTAAATGTCATTATTCTTGCACTGATAGAGATAGCTACTCTGATGAAGTGAGAAAGCTGCAGATAAAGTGTGTATGTGTGCGTGTGTGCGCGTGCGTGTGTGTGTGTGTGTGTGTGTTGATGGGATTTACGACTTCAAACACAAAGCAAAACCACCAGCTTTGAATAATTATTTAATAGGAAAAAATACATTAGACATAAATAAAGTGCTCGTTTTTTTCCATTTCTAGCTAGGCCAACTAATAAAATGAAATTCATAAAAAGAACAAATAATAATAATAATAATAATAATAATAATAATAATAATAATAATAATAATAATAATAATAATAATACTTTTGAAGCCAGTCTAATTTCCTGTAAATTAATCTCGTTGTTTTTTTTTTTCTTACAACCTCAAACTATTGACGTCATCTTATATCAACAAGTTAAAATTTTGGTTTAATGTCATTAATTAAAGAAAAAACATTCACCAACTCCGAGATAATGAGCTTCTCAGATAGAAAGCAATCACAAAGTATAACACGGCTTAGTATCCTATAAATAATTATAATTAATAAAATAATAAAGAGTTATTAGGAGGAATTTAAAGGTTAAACTTAAAAAAATACATTAATAACAAAGGGAAATATTGTCTATAGTCTGTCTGACAAAAGGTCATAAAAACTCATTAATTCATTAAACATTTTAAAATGTGCATCAACAAAAATAACCGGATTCAAACCTTTTATAAGCATTCATAAATATTCGATTATTTCATAACTACTGAGTTTTTTCTACCTTTTTACATCTAAATTACAACTTAAAATAAAAGTTTTTTAACGAAAAACTTCTAAGCAGTTGGCGGGTAAACAAGCAAATAAACAATATGACAAACAATGTAATAATGTGTCTCATCGGCTATTCGGTGTCTATTTTTTTTTTAGGAATATTTAAACAAAAAGGCATAAAGGAAAAATAATTGCAATTTATTTATCAGCACTCATTTTAAAAACATGTTCAGACAATTTAGAGGAAATATTATAACTATGATGTAGTTAGTAGTTTTAATTTACATAATTAAATAATTGAAATATCATCTAAATTGTTTTGTGTGTTTTTTAAAAATGTAGTAAACTCTAATAGACCAATAATCAGCATGAGTTTTAGTCTACGCGTTTCTAAGTGAGTACCCGCGTGTGTATGAGTGTGTGTGTGTGTGTGAGAGAGAGAGAGAGAGAGAGAGAGAGAGAGAGAGAGAGAGAGAGAGAGAGAGAGTGTGTGAGAGCACAGTTCCACCGGTTTTGATGTAAAACAATGCCAAATGAATTCCCGCCCCTTTCCTCCTGACCCACGCGTGTATATCATACCAAAAAATGGTAAAGGAATGTGTTAGAGGGAGAGAGAGAGAGAGAGAGAGAGAGAGAGAGAGAGAGAGAGAGAGAGAGAGAGACTTACCCCGTAGCGCTCGGGACAGAACTGTGCATATGCATGGAAGAGCATCATCACCCCTGAAAAAAAGAAAGGTGTGTGTGTGTGTGTATAGATCAGCGTGGGGGTCCGCCAGGACTCTGATCAATAAAGCTGCACTTAACATGGCAGATGGCCTGAAAGAGGACAAAAAAATGAAGACAGAAAAAAAAGAAACAGAATCTGTTCCAAATCGCATTTTCACACACCTTGTTTGATCTTTAGATTAGACTCACTGTCTTAACTAACTTATTAAGTCTCATTTAGAATCGGTTTAAGTAATTTAATCCATTACAAGACAACGGGTTTATGTAACACCTGATACCTTAAAGTTTATGCAATTGTTTTTGGTTTATTGAAAAAAAATATTAATACAGTTACTTATGTATTTAGTTAGTTAGTTAGATAGTTAGTTAGTTGCATAACTGTATACACTAAGCTAGTTTTTTTTTTTAATAACTTTTTTACTACAGAAATAACTTCCTACCGCAGGGATTTCACTCCAAAAACTAATTTAATCAATAAGAACCACATTTAAAATATTAGCCTGACCATAATAGTATAACATATTATTTTTATTACACAGCATGATAATGTAATAAAGAAAGCATAGTTTGCTATAAATGTAAAGTAGGGACACGTTCATAAAATAAAAAACCCACAATGTCTCTGGAGTGGTACAGTACCTTTAATCAAGGGTATATTTGTTGTACCCTTAATTTGTCGCTTTCATCATTATAGACGTATATTTTAAACTTTAATATGGTTAAGGTCAATAAATGTATATATAATAATATTTTTTACAATTATTTATTTATGTATTTATTTATTTGATGCAACAACAACAACAACAAAAAACAGTAATGGTACACAAGATACACACTTGATTACCAGAAAGGTGAGTTTAGTGGTTGTTGAGAGTGTATAAAATTTTCACGTTTGTTTTTATTTTTTAACTTCAGTCTTCACATCATTGCACTGGTTATTATTATTATTATTTTTATTTTATTATTATTATTATTATTACAGTCATCATAAGCATCCCACATGACTCTGATTGCATTTCCTGACCTTTAAAAGCACAAAAACAGGCCAGAGGTCCTGTCTCTTACTATCTCTCTCTCTCTCTCTGAGAATCAAACTTTGGTTTTTGTCCGACTGCTCATCCCGTTTTGTCCTCTCCGATTCTCTCTCAGTGTGATGTCCCCCCTCCTGCTCCTCCTCTGACAGCTGATCAAAAGACAAAAAAATAGGTCACGCTTTTCAGACTTCTGTCCCTTCGTCCTTAATTACAGACTCACTTAAACAAAAGCCGCATCTGCTCAACCTCCAGAGGAAGCAGCCTGCAGACAAATCTGTTACTGCTCCACCGGTTAGAGTTTCCTTAGAATGTTTTGGGCCACTGTAGGGTTGCTATACATCCTTTTTGAATTGTCTTACATTATGTAAAGGTTTTATAAAATAGTGGCAAGTGCAACCGAATAGAAGGAGAGTCTTGTGTGGATCTAATCTAAAATCTAAGTTTTATTATTACGTGCACTTTTTGTGCATGTAAATTTGAGTAAGTGTGCTCTAAACACACACACACATCATTAACATCACAGCACTAAAGAAACAAGAAATAAGGAAACGAGCGTTTTTGATATTTTGTGTAGATATGCAGCTAGATCAATTAATAAAATGAATACTTTTTCTGGAAAATAATATATTACAATTGCTCAGACTCTTAAATAATATACATTTGAATAAGAAAATGTATTTGTCTTTTTTTTCATTATTATTATTATTTTAAAACTATCTGCTGTTTCCTTTTGGTTTTTATTAATTTCAAAAGTTAATTAATGTTTTTGTATTATTTTTACAAATGTACTTGGTTCCCCGAGCATGACAACATGAAGTATGACATCTAACAGTTAAATGTTCCCAATTCAGAATTTTCCTTGATACATAGTATCTTTATTTGCTTTTATAGCGCAGAACCTTGCCTTACAAATCTCCACACGATTGGATAAAACCCTAAGCAGGGGCGGGTCTCTCATCCAAGCACTACATTCTGATTGGTGATTTCGACCTGTTCGTCAAGGAGACCGAAAAAAGAACGAAATATAGCAAGCCCCGCCCATTTCATCAGGGTTGGCTGCAGCAAAACTAAACAGAGCAAATCCCATCCTGCACAAATCCAGCTGCTCGAGCAGAATCCGCAGGAGGAGGAGAGGGTCGGACATGGGGAGAAATCAGCGCTGGCGCGTCTGACACACACCGGAGAGAGATTTTCTTTTTTATTTATAAATGAAAGGAGGGGGGAAAACCGAGAGGCCTTAAGGATAACAAAAAGGATTCAAAAAAAAAAAAAAAAAAAAACAAGGATAACAAATTGCATAATTCCTGTGCACACCAAAATAAAACAACACCAAAAAAGAAGCATTCTAGATATCAATGGACTGAATGAAGACTGCCTACAACGCCTATCGATGCCTGGCCAAGGAGGATCTGGATGCTTTCGCCATGAACCCGGAGATGACAATGGACGGCATGGGCGGCCTGCACGGCGCGCTGAGCGCGAGCGGCCATGAGCACGACCTGATGAGCGGCCACAGCCCGCATCACGCGCGCAGCGGCGGCACGGCCACTTCCACGTCGTCGTCGTCGCTGCGGATTCACCCGGACCTGGCGTCGCGCTCGGCCATGGTGTCCGGCATGGCGACCATTCTGGAGGGCGCGGGAGAGTACCGAGCCGAGCTGTCTCTGCCGCTCCATCACGGGATGAGCATGAGCGTGCCGTGCGACACGTCGCCCCCCGGGATGGGCATGAGTGGCACCTATACCACCCTGACCCCTTTGCAACCTTTACCGCCCATTTCTACAGTATCGGACAAGTTTCACCATCCTCACCATCACCACCACCATCATCACCACCATCACCATCACCAGCGGCTCTCCGGCAACGTCAGCGGGAGTTTCACGCTGATGCGGGACGACCGGGCTCTACCGGGTATGAACAACCTCTACAGCGCCTACCATAAGGACATGAGCGGCGTCGCGCCCAGCCTGAGCCCGCTCGGGAACGGCTTGGGCACGGTGCACGGCGCGCAGCAGAGTCTGCACGGCTACGGCGCAAACACCGGCGGCGGCCACGACAAGATGCTCGGTTCCAACTTCGACGCGCACGCAGCCATGCTGGCCCGTGGGGACCAGCAGCACCTGTCCCGGGGCCTCGGCGGACCCATGATGCCGCCGCATCTGAACGGCATGCATCCCGGCGCCGCGGTGCATCACGCACACGCTCATGCGCCCGTGCTGGCGGCGTCCGGCCGGGACAGGCCACCCTCCTCCTCTTCCTCCTCCTCCTCCTCCGGTAACGGCGGCGCAGGGGCGCAGCACCATCAGCAGCAGCACCAGCAGCAGCAGCAGCTCGAGGAGATCAACACCAAGGAAGTGGCGCAGCGCATCACCGCCGAGCTGAAGCGCTACAGCATCCCGCAGGCCATCTTCGCTCAGCGCGTTCTGTGCCGCTCGCAAGGCACGCTGTCCGACCTGCTGCGCAACCCCAAGCCGTGGAGTAAACTTAAATCGGGCCGGGAGACCTTCCGCCGCATGTGGAAGTGGCTGCAGGAGCCCGAGTTTCAGAGGATGTCCGCGCTAAGGCTTGCAGGTAACAATAAACAAAGGCATCTAGTTTGTTCTTGTTCTTTATTTTGCTTTTTAATTCTTGCAAAAACAAATTACAAAATGTCGGGTCATACAATGTTTGCATAATATGAATAACAACGACAACAACAACAACAACAACAATAATAATAATAATGTCTTTATATGACCACGGATATGAAAAACAGATCTAAAATCGTGATTCTTTTTAAAAATCACTGAACACCTTTTTGTTTTGGTCGATAATCACGATCAGTATTGATTGGCCCCCAAAATCCATTTCATAATGTTTTGTAATTTGATAGATCAGCTCACCTTATTGGAATCTCCGTAGAATCATATTGTCCCTGGGAGCTTTGCATGCAAAATATGGCAAAAATATTTTTTTTAATAAAAATCTTTCATTATTTGTTATGAATGTTTTTGCTTTTTGTTTCTTTTCTCATTTATGCGTATTTTTCATTTTGTGTTTTCTGTCTTTAAAAAGAGACTCAGTTTTAGGATTTTAGTGCAAAAGCATACACACTCATGCATATAACAATACTGTTATATTGTTATGCCAGTGTTCTTGCGCCTTTCGGTTGTTCGTGGGGTTTTGTTTTATTTTAATTGCTGAATATAACATAAATGAATAGAAAATGAAATTTGAACTGCTCTCTCTTTGGTGGTCCAAATGTCACAAAACTTGACTATAGAAAGTACGCATTGTGTGTTTGTGAAGAGGTTTGTAGTGTTGTTGATTGTGAGGAATGATGTAGACAAGGGGCCAAATCTCTCTCTCTTTCTCTCTCGCTCTCTCTCTCTCTGTTCTTTACAACAAGCTTGTTGCCCCCTCTAGCGATAGACACACCACAGTCTCTTTTCCTTTGTTCATCAGAAGAAAACATTGCAATATATAACCATAACAAACATGCATTTAAAAATAACACTTTTTAGCATAGATTTTTTTCGGATTATTTTAGAGAATTATTTGTGACTATTTTTCCAATAATCTTTTTACCTTTGTAATTTCAATGAGGCTAATTGTTTCTCGATTGTTGTCATTGCAGTGATCCTGAATAGGTGTGTTGGCTGAGCAATAGTATTTGGATTTATTTATTTGCTTCTGGATACATTATAACTCTTTATAGATTTTTGCTGCATGTACGTTTTCTGTGCATAATAACACCAGCTACTAATAAAAATGTGATTTTGATCGATCGATCACTAATTTATTCAATAATCCAGGAAAAAGCATAGTAGATAAAAGATATACCAAAACACATGTCGTGTGCATGTGATATAGACTATTGCTTGAACTGATCTTTCAGATACAGGCTTAACAGCAAGAGATAATTAAGTGGTCTTTGCAGTGACGGACATAGAAAAGGGGTCAGTCTATAGACATCCACCGAGACGTAGTAGACGTTACATTATAGTAGGATTATTAATTGCAATAATAATAATAGCCTGAATATTTATAATCAGTTAAGCGTGTAAGCTTTTTTTTGGAAGATTTTGAGATGTATTTTGTAATCTTGGTCTTGCAGATGGCGGTGGAGTCTGGTGCTTCTCTTTCTTTTTTTAAAGGGGTTGTGGGGTTAGGAGGGGGGTTGGAGGGTATTATGTGATGGGCGAAAGGCAGGCAGGGAGAATTGAAAAGAAGCAGCAGAAGCTGCTGCGGCCCGATGAATTATTGATAGAGCTCTCGGCATGACCCCGCACAAAAAACACACGTTCTTGGGGTTTTTAACCGGGCAAAATGTGCAAAACGTGAACCCTGTGCTTTCTGGTCATTGCACTACTTTAGTGTTCTTTTTTAAAGTGTGTAGACTGTTATGCTATGATATAAAATGAAAGAGAGGAGGAAAATGCTTTTGAAAACCTGACAGAATATCAATCTGCTAAAATAAAAATAAATATCCTCAGCGTTTATCTAGCACCTAAAGAATTACCTCATATAGTCAGTGTGTCCACGTCCTGCTGGGAACTGATCAGTTCTGTAGTTATTAATTATAAAGACTAGACAGTTTCTCCCATTGTGGTACTCTCAGAGTCTGTGGTCTGAGGGGAAACACTAAAATTATAATAATAATAATAATAATAATAATAATAATAATAATAAAACATGAAGGTTCAGTTCTTGGGCCCCTAATAATGGTGTCTTAATCACATTATGTCTGAGTAAAGTGAACTAAATAAATCTATAGAGCCGTTTTAAAAAATGAGGAAATTTCAGTAACATGCATGCATGATTAGCCCATGGAAAGCCTGCCAACATTTTTTAAAATAACTAAAATGATAAAAGTATGACTAGATATAAATACAATGCATATATTATAGCCCAGTGTGATTTCACAAAGTGTACTTAGATATAAAAGTAAAGCCTGCACTTTATTTAGGTTAAGCTAGGCATTAAGATTCGTCCATGATTCATGTAGCCAATTTCAACTAAAAGGCATTTGTACATTTTTATGTAATGCAATCTAATTATGTAATGCAATGTGTCAGCTTGTTGTGAAAAAAATCTACAAAAATAGTATAATAAGTCATAAATGTATGTTGTTAGCATAAGGTTAGAATTGGCTGTAATTACGTTTAAGAAATGACCCTTTAAAATATATTAAAAGATAGGCATTAAAGGTACGGAAAGTCTGAGCTCCCCAGTGGAGTGATAAGGAATGGTACTGATGAGTATGCGTTTTCTTTCAGGCTAGTCGGCTAATTAGACGTTCAGTAAAATGCATTTCATTACATAATTCTCGGCTCAAGCTGACAATATGGAGGCTGATCTCGATTTCTATGGCACGGAAATCTGAAAGAAAGAACAGGGGGGGGAGAAGAGAACACTTCCGGGGTTATTGTTATCGTTTCTGTGTCGGCTTTCAATCTCGGCTAGTTATGACACAGTTTTCTCAAACAAATCTGATGTAGTTGAACACCTGCAGATCGATGAGGGGTAATCTCCTAAAGATTAAAAGGGCATTAATGTTGGCAACAATAACATAAATGTGTGGACTGCATTGATCTGGAACCGGATCCTGGACTTCTTCCGGTAAAGCTGGCGGATGGGAGTTTTTCAGCCTGACTGCATGGAGAAAATCCCCCCGTTGTAGTGGTTGAATGTCGCTGGGTTTATGACGTGGGTTTGATTGTTAGTATGATCGTTTCAAGAATTTATCCAAGGTCAAAGGTTCTTAGGTTCTTCCAAAGGAAAATGTAGTTTAGGTTACCAAATGTAAACCAGATGTATTTTAGGTTGATCACTTACAAAAAATCTGTAACCTTGGTCATACTCAAATGCTCTTTGCTGTACATTCACCATCAAACTCATCATAGGCTGGATAAAACTGACGATTTCTAGAAGAACCTTGAGTGATCTAAGCGGTTTAATCACTCGCTGTTTATAATTGCACAACGGACTCGTTCATTTCAGACAACAGAAACAGCAGGAAACAGAATCGGCTGTAAAAACGTCTCTCGTGACCTTCACACGTACGCTGTCTGCTTGATTCTCTCATTCCAATCTAAAAGATCTGAGAGGATCCGTTTGCCGTTAATGCCTATAATGGATTTTTTTTCAGAGCCTTTTAAAGATTTGAAATAGCACGTAGGGACTGATGCTCTAAAACAGACAAATCAAAATAGGTTCAAAAATAGGATCGAATCACCGGTTGTGTGTGTCAAGTCTGAGTAAGACGCATTGACGCAAGCTTAGTGTGAATAATAGTGATGATCATTTATGGATGATATTTTCTACAAAATAGAATTTAATCATAATAAAATAATGTGACATGATTTAGCTGGATCTAGGATGTTTAAAGAATGCGTATCTGTTTGCTCCATATAGTGTGTTCTGATAGCTTAAAGGACGAAGCTAATTAACATTTACTCATAATTAGCATTTAATAATAATGCTTGTTAGAAAATATAAATCAGTCACCTGCTTTTGGAGTACATGGCATTTGGCAGACGCTCTTATCCAAAACGACGTACAAAAGTGAGTGCATGCATGTGCATGTCAAGACTATGCTGATCTATCATTTTTTAAACGGTTTGCATAGTTTGATTTGTAATTGCACAGGGTTTTTACAGCAAAGTAATATTTCATTAAATTTATAAATGCAAAAAGAATGTTAATTGGTTTCAATTCAAACATCAAACAGATACAATATTTATGAATATACAGTAGTTACATGCAGTATGTCCTGAGTATAAATATTGATTTAAGAAAAAAAGAAATCAAGGAATAATGCATACTAAGCAATAGATGTAGGTTTAAAAAGAAGAATAAAAGTGTTGTTGGAATAAAATAGTCAAATTGAGTGTGTTTAAAGTAAAAAAACAACATGAACAAAAACACTGATTATGAAACAATCGCTAAATTTACATTACAGCATTTAGCACAAGGGTTAAGATGAATATCAGCTTGTTAAATCTGAATTAGAATGAAAGATAAAATATAGTTTGAATAATAGATAGCACAAGTTTGTTGAGGTTTTTTAAGCATAGTCTGTCCTACATTTTACCTGTTTGATTTTTATAAATTTATGCTGATGAATTAGAGATGGAGTTTGTTTATATTAGTAATATAAAATAGGATAATATTAATCAGGTGTAGAAGAAGAAAAAAGTGGTCAATCTGCATTATTGATTGGTTTTGAAAGAAATAAAGAAAAGCTAAATTAGTGAAACTTGAAACATTCTTAAAAGCAGTTTTTAAATGGAATTGTTCTATGCAAGTATGTGATGTTTTTTTTTTCTTCTACTTCAGACTTTTTGAGAATTTGTTAAAAACCCCTTAACCTCTGCCCAATTATTAAGCATTATAAAGCGGTTGTAAAAAAAAAAAAAAATTCTGCTGTGAAACCACAATTAAGTCTGGATAATCTGACAACTTTGGAGTTTAAGGAATGAATTAATTTATTAATTTCTTGTTGTGAAGACAAAGGACAAACGCATTTTTCCTAGTTTATTTCTTGAAGCTGGTCAAACAGTGCTGTTCTGGAATTGTCTTGTGATAGCGGGGTATTTGTCCACACACGCTGGACAGGAGGAGCAAAGGGCAAAGTTTTGGCCTCTGAGATAATTTAGGGGGGGAAAAAAACAACCTTGTTGCTGTCAGCAAACAGACTGGAGTGCTGGACCTGAAACATGATTGTATCAGCGGAGACGTGCTGAGAGACTCGCGTCTTTCTCTCTCTTACATCAGTCTCACATCAGGCCAGGTTTTTCTCAGGCTTTAGCACTTCAGCTAATAACGCAAACGCTGAGTCTGAGAGCCGTCAGTCTTAGCGTCGGTCTCACTTTACTCCAGAGCTTCAGGATAACGTGTAGGATCAGCTTTATAATATGATCGTGTAGTAATATATATAAATACAGACATATCATCGGTACTAGGATGACGTGGACTGCTCAGAGGGTCAGAGGTCGTCAGACTCGTACTGTGTGTGCTGTGTGTGCATAAGATCTGAGTCACTGAATTTTAACTTCTACAATTCAAAAACATTCCTGAAAACACAAAACGTTTGTGTGAAGGTCATGGTTTTGTCTTCAGAAATACATAACACTTATACAGTATATACACTGTAGGTAAAAATAAATCAATCAATCAAGTAATAATGTGGACGAAAATAGATTTATGTTAAAAAGATAAAAAAAATAAAAAGATAAAAGCATTGAAGTCATGAGACGACAGCCATGTTAGTTTAATCATGAATGTGTTTCTGTCTGAAATATAATATACCATATATAAAATTCTGTGATGAAAATGATTCAGTGCTCGAAATTGGTTTTATCATACACACTGAACGCATGAAAATACAATAAGCGTAATGTAAAAAAAAATGACAGTTGTCTGGTTGTGTAGTTCATATGTTTGTTAATTTGATTATCTATCTATCTATGTGTTTCTTTATAGCCTAATATTTATATTTAGTCTAGGGTTTATTATTGGGCTGGATGTTATGACTATAAAATTTTTATGTTCTGATGAATGATGTCACAGTACACAAATGTGAGAAATTGCAGAAAATTGTGATGTGTTTTTGTTGCATTTCTTAGATTAAGATAAGTAATAAAAAAAATAACTAGAAGCCAATTCTATCAATAGACGGATATATGTACAGTAGCAATGTTCAAAAGATTTTATTAGAAAAATTGCTGCTTTCTTTCAGTTTTTGTTTTTCAAAAATGATCAAAGAATTGTGATAATGACGAGTCTTTCAAATTGAGTGAAATTATAAGGAATAGTCCGTTTAGCCCTAATTGTTCGCCATGATGTTGGAGGAACCGCTTTGGAAGCAATATAGGTTTTAGAGTCGGTTAATTGCCGTATTCGAACCCCAGTGTGTGTGTGTGTGTGTGTGTGTGTGTGTGTGTGTGTGTGATTAGCACTTCAACTGCAAATGACAATACATAATTTGTACTAAGGCTAATCAGGAGCTCTAGACTGGGAATATTTACAGTACATGTCTCTGTGGGGAGAAATGAAGCCTTTGTTGATTCATAAAAATCGTAATCAGTATGTCATTTTACTCTGAAAAATCTCATGAAACCCTGATTTTTCTTTATAAACAGCAGGAGAACTGCACGCAGCTTGTCCGGGTTTCCTCCTGCAGTCTCGTGAGTCTTCTTGTTTATTTAACTTAAACTGGCTAGAAAATGTCAAACTTTAAATTTTGAAATTTTTCTTTGAAACCGTGTGACATGGTCATGTGTAACGGACGTCAATGTTGTGATATATTGGGGGAAAAAATCAGATTGTCTAATCTACTAGAGATACTAAAATGCTGAATAGAGCATGAAATTCACATGATGTTTGGAAACAGATTGAAGCCCCATGTGTTTGGTGTTCGCTGACACAAAGCCTGATTAGTCTCCTGTTTTTAAAATCTCATCCTGGCTGATTTTCTTTCTTTTACACAAGACTTAATCAGCGGCTGCATTATTACATCACATTGTGAAGTCAGTGATTGGCCGTATCGATGGTGATAACTCCGTCCCAAATAAACCTTTGAACTGCTGACATCATCACATGTCCGAGTTTGGACGCGATCCCTCGTGGCAGACCTTCAGACTTCCCGTTATCCGTGCGATTAGTGAGAAAAGTGTGAGCGATGGTCGCCTCGTTCTCCTCCTTTCCTCGGAGGGTGAAAAGGAGAGATCAGTTGATGTTTCATTCTGCTGCCAAAGCACATGCAGGATTAGACGCTGGTGGCTGAAGAAAGCTGATACACCAACAATCACTGACTCTAATGATGAGAGAGAAATTACACGGAATTCTTGGAATTCCTTCATTCTGATTGGTCAGATGAGGTTGATTATTTTTCTAGGACATAATTTAAGCGCCGTTAACAATCAATGGATTAAAAAACAATGTATGAACGTCTTGTAGTTTGCTGTCATTTAACATTGATGTAAGGAGTCTCCAGTGTCAGTCCTCAACACAAACAGCTTTACTGTTATTTATTTATTGATTTTTTGACAAGCTGCATTATTCAGGGAGGGAAAAAGCATATTTAACATTTATGAGCAATTTGTGGAAGGAGTCTCCAGTGTCAGTGCTTAGTGACATTCAGAAGTAAACCTGACCTCACTTTAGTTGTTCAGACACTTCAGGACAGAGGAGCTCTTCTGGGTTCTTGTGTAGTCATATGGAGACGTTACTTTTTGGGTTTGGAGCACCTTAAACTTCATTCTGTCTAATTTAGACAGTTTATAGCATCATCAAATGGTAGCAAAAAAAACACAATTAGTAGAAATATAAGTGTGTGAAACTCAATTTTGTGTTCAAAGACAATGGTTAGTTTTTATATTTGTCAGGTCCTACTAATCCCAAATATATAGGAAAAATTGTAAATGCATGCTAAATTAAAGCTTGGGTCATATGCGGTTATGTTACATCAGTAGCATTACATTACAAGCTGCGTCTAGAGAGAATAGCAAAAAAGAATAAATGTTCAGCGAACCATCGTACTTATTAGCAAATTCCTGTCACGAGCAACCGGAGGATAGACACAACAGCCTTAGCAGTTAGCCCGTGTAGCGTGGATGGTAAACCCAAACGTGGAAGTATCGCGAGTAGGCAGGATAACCACACGTTTAGTCTAAGAACTCTCTTACGCAAAGAGCAAGGATCTACACAAATAAACCCGCGTTCTAGCAACACACACTCAATCAAAGAAGCAACCCGAATAGGTGAGTACTCACAGAATAGTTGGCGAAGCGTCGGCAAAGGCATGGGCGAACTCAATGACTGAGCAATGTGAAGCGCCATTTTGTCTCCTTTTATGCTTCCTGGTTCACGACCGTCCTACTTCCGGGTCCTAGTGCCGGTCGTGTTACGAGTGTTCATGACAGTACCCCACTGTTCAGGACCGACTCTCGACGGTCCTGGGGTGGAGGATACCCGACGACGGTAGTCCCGGATGAGTTCGGGGTCTAGGACGAACCGAGCCAGAATCCAAGATCGCTCCTCGGGACCGTAACCTTCCCAATCGACCAGGTACTGGAGCCCTCTGCCCCGAGGACGTGAATCAAGGATCCAGCGAACGGTGTAGGCAGGACCACCCTCAATGACGTCGTGAAGGGTTTGAGTTGTGAGATGTGGAATACCGGGTGGATCTGGAGCGCCGCAGGCAGCTGGAGCCAGTAGGTGACAGGATTGACACGGAGGGTGATACGATACGGGCCGATGAATCTGGGTGAGAGTTTTTTGGATTCCGTGTAGAGGTGTAGGTTTTGTGTGGACAGCCATACCTTGTCACCTGCGTGGTACAATCGTCCCAGAGGGTGTCGACGGCGATGTTGTAAGGTGTAGCGGATGTTGGCGCGCTGGATGGCCTTCTTGGCTTGAATCCAGGACCATCGACACCTTCGGACCAACTGTTGGGCCGAGGGTACTTCTGGCATACCTCAAATGGGCTCAACTTCGTGGCGGAGGAGACGTGGAGGTTGTGTGATAGTTCCGCCCAAATGAGGTAGCGGGCCCAGGAGCGCTGGCGGTCGGCAGTGAAACATCTCAGGTAGCGCTCCAGTTGTTGGTTGGCCCGTTCCATCTGACCATTAGTTTGGAGATGGCAGCCCGAGGAGAGACTGCAGGTAGAATTGATCAGACGGCAGAAGGCCTTCCAGAACCGTGCAGTGAACTGGGGCCCCCTGTCCGAGACGATGTCCTTTGGGAACCCATGCAGACGGACTACGTGCTCTAATATCAGCTCGGCTGTCCTTTTAGCTGACGGGAGTCTGGTGAGGGCCACCAGGTGCACAGCTTTGGAAAACCGATCCACTATGGTCATGATGACGTTCTTACCCTCGGAGACCGGCAGGCCCGTGATGAAATAAATGGCAATGTGCGTCCAGGGTCGACGAGGAACTGGGAGTGGCTGGAGTTCCCCTGGTGTTGGTTGGTTGGAGGGCACTGGGCACGCCTGGACGAACTCCTCGATGTCCTTGGCCATTGAGGGCCACCAGAAAGCGCACTGAATGTATTTAAGGGTGAGCTGCGTGCCTGGGTGCCCCGACAGCGGTGAGGAATGGCCCCCCTGGATGATGTCGGCCTTGATGTTCCCGGGTACGTAGAGTCGTCTAAACGGCACACCTGCCGGTTCGGTTTCCGTGGCTTGTGCCTGGCGAACCCTCGTCTCCAGTTCCCAATGGAGCGGGGCGATGATCTTGGAAGACGCCAGGACAGGCGCGGGGGATGTCCTCCTCATGTTGTCGAGAGAAAGCATCGGCTTTGATGTTTTTTGACACCGGGCGGTATGATAGATGGAAGTCATAGAGCCCACCGCGCCTGCCTTGGGTTGAGTTGTTTCAAATTCCTGATGGTGATGAGGTTTTGGTGGTCGGTCCAGACGATAAATGGTTCTCTGGCGCCCTGGAGCCAGTGTCGCCATTCTTCCAATGCCCACTTTATGGCCAGCAGCTCGCAGTCCCCTACCCCGTATCGCTGCTGAGTGGGGTAAAATTTTTTGGAGAAGAAACTACAAGGGTGTAGTTTCTGGTCTGGACCCCGTTGGGAGAGAACAGCCCCAGCGCCCACATCTGAGGCATCCACCTCCACAACGAACTGTTGGTTAGCATCTGGATGGAGGAGAATTGGAGCGGTGGTGAATCGATGGCAAAGTTCGTGGAATGCGGTGATGGCAGTGGAGTCGAGTTGAAAGTGATGAGATGATGGGCGAGTCAGTGCGGTTAAAGGTGCTGCGACTGTACTGTAGTCACGGATAAAGCGACGATAGAAGTTCGCAAACCCAAGAAATCGTTGAAGTTGTTTGAGAGTCTTGGGTAGGGGCCAATGACGTACAATCTCCAGTTTCTGTGGGTCCATGGCCACACCCTGGGGCGAGATGACAAAGCCCAGGAACGTGGTGGAGTGCTTGTGAAAAGCGCACTTCTCCAACTTACAGTACAGTCGGTGGGCGAGCAATCTCTTGAGGACCGCCCTGACGTGTTGGGTGTGTTCTTCGGCGGTGCGTGAGTAAATCAGGATATCGTCTAGGTAGACGAATACCCATTGGCCCAACATGTCCCTGAGAACGTCGTTAATGAAGTGCTGGAAAGCCGCTGGAGCATTACAGAGTCCAAAAGGGATGACCAGGCTTTCGTAATGTCCAGTTGGGGTGATAAAGGCAGTCTTCCACTCATCCCCCTCTCTGATACGCACCAAGTTGTAGGCGCTCTGGAGGTCCAACTTTGTGAAAATGGTGGCACCAGAGAGGGCGTCCAGGGCTGAGTTGGTAAGAGGTAGCGGGTGTCTGTTTTTTATGGTGATGTTGTTTAGCCCCCGATAGTCGACACAAGGGCGTAAGTCACCCAAATTTTTCTTTGCGAAGAAAAATCCAGCGGCGGCGGGCGAGGAGGGTCGGATGGTACCTTGGTGGAGAGCGGATGACACATACTCCTCCATCGCCCGCGTCTCGGTGGTGGAGAGAGAATATAGACGGCCGCGGGGTGGAATGGAGCCTGGCTGGAGTTCAATAGCCAGGTCGTAGGGGCGATGAGGAGGAAGGTGGTTGGCACGTTTCTTACAAAAGACTTCAGCCAGGTTCCGATATGCAGTGGGGATGGCGTTGGTGTCGACATCAGGGGCCTCGGACTCCCTAGAGCACGTCCCAGCCGGCGCCCGTAGGCAGAGTTTGAGACAGGTCGGCCCCCATTGTAGGATCCGGTTTTGAGACCAGGAGATGAGCGGGTCATGTTGAAGTAGTCAGGGATATCCGAGGATGATGGGTGGTGATGAGATGGAGGTGAGGTGGAAGCGGATTAATTCTTGGTGTTGATCAATGGTGAGGGTGATGGGTCAAGTCTGGGTGGTGATAGGGCTGGAGGAAAGGGGCCGGCCATCGACGAATGTTACTCGAACAGGCTGGGATAACGCTTCAATTTCCACCCCCAACTTTTTGGCATAGTAGGAGTCAATAAAGTTTCCGGCGGCACCGGAATCGATGAACGCGGAACTTTGGACTCGTTTGTGGCCAAATTGGAGGTGTACCTGAACCAAGAGACGCGAGACGCTGGGCGTGGTGGCGGCGAGACGAAGGGGACCCGGTGAACTGCACCCCTGGTTCGCCGGGCCTGGGCATTTCCCGGGTGTAGAGGGCAGATGGCTCTATGGTGCGCCGCCGACCCACAATAGGCGCAGAGTCCCTCCCTGAAACGTCGTTCTCGCTCTGCGGGGTTCAAGGAGGTGCGTCCTAATTGCATGGGTTCCCCGGCTCCTGTATCAACCACGGCGGGAGGTGGAGATCCGGCGGGTGTCATAGCGGTGGTCATGAAAGCTGGTGGTCGAGGCGTGGCGTGTGAGAAGGATGGCGTGATGGGCGGCAGGGTGCGGGGGGCTGGCCTTGGACGAGAGAGCAGGCGCTGGTCAATCTGGAGGGCGAGTTGAATCAATCCCTCCAGCGTGGTCGGAAACTCTCGTCTGGCGAGCTCGTCCTTGATGCGTGAAGCCAGTCCCTCGTAGTAGGCCGTTCGGAGAGCGGCGTCCCCCCAGGTGGTCTGCACAGCGAAGGTACGGAAATCCGTGGTGTAGTGGCTAACGGACGACCCACCCTGCCGCAGATGGTACAGTTTGCTGTCGTTCTCCACCTCAGCAGCAGGATGTTCGAAAGTCAAGTCAAGTCAATTTATTTATATAGCGCTTTTAACAATTGACATTGTCGCAAAGCAGCTTTACACAATCAAAAGAAGTAAGTTTGTATGCAATGTGTATGAATCAAAATGATAAGATTGTCCCTGATGAGCAAGCCGAGGGTGACGGTGGCAAGGAAAAACTCCCTGAGATGGTAATAGGAAGAAACCTTGAGAGGAACCATCCTCATCTGGGTGATAACGGATAGCAGAGATTGATCAGCATAATAATGTGTAAGACTGGAAGTTCAGTATAACAGGAGATGTGTTAAAATTTTAATTTAAATTAAAAGGAGTCCAGTTTGTTCCTGGAGGCTCAGGTAGACCGTAGGAAATTCCAGTCCTGAGCTATTGAACAACTGAAGTCACAGGTCCCCAGAGAACAGCTGTCAGCATCAATCGAGGACAGGACAGTCTTCGTGGAAACCATCCCCAGCCACCACACGAATCCAGGCAGACCACACGGGGCATCCATGCGACGAGATTTCCAACCAGAAACTGGACTCCAGGACTGGTTAGACGGGTCCAGAGGGCAGAGGGGTCTGGATCACTGGCGACTCAGGAGCGACATGTATAGCTTGACAGAGAGACAGGGAGAGGGAAAAGAGAGAGGGAGAGAGAGAGAGGAGAGAGTAGAAGAGGAGAGAGCAGAAAATAAGGAGAGATGGCAGTTAGGTATGGTCACAGTCAACATGTATAATGTGAAAGTATATTTAGTGCAGAGCGCAAGCAGGGACTAACTATAACAGCATAACTAAAAGGGAGAGCCAGAAGGAAACACAGACATGAGGGCTCCCTGTGATGTAAAGCAACCAATCACCTCACCGTCAACAAACCTGAGTGATCAATGAGAGTGGAGAAGACAGCATCTAAACATACCAGTTCACCAGAATACTCTACGTCCATGAGTCCCCCAGATCTGCACCTTTACCTAAGGCTAATCTATTTACAAAAATGCTTGGCTAAATAAATAGGTTTTTAGCCTAGACTTAAACACTGAGACTGTGTCTGAGTCCCGAACATTTATAGGAAGACTATTCCATAACTTTGGGGCTTTGTAAGAAAAAGCTCTGCCCCCTGCTGTAGTTTTAATAATACGTGGTACTGACAGGCAGCCTTCATTCTTTGATCGAAGTAGGCGTGGCAGATCGTAAGACACTAGCAGTTCACTCAAATACTGTGGCGCAAGACCATTTAGTGCTTTAAATGTCAAAAGTAGTATCTTAAAATCGATGCGAAATTTCACAGGGAGCCAATGCAGTGTAGATAAGATAGGGGTGATGTGCTCGTATCTTCTGGTTTTAGTGAGGACTCTGCTGCATTCTGTACTAACTGAAGCTTGTTTATACACCTAGTTGAACAACCAGACAGTAAGGCGTTACAATAGTCCAACCTAGAGGTGATAAAAGCATGAACTAGTTTTTCTGCATTTAGTGACAATATGTTTCTTATCTTGGCAATATTTCTAAGGTGAAAGAAAGCTATCCTGGTAATATTATCTACATGAGCTTCAAACGAAAGGCTGGAATCTATAATCATGCCAAGGTCTTTTACTGTTGCATTAGATGGAACAGAAAGGCCATCTAAAGTTACAGTGTGATCAGAAAGCTTACTTCTAGCTACTTGTGGTCCTATGACTAGAACGTCTGTCTTATCAGGATTAAGCAGAAGAAAATTTATTAACATCCAATCTCTTATGTCCTGCACACACTGCTCAATTTTAGCAAACTGGTTTTTCTCATCTGGTTTTGCTGAGACATATAATTGTGTGTCATCAGCATAACAATGAAAACTAATACCATGTTTACGAATTATGTTACCCAGAGGAAGCATGTAAAGCGAAAAAAGCAGTGGGCCTAAAACTGAACCCTGTGGAACACCAAACTCCAGTTGAGAACATGAGGAATGGTCACCATCTAAATCTACAAACTGATAACGATCAGTCAAATAGGATCTGAGCCACAAAAGGGCAGTTCCCTTAATTCCTACTACCTTTTCTAATCTGTGAAGGAGAATACTATGATCAATGGTGTCACAAGCTGCACTGAGGTCCAGTAGCACAAGTATAGTGACGCAACCCTGATCAGAGGCCCATAGGAGGTCGTTTGCTACTTTAACAAGTGCTGTCTCTGTGCTGTGATGAGGCCTAAATCCTGACTGATACAGTTCATTTATGCTATTTCTGTGTAGATGTGAACATAGCTGCTGTGATACTACCTTTTCCAAAATCTTGGAGTTAAAGGGAAGGTTTGATATCGGCCTGTAATTAGAAAGCTGACAGGGGTCAAGGTCAGGTTTCTTGATTAGCGGTTTAATAACGGCTAATTTAAAGGATTTGGGGACATACCCAGTTAATTAACAGTTAATTACTTTCAACAGGGGTTCTATTATTGCAGGAACTATCTGTTTGAGAAAATGTGTCGGTATAGGATCTAATATACAGGTTGATAATTTTGAAGAAGAGATGAGTGAAATTAGTTCCCTCGCTTCAAGGGGAGTAAAGTATTCTAAGTTCTGATGTGATGTGGTTAGGTCATCTGTATTACTTAAATTGTCTGGTTTCAAAGTCTGAATTTTTTGCCTAATATTTATTATTTTGTTATTGAAAAAGTTCATGAAATCCTCACTACTGCATGATGTTGTTGTGGAGATTTCTGCAGTGGTCTTGTTTTTAGTTAATTTAGCTACGGTATTAAATAAAAATCTCGGGTTGTTTTTGTTATTTTCTATAAGAGTGGAGAGATACGTTGATCGAGCATCACTGAGAGCTTTTCTATAGTTCAGGATGCTCTCCTTCCAAGCTATTTGAAATACTAACAATTTAGTTTGGCGCCATTTACGTTCAAATTTTCGAGCGGTTTGTTTTAAACTGCGTGTGTGGTCATTATACCAAGGAGCGAGTTTCTTATCTCTAATCATTTTCCTTTTAACTGGAGCTACATTATCTAAGTTATAAAGAAGTGCTGACTCTAGATATTCATTCGCCTGTTCGAGTTCAAGTCAATTTTAGTTGGTGGGTGAACTCTCCATACGAGTACGCCGTGTCCGAGTCTGATCTGAGAACCGCCGTGGCCCACTCAGCTGCCTGTCCGGATAGCAACGAGACGAGAAGCGCAACGCGCAGTCGGTCTGTGGAGTACCTGGTGGAATTGAACTCAAACACAAGATCCAACGCAGTTAGAAAGACACTGCACTTCCCATCAGTACCATCCCATTTATCCGGCAGGGCTATGAAAACATCAGAGAAAGGGGGGGGGAACGGCTCTGCAGCAGCTGTGACGGGCGTGGCAACAGCCGACTGAGCAGCCGCCCCGCGGAGGGTCGCGTTTTCCTGCTCGGCCATCTCGCGGCGCAAAACCGCGACGTCTTGGAGGTCCTTTTGTAGAGACGCGAGTTCACCACGGAGCTTATTGATCAGCTTGGCATGCTGGTCAACCACATCGCAGAGGCGAGCAAACTCCGCTGGGTTTACTGCTTTAGGCTCAGTCATTCTGTCATGAGCAACCGGAAGATAGACACAACAGCCTTAGCAGTTAGCCCGTGTAGCGTGGATGGTAAACCCAAACGCGGAAGTAGCGCGAGTAGGCAGGATAACCACGCGTTTAGTCTAAGAACTCTCTTACGCAAAGAGCAAATAAACCCGCGTTCTAGCACTCAATCACTCACACACTCAATCAAAGAAGCAACCCGAATGGGTGAGTACTCACAGAATAGTTGGCGAAGCGTCGGCAAAAGCATGGGCGAACTCAATGACTGAGCAATGTGAAGCGCCATTTTGTCTCCTTTTATGCTTCCTGGTTCACGACCGTCCTACTTCTGGGTCCTAGTGCCGGTCGTGTTACGAGTGTCCAATTCCTCCCCGTCACTAGGGGGCTCTCTAGGGGGCTCTCTTACTACTACCACTCAGCCGGGAGGGCCGAAGACTATCACGTGTTTCCTCCGAACCACATGACGCCATCTTTTCGAACTGCTTGCTCGCGCACTGTTGGGGGTGGCGTAACACACTCGCAGGACAGCGCTATCCACTCCCTCCGTTGCGCGAGCTCACAGACGCCCCTGACTGGCTGTAGAGCCGTGATTAATGTGGGAGCACTAAGTACCTCTCATCTTTCCCCTCTGAGAGCGCTCGGCCAATCAGCTCTCTCTAGACCTCCGGCTGCGAGAGGTTACAGCACCACCCGGGATTCGAACTAGCGATCTCTGGATGATAGGGCGAGCGCTTTTACCACTGCGCTACTCGGAGGCCCCCAACATTGAACGTTTTTGTTCGTACACACAGCACGTCCCCTTTTCCCCTCACTGCCTCTTTTTCTTTCCTCTCTCCTTGTGTCTGTTTTATCTTTCGTTCTCTCGCACCTCTCTTTCTCTGCCTCGTCTCAAGTGCCTGGCCTGCACATTAAGAACATCCGCATATGCACAGTATGACACAGCTAAGTGCAAGGCTGTAACATAATGCATTTACCAAGTCCTTTTTACTCGCTCTAACACACTCACGCTGCTCCCCGAGAGTGCTGGTCCCAATCACATGCTGGTGATGTGATACTACCAGCTGAGCCGAGATGCCTTTATGATGAAGAGTCAGATAGTAAAAACCCCTCCTGAGTGTGTGTGTGCGCTCTTCTAAAAGGCTACACTGACCTGTATTATGCTAGTAGAAGTGTGTATGTGTGTGTCTGGACTATTATGTGGAGGTTTCGCTCATCAAGGAAACATCATTGCTGATCATGTTTTGTGGTGAGGTATTGATCCAGGGCACCGGGCACCAGGCACCCCTCTCCTGTTCCTGCTATTCCCCCGATCACTCAGTCACTCCTTCAGCCTCTGTCCCTCGCTCATACACACTTCCTGTTCAGCGCTAATGAGCAGTATATCATGTTTACATGGCAGTTTTGAGCACTTCAGCCTAAATGCGTCTTAAACAAAGCAGTTCAGCTTGTTACGAGAGTAATACAGCCATCAAGTCATACACTCTTAGAAATAAGAATTAAGCTAAAGACTTGTCTGTTAGAATCACAGACTCATCTTAGACCATTTTGTGGAGAATGTTGACACAATTTCAGACTCACAGTTTAACTTAAAAAACAGCTAGAAACCGTTTTTAGCACATTTAAGCCTCACTCGGGTTGAAGGCGTGGCCTGAAGTTTGAAGGCGAAGTTGTATGTTGTCTTTCAAAACAGAATCCTCAAATTGTTTTGAACTGATTGAAACTGTTGTCGTATACGGCGTTATTCATAAATTGTTCACTGGAACATTTCCACAACAAAATGTTCGTTACTAAACACCAGGGCGCGTCCGATACAATATCATCACCATACCTACTGTAGGTGCAGATTCGATTTGTATTGCGATTATGGAAATGTGTCACGATTTTATAAATATCCCAATTCGATCACAAAATATTCTTTGTGGATTTTGTTACAATTCTAAATAAACTTAGCAAATAATTTTCTTCTAATAATTTGATGGTGCGATGTGGGTCAATGTGTGAATACTTTTGAGTGCGCCACCTGTAGGATATTAAAGGAACTTGCAATAAACTACCATGCATACCATACACTTTTATGTAAATTTTAAAAAATACATATTTTTCTTTGATTTCGGCAACTTGTCAGGCAATACATGAATCACTATCCAAACTTTATCCAGATCAAATTTCATATAATTTTGTTAGCTTGTATTAAACTCATTCGTTTTATAATAATGACTAACCCTAACTCTACCCATACATTAAGACAAATAGGACTAGACATTCAACCAGGACAAAACTAATGGCACCCTATGAAGTCAGAGTTAAAGTGTATTGTCTGTTGTAGCGGATGCGCTGCAGTGACTGAGCTGCGTTATCGGAGGATTTGGTGGAACTCTTTTACTGTTTCGTTATCTGTAAATGTTGAAGCTTTTTCATTTTGTGAGTATAGCTAAATTAGCAGTGCCGTAAGAATGGGTTTTGATCTGCGCAAACATTCACACACGACCTTATTAAACAGATTGATGGGGAAAAAAACAAATACATTCCATTTACAGTAAACACTTCTTTGTGTATACTAAAACTGTTGTCTTCCTAAAAGCCGTTTTTTTCTCATCTCTGTGTGAGATTTAACATTTAGCAAACAAATGGAAAAGAAGGTACTCTTTCTTCGCTCGCTTTCTTTCTTCAACGCTTTCTCTGTGCGTCCCAGTTAGCCTGCACCTCCATGTATAATTCAGAGCTATAACCGACTCTCTAAAGGCTTGCGTTCTCTCAGCCGGGACGCTCTGTGATGAGAGGATCCTATACGTTCATCCGATTAGAAACTTCTCCATAAGGCCACGCTAGCATGAATTATCCTGAATGTTAATTAGTCTTCTAAGCAACAATTTTGCTAGCCGCAGTGCGAGGCAAAAACATTAAGAAGGCATTAAAAGCGATTTATTCTGTTAATGTTCGTTACAGAATCATTATCATGCATCATGCAAAAAAAAAACATCTGTTACTGTTTTAGTGAGATTAAGGGTCGATTACTGACAGTGTCGCGTTGTTTCTGCGAGCGCTTCACGGAAATAAATCGCACATTTAGAGCACGTTTAGAGATAAATCTGATGCAGACGTCCACTTTTAAACCTCCGAACAACGAGATGTGGACGATCAGGCCATGGACGGGGATTGCTTTCGCTTTTTTTCCCTCCTAGCATGAAATGCAACAAAATCATAAGCACATCACTTGTTTGGAATAAACACGTGTTTAAGCCGCTTTAATATCCGAATGTTTCTGCAGTGATGCAACAAATGTAGTTTCCAGGCCATGCTATAGAGAAAGTAAAGCCTGTGGTACAGCCATTTCTGTTTCATCATGCTGTTGGTTTTACTATTATTAATATTATAACATTGTGATTATTTTCACACCTATTGTGATTGTGATTTAAACTATGATAGCTACGATCTTAAACACAGATGTATTTCTTGGGTAGCAACAAATAAACAGGAAAATAATTTCATTAAGAGAATGCTTACCAATATTAATTTCCCAACTCAACATTTTATATATATATATAAAATTGACAAATTTTCAACTATATTATATATTACTATATTATATCCCGATTACATTATATATAATAAATTGCAGCCCTTTTGCAATGAAATAATTGCACTGAGATTTTTATGCGATAAATTGTGCAACACTGTTTAGAAATATTATTTCCCTGTTTGTCGTCAAACTGTAAGTAGACAAAGCAAAAGGCTCTAAAACAACTTGGGTCTATGAAGCATAGGAATTGTACTTTTGCTTTGAAATATTACCTTTTTTAATTTAATTCTTTAATCTTATTGTACACACACACACACACATATATAAAAGCTTACTATTTATAAAATAAACAAACAAAAATCTGTGGCATGTCTGTGTTTTACTACCTCTTGTGACTGGGTTAAAAATTGGCCAGTTTATACAGAAGTTTCAGAAATACAAGACATACATCAGTGATTTATCGTCTGACTCATATCGTATGAGGCAAAAAAAGTTACATTTTGGCAGAATCCTTGATCTTTGGTATTTTTAACCCCGGGGCTGGTTTTCTTCCATTAGCTGGTGCCTACTTAGCAGTTTGTGACATCCATGGTACGGTACCTTCTGTACATAATGGCAAAGCTCTAATCTTCTGGGGTTTTATCTGGAGTGTAGTTTGAATATTTTTGCTTATTGGAATATCGACCGCGTTCCCTGGCTTCATTACAGGCTTTAAATTTCAGACGCCAAAAAACAAAACACAAAGCTTGTAAATTACGCAACTCTTGCTAGAAACAACTAGCAATGTGAGTTTGAGACTCGACTGAAATTTCCAACTTTGCACTGATTAAAATTTTTTCCCTTTTTTAACTCCCGATCGGACTAATTGTGACGGCGCTGATCAGCAGAGCCGAGCTCGGCGTGTCATTCGAGTAGGCTCTCTCCTCTGCAGGACCTGTGGTGCCCTTACTGTAGAAGCCTCACATTGATTTACATTTGGCAGGGGAGAAAGATAAACCCGGAGCGGTGCTCAAGAGGAGCTTTTGCTTGTTTGATAAAAGGCCAGGGAAACTTAGCGCTACTGATTTGATCGATTTAACCCTTACTCTGTTAGAAAAGCCCTAAAGTTTTTACCCCCCTCAACCCCCTGGCTGCCCATTGCAGAAATGGTGCAGCCTTTGTAATAATAGTACAGATGTGTAACAAAGTGTAAAGTATGGAAGTTTGGGCTCTCAGAGAGAATAATGCAAAGTTATCTCATCCGCTCGATTTGCTTCTGTGGAATGTTTTTGGCTACAGTTTCAAACTTTTGACACTTTGCATTAGATCCGGCCTTTTGTGCTTCTCAGACCTGGCATTAGTTGAAATCACTATGGGACATTATTAAAGTTGTTATAATGCTGTTATAATGCTGTTATAATGCTGTTATAATAAAGTTGTTATAATGCTACCTGACTGATCAGAGGAATGAAAAGCAGTTAGTCTAGTCCGTAAGATAAATCATTATAAATACAAAAAACATAACAGCACACATTTCCCCAACAGGCGTAATATTTAAATGATCAGATTCTTATTAATAAAATAAACATGCAATATGATCACAAAAGATTGTTTGTTTGTTGTTTGGTTGTTTTTTCTGTATCAGACATACATTTTGCACCACACAGCCTTGCTGTTTGTTTGACTTTTGTCCTGCTGTTGCAATAAGCGAGTTTCAGTGATGTTCACATTGTTTGCCATGCAAATCACACACTCTGTAAAAGTCTAGCCCTAAAGAAGAAGAAATAAAGACGCTATAAAATATCCGTCCAGCCACAAGTTTATTATCGTAATCTGATTCGACTGCACTGTGGAAATAATTAAAACACCACGCTTTAAAAGAAACTCGTTCAGGTTTATCTACTGCAATTAAACCCGTAATTCGGCAGATAAAACATGACTAAGTGTTTCCTGAGGTCCTTTATTAGATCAGCATTCTCACAAATAGGTCTGATTTTTTTTAATTAACATGACAAGAGAGGTATTGATGCTGATGTGAACTTATAAATATAAGAAATAATATTTAATAGAGGAATAATGCGCGAGTGTAAGCTGGAGTTCTGCATGGCTGAAAAATTATCACAAAGACAAGTAGTGATATGTTGGTGTTTTTCCTGCTCTAACACACCCATACACATGGACATAAGCAATGGCGCTCGGTGCTCGTGTTACTCTGAGAAGTGCGATACAGTCCTGCCTCCTGCTGGGCAAAACAGGCAATGATTAGTATTATTATTTGTTATACTGTATATATATTTTTATGTACAGTATACAGACGTGCGGTCAGACACACACACACACACACACACACACACACAAACACACACTAAATAAGGTAGTGATTTCCATTTTAGGAGGTGCCTCCTCTACATAACATTCTACTCCATTAAGCCTGGGCTTCATACACATATTCATGTTTATTTGTATGGCATGTGATCCTAAACAGCATGGATGACTCCACAGTTCCACAGTTCAATATTAGATATTTTTATGTAATTTTCCAGGATAAGAAGCCACAAACACTAATGAACATTTTAATAGGTAGAGAATATTTAGTTGTATTTATATATTACATTTATTTTAAATATCATTATTTCAATTTTGTTGTCAATTGTATTTTTCTTTTTTGGCTTATTATTATTATTATTATTATTATTATTATTATTATAAATGCTGCTTCATGTTCAGCTGCATTTTAAGATTTTTCTATGCTTTGCATAAGTATACTGTTTTTAAAGTATGACATTTTATTATTAATATTAATATTTGTTTTATTATTATTATTATTATTATTATTATTATTATTATTATTATTATGTACAATAATAATAATAATAATAATAACATTTATATAGAGAAGAGTATTTTTAATCTCCCTAGATGGGAAAAAATTCTACCAAGATTCCATTCGAAAAACAAATCTAAAAAAATTTTTACCCTTTAATTATCCTTCAATTCCCCAGAGAATAAAACTGAAAAACTTTCACTTGCTTAAAAATCAAGGTCATTTTGAGCGATGCTGAATAAGACGTGACTCAAAATTTTCTAATGAAGCTTTCTGTTTATAATTTCTCTGTCTTAATTCTTAATATAAATTATTGTTGTTTCGTCAACATAAACCGAGGAATCATTTTCCACAAAGTAGATTTTTCTACCCAGCTGAAAGTGAAATTTGTCTATAACAAAAGTTGTATAAGTTGGTTCTGAGTTGGTATTTCGAATGGAAGGAGGTTTAGAATGTGGAATAAAAACTAGAATCCCCCACATGGTTAGATTTTTTCAGGGGTTTCTATTAGATATCGAGCTTCTTAAGCGTTATAAAACATATACAATATACAAGAATATACAGGAGAATTATATAAAATATAATACAGTTTGGGGATCAAATTCTGGGAAGCAAATTTGTGATCAAAATCCACAAATGGAGGATGAAAACAAATTTGAAGTTCAATCAACATAATTTGGGGGTCAACATAAACTATTTGAAGATTAGAACAATTTGGGGATTAAATGGACATGTTGGGGGAAAAAACACAATTTGAGGATTTAAATTACTTGTTTGCAGATTAAACCAAATTGGGACCTCAAAATATACAATTTGGGGATCAAAACAAACAAACTGAGAGTTAAAAAATAATTATTGGATCCAAACACGAAACAAAAATATGCAGAGTAAAGGTATTTGGGAAAGGTAGACATGTTAGAAAGTGCCTAGGTATCAAGATCAGCTTATGACCATCTGAACAAAATTTGTAAATTGGCAAGAAAAAGAGTCCATTACTGTTCAACAAAGTGGCAAAAAAAAAAAAAGTTTAAGCCAGCAAGAAGAGGAAAAGCCGGAGATGTACTGGAACACGACGGACCTCAGCCTCAGCACTCATCCGTGCTTTTATGCCGTTTATGCACCTTTGCTTCGTGCATGAATTATACATGCAGCATGAAGACGTGCCGGTGTGCATTTCTCTCTATCAAATATTTAGCTCAGCGTGGAGCACGCAGGTCATCGAATCTCCATCTGCGCGTCTCTTTGGCAGCCATTTTTGTTTTCACTGCTTTGCTTTAGTGCGCATTTGTTTTGTGTGCGTTGCCATTTTGAGTTTTGTGTGTGCGTGATGGGGGAAGGCTAGCAGCAGAGGAAGCACACACACACACACACACACACACACAAGGCATGTGTTTATTTGCACCCTTACTCGCAGTTTCCTCTTACATAATAGTTTTGTACTCAATTGCACACTTAACCTGATTTCTATTGATCGTCCCTGGCCGCACTTGTGCATACTTAATTCAGAGAGGTAATCAAATAAAATCTTATGCCCTCTGTGTGTGTGTGTGTGTGTGTGTGTATTGGTGGGAGCTGATGCAGCATTACAGTTTACACTCTATCATTCTGTCATTACTTTCCAGATACACACATCTCCTCAATTGTGTTTTCATGCTGTGCTTTTGATTCTTGATTTCTGATTTATATTTTTCCTCCGGACGCTTCAATTATTAAAACACGATTTGAAATGTTTACACACTTCTAAACGACAATTAGTCCACCACAAAAGCATTGCCATGCCACTTTAGCGATCCACAGCCGAGGGAAATGTTGTGGCTAGGACTGCTAACTATTGGCACAGATGTGATACACACAGTTATATCTCATTATTAACATTTCAGCATTTCAATAAATGATGTTTTTTTTTTTTTTTAATTTTTAATGAATTCCGGGAAATGAGATGGAAATGAGAGGAGTTCATAACCCCTAAGTTCTCTTTATATCACTGTGGAAAGTGGCTCGACCGCATTGCATTGTGGGAATGATTCAGAGGGAAACAAATGCAGGAAGAGATTATGCTCAGGAGACAAGCAGACAACTCCGAAAACCAAAGTGGAAATATTTGATGTTTATATTATAAAGTCTGCGGCGGATTGGATCAGACAGTACGCCGAATCCGATCTGATATCGATCCACTCCACATAGTGATACAATATCACGCATCATTAATCATTATTAAGCTCCTCCAGTTATGATGAGACGTTTGGTAAACTAGACCCTGTTCAGTTTTTTTCTTTTCTATTCCTTTTCACGTTTTTCCAAATCTTAAATCTGTTTTATATATAAAATTGAAAAGTAATTTCCAATATTAGAGACTTGCAGACGAAACAGAACGGGTGTAGTAGCTAGAGGTGTCTGATATGACTGAAAAAAATTATATTGTTAATTCATAAAAGGCATGATATGTATTAGAGTATAAAGGTTTGCTCACAAAATGCCAGCAATACAGCAGTGTTTTTATTAAATCGTGTTTTCATTAAATACAACAGTGTTTTGTTAATATTTTTTAAATGATAAATTAGTCAGTGTGCACAAATATAAATGTTTTATGTTTTATATTAAATTAAATAAAATTTGCTCTCAAGTTGCTCTGGATAAGGGCATCTGCCAAATGTAAATGTAAATATTAAAAGTTATATTTTAGTAATAATAGTAACATTGCAAAAAAAGATGTAGAATGAAGAGCTGTAACACTTAAAAAAATATGTAGACAGTTCTAACAAAAAATTGTCTGCTTGAAGTCAATCAATAATAATAATAACAATAATAATAATAATAATAAGAGTTTGAGCTTTGTCAATGGGGTGGGAGGGGCATACTCTCAACCCTGTCAATCAGAATGGCCAATGATTGGCATTCATGACATTCATGACATCATAAGGTGGCAATTTGAAAAGATTTGCCTGCCACCTTCATGTGTTTCGAAACGTGTTTGTAAAAATGTATGAAAATAATTTAATATCTCTTAAAAAAAACATTTTAATGCGATTGAGAAACTACAATACAAGCAGAAAATATTTATTTTCAAAGTAGTCATTTTTGTGTGATGTTCATTTCAGTACTTAAATTCTCACTTTAAGAAGATTTAATTTTTTTTGCACCAAACTTATCCCCTACTGATGCTTGCTTAAGCACATCATCACCAACTTCAGCCCCTGCCTTAGGAAAAGGCTGTGAGGTCACATTACAAGACCGCTGATTGATATCTCAGAAATCTGTTTAATGAGTTATATGAGTTGTGTTCAAGTCAAACCAGGACGTCTGATGAAATTTCTGGTGAATGAAGGCATAAAAGTGACTGTCATTTACGGAAGAGTTCAAGCACAGAGTTTTAACAGAGTTTTGGTGCAAACATTTGAAATAAGGCTGTACATCCGTGAATGACGATCCCGTCCGAAGTAGCTCAGAGCCCCCCGCAGTCAGCTGCGAGTTATTGGCTCATTGCCTCCGAAAAAATTACTGACCTCACTCCAAGCCATTTCCACATGTTTGGGTCATTGCACCTTGATTGTGTCCAAGCACTAGTGAAACACTGGGATAAGTGCATTAGTGTAGCAGGAGATTATATTGAGAAATAAAGATTGTTTTTACTCTCAGAACTGTGTTCTGTTACTTTGTACAACCAAAGTCCCAGTTTGATTTGAACATCCCTCATGCTTTCTCAATAAACTTAATTTACATGAAAAAAAAACCCTAAATAAAAAGCACTTGGCAATACGACTCATTATAAATAACATAACATGACAAGCTACTCTTCTACATGAGACAAGCACGACCCCTTTTCCTCACTCGTGTGTTCGTCCTAATCTTTGTTGTGTTGTTTTGTCCGAGCCTCCTGACCGGGAGATCATGTGTCAAAGCCTCTTTAACTGCTCACAGTGCTAAAAATACCTAGCAGCTTCTCCTCACACCGCCTAGATCGTTTGGAGAATTTTAGTAGCCGCGGAGACAATTACCTGGAGGGCACCTCACTTCTCCTCAGATAATCCTGGATATTTCCTGTGAGATATGACGATTGATCTGCGCTGAGCTGAGGCGAAAATGTGGCACATAAAAATTTCTCGGTTCATATATCTTCAGAAAGTAAACGTTCATACAGCTTGTCTTGTAAGCAAGAAATAAAAACACTTACTGTAAACAAGGAATCACTCTGTCAGCAGGCTCTATATATATATATATATATATATTTTTTTTTTTTTTAAATCTTTTGTACTGAAACTGGAGACTCCTTCCCAAAATGTTAAGTAAGCAGAGTTAGCAAAACTTTAACATATCAATGATTAATAATCTAATTTGTAATCTGTTTATGTGAAACATTCAGTTTACACGGTGTTGTCTATTAGCGTTAGCTGCCACTATAGAAATGTAGTATTTGTTCTAAGTATTCAATTCAAATCATCTTGTCATGCTTTTGTGATAAAATATTTAACAACTAGTCCACTTAGATAATCAACATTTTTTTTATTTCAAAAGTGACAAATAGTATAGAAGTTTGGAACCTGTTAAAGCTAGCTTAGCTGTTCTTAATTTTTTGTGCATTTTAAAGGGTTTCTTTAGGCATTCGTCCACATATCTGAGAGAAATATCAATATTTCAGACAGTTTGTTTGTGGTTCTGGTATCACTTTGACAATATTTGTTTTTTTTAAAAAACACGGCAGATTATTAGCTAGTTTTAGCTACAGTAGTTAGCTAGTAGAGTCATAGTTAGCTAGTAGAGTCATTAGCTAGTTTAGTTGTTAGCCATCTGTAGTTGCTTAGCTTCAGTTTTCTGATTACTTCCTCTCCAAAGCACAAATTAGACCAAATGATAAGTTTGTTTCTCTAAAAGGAAACGTCACTGATATGTTTGACGTATAATAACGTGTTATTTTTTTTTTTCTTTTCCTCTGTTTTCTTCCCTCTTCCGTCATCTTTCTTGATCTCCTGGAGAAGCATGCAAAAGAAAAGAGCAAGACTCCGGCAAGGAGAGGAGCAATACACCAAAGAAATCGCGTCTGGTTTTCACCGACCTTCAACGGCGAACGCTTTTGGCCATCTTCAAAGAGAACAAGCGTCCGTCCAAAGAGATGCAGCTCACCATTTCACAGCAGCTGGGACTGGAACTGAGCACTGTTAGCAACTTCTTCATGAACGCGCGCAGACGGAGTCTGGACAAATGGATGGACGAAGGCAGTCCCGGCGGAGCCTCATCCGCTTCCAGCACTTGTACCAAAGTCTGATTTTTTTTTTTTTCTGGAAAGGCTGGGGTGGGATGGGGTGGGTGAGGCAAAGAAATGGGAGTTTGGGATTGGGGTTTGTGCACCAGACCAAAAAGTTATCCAAAGAAAAAAAAATCGGATGGATGTGAGAAAGGGAGCGGGGCTGCTTACCGGCAAGCGTAGCAAAATCACCTTCACCATCACTATTATAAGAATCATTACTCAAAAATTCATGCTGCATATTACAGAATCTCAAATATGTCATTAAAAAGGAAAATGCGTAACTTCACAGCTCTAAAATAATCATTTCAGAAAGAATTTTCCGTAGTGCATGCCTGAAATCAAAGCAGATCCCTTTCATGTCAGCTTCCTTTTCAGCCGTGCATTAAGGAGCTTTTTGCAAAATTCCAGCTGCCAACACAAAAGCCTGAATTCAGCAGGAAACCCTGAACGATGCATTAGCAAAGCCAAAAAAAGAATAACTCTGCGCTGGTGTAGCGTCTTAAATAACCACCTGACTCGTCATGGTCCTGCTGACAGGTGGAGAAATTTCCCTGTTCGATTTTACTCACGCTGTCTGCTTATGAGCAGGAACGCAAGCACAAATCTATTATAGTTAACTAATGGCGACATTCAGGAAAAACACAACCACCCGTCAACACACAAAGACACACACACACACACACACACACACACACACACACACCCTCTACATATTTTGTTAAGCGGTCAGCCAGGTAGTACATGAGCACAAATTAAAAGCACATTTCATTTGCAATAGAAAAATAAAATAGAAAACATGGGGGCTGGACCATCGAGGTTGTTCTTCAATCACTAGAAAACTCAGGACGCCGTTTCTATGATGCGACTGAAGAACGTCTGTTAACGTTTAGCAAAAAAAAAAGCTTCCATTTTTTTGTCATGTCTCTCAAACCTTAGGATTGTTCAACCTGTACATGCTCAGCAACTACGGCAGCTTCATTCGATGGTTTCCGTTATATGCAACACTAGCTAAGGAGCTCCATGGAAGAGAACTGGCGTTGGCAATCAGGGCCTTTCTAATAGAATAAGAGGACAATCTTCTACACCAATGCCCGTCAGTTTCTTTCAAAGCAGCAAACAGCTAGCCCGAGAACATTCTCATGTATAGAAGTTTAGATAAACCACGACACGTCCAAACTTTACCATTTCAATCCATCATTCATTGTATCATCGAGTCAGGATTTTGTTTATTTATTTTTTAAAGGAAATACAGCCAGTACGCAGCCCCGTTCCTAGCTCCGAAGCAGGCCAAAGGCTTTATGGATCATTCAAAACGGACACTTAAAAGACTTTTTCTATTTATTACTGACAAATCGAAACCAAAGAAACTTTTTTCTGCACCTAACTGTTCTACAAATGAGAAAAAAACTGTTCTAAAGACGACAAAGAGAAACCAAAAAAAACCCACACAAAAAAAACAACGGAACAGCGACGAACAAACAGACGAAGAAGAAGAAAAAGAAGACAAAGATGACAGGGATAACAAGGAGAATGATGAAGAAAGAGAACTTTGTTCTTTGTTTGTAAGGGGAAAAATACAGGAAGCAGAACAAGTCCGGAGGAAACCACCCATGGCAGAAAACAGCCACTCCCTAAGGCAGAAAAAATGTGTGTCTCTCTCTCTCTTTCTCTATCTTAAACAAATAAGTTGAAGATTGTCTTTAATGTGTGCCTATGCAGTTTTTCACCAAAAAAATGGGAAAAAAGAACAACAAGAACCTCATCAGCTACAATACCAAAGATTCCTAATTTACACCCAAAGGCAGTTCCCTGGTCTTGTCCCTCTTCCCTTTGGTTCCAATGTGACATACTGTACATCGTGAAACCTACCTGTTCACCATGTGTGTTTGAGTGTGGGTTGCGTTATGGGTTCAAACATGGGAGCTCGGAGGATTCATGGTTTCACACTGGCTTTTTACAGATTAGTCCAAGATGTGGGAGCAATTAAACTTCAGCATACGCCAACACCAGAGCAGTGAAGAATGTAAAACTGAAGTTTATGTTAAAGAGTACAGTATAAAACAGTTACCCACCAATTTGTACACCCAAATGTTGTTGGAGTAAAACATATTACTGAAATCTAACAAAATCTAAAATTGACAATAATTAGCAAAGTACAAAGCAAAGTTTCCCAAAGAACAAAAATTATCTTGAAATTATCTCTTTTATATATACTGTATGCAAGTTTTGATGAACTTTTATGATGCCTTTTTGAAACTCGATCCTGGGTACTAGCATCACCCATTTAATGGAAAATTCCACCTTGACCTTGTAATTAAATTCTGAGTTATAGTTTTTCCTTCATATTCAGGTCTTTAAACATTCTCACAGGTATAACAAAAGGAATGCAGAACATACCAATGACTTAGCACCAGAATTACTAAGCACATCGATATAAATAAAGTGTTTCAGGGTGGACTTTTCCTTTAATATCATATTTTAATTCACAGATCTATACTAATCAATACAAGTGACCGAATCTGAGCTCCCTTGTTTACCACAAAGCTGTGATCAGGCGACCCATGGCGAAACCACACTCAAAAACTTCAAAGATGTCCACGTGCTCACAAGCAGCGCACGTGAAAGCCAATATTTACCAACGGCATAACTGATACCGGTTCATCATTTCCGAGGAGACTGCTGAAATATCGGTCGAATAGCTTTATCTTTTCATTTCTTTAAAGCTTTAAAGCTTTGAGTCCAAAGATGGCTCCAGCGGGTATGACCTCTTAATGACCTTTTGGCATGTAGAGGTCACGCTGAAGTCCACTTCCACTTTCACCTCGGCCAGGTCTTTAGAAACAACCTTGGGTACCGAATACAACCAAAAAAGAGCTTTACGTTTGTTGCTTGTCTTTAGTACTTACTTGTTTGCCAATGCCTACTGTATGTATGATAGTTTCCTAGTTTCTTTCTTTCTTTTTTTCTTTTTTGCAATATGTGATTATTTATGTAATTTATATTTGTTATAATTGAACTTAATTTAAAATGCCAAAAAGTTTCCGCTGGAAGCCCCCTTCCCCCTTGAGTAGCTTGCCAAAGTTTACATTCAGATTTCTTTTCTTTCCTTTGAGTGTCTGACACTGTTAAACTTATTTATTTATGCCAAAATGTGCTAGTACATGTGCATAGCTTTGTTTTTACTTAATTATTTAATATTATTTAATTAGCTTTAATTGTTTGGATTAATTATTAATTATTTATGGCTCTTTGAGAATGTTAGCGCATCAAAGATGCAGTGCTTTGCGTCCCTACTGTTAATTTATTTTTAGTTAGCTTTACTTTAAAAAGCAATGTATTTAATTTAATGAAAATTAATTTAAGGTGATTTTTACATAGATTTAATGAGAATGTTCCAGAAATGTAGTAGCTGCCAGATTCTTCACAACTCTAATTTCGATCTTTTTTTTGTTTGTTTGTTTGTTTGTTTGTTTGTTTTTAATTTCCCTCCAAAATGAAAACAATCTGTTATTGATTAATATTTTTCGAATGAGCACTGTATCTCGCAAGTATCTTGAGTAACCTTCACCTTCGCATCCCGGGCGAGCAGTCCGTCTTCAACCTGACTGGACAGGGCAACACGTTAACGGAGATCAACCTCGAACTCACCAAAGATTTTTAAGAAAAAAAGAAAAAAAACAGAACAAGAAACAAACAAACAAAAACCACGGACGCTGAGAGACCGTTTGTTCATTGCTTCACTTGTAGAAGGATAACAGAGGATTCCCTTAAACATTAGCTGCTTCCAAGACTGACTCGTGTGCGTGTAAAAAAAGTCTTTCTATTTCTATAGTGAGAACCAAAGAGGCTACCTCACTGAATTTTCCATTTGTAATTTTAATCGTGTTGATGAAACCAAAGATACCAAAGATTTTTTTCCTCCCTTTAGTACGGTCTGCGCTTGACTCCATGCTTTTCACTTTGATAAATGTCACCCTCTCTATTCTGAAAACCCAAACCCCTCAAGTTACCCCTTAAGTACCACTACCACTGACACCAACACTTCTGTGAGCTCAGCACGGTGTGTTTCAGGACGTCCCTCGCTGGTCAGAGACCCCAAAGCCAAAACTTTTAACTGAAAATCGCAGTCAGGTTGGAGGTTTTGCACAGTTTAAGTGTTAAATTAAAGTGTTGACATTGTTCTGTGCGCAAAACGATCAGTGTAGGGCTTGTATTTGTATCGTTATAGTATTGTTTTGTCTTGGTAAGAATTTGCAATAAGCGAGCTTTATACAGTAGAGTCAATAAATATAGAAATTTCCCATGAGATCAGGTTGATTATTTATGACGAGAGCTTATTTAATAAATTATTTGGAATGCAACTTTCAACCTGTTCAGAAATCAGAGAATTATCTCAACCTCATGAAGTAAATCAACCGGTCAATAGATAACATCTATTATAGCTAATAGATAGTAACTTTAAAGGTAATTGAATATACAAAAAGAATACATGTGAGGAACTGTATTGAGTGAAATAAAAACTTTAAATATATAAGAAACAAGGTTATTCCTTTGAGTTTACCAATCAAATATCAGGAAATGTATCAACTTTAAACATCCTACGTGATAAGAATAAAATACCTAAATTCCCAAACAACCCAAAATGATATCCTGGCTCAAGACTGATCTAGATTTTAAAAAATGCAAAAAACTTCTAATAACAAGTTATCCTTAAAATTGTTTTATGATGAAAAACATTTTAGCAGAGTAATTTTTTTAAAATTTTGTACTAGCGAAATTTTAAATTTCAGTTTTCTACAATTGCTATAATTATTTCAATGTGTTATCAGAAATAAAAGCATTAGTTCCCATGAGATTTTAGGAATAAACACTTTTAAACAGAGACAGTAATTCAGGTGAAAAGACCCACAGGGCAAGTTAGATTTGGAAAACTGAAAGCTAAAATAGTTTGGTTTGAAACTGACTGAAATCTAACTCCTCAACCCTGGTTTGAATTCTTCTTGAGTTCTTCTTCTATTATGTTATTTCACACAAAAACATTTGTTTCCTAATAATGCCTTAGCATATGTCATAACTCACAGAATTTGATTAGAATTGTGTGGGTTTTTTTTTTTAATGGATCATCTACAAGGATTTCTATTATGGCTTAAAAAAATCTATTTTATATCTCTTAGAAACATAACCTACAAAAAGCTACGTTGCTTTCAACAAAATTCATCACCTTGGAATCATTAATCGCTCAGCACTTGTGCAAAACCTCTAAAAATTCAAATATTCTCACTTAAAAACCAAAGATACTACTGAGGAGAACCTTCTGAAAAACACGGCAGAGCTGCAGCCGGTGTAGCGGAGATGCTGCTTTATAAATAGAGCAGCTTCTTATATTGTAGTCAATCCTTCCTATTAGGGAAGTCATAAAAAAATGAAAAGATTCCAAAAATATAACTTTTTAAAAAAAAGAAATTGTGTTAAAAAAATATCTAATATAGAATCTCCAAAAAATGGGATGTTTGATTGACGCTATGGAGCATCCAGAAAGATTTCCTCATGGGGAAAACGATTCTGTCTGCTTTTCCACATTTTTTAGAGAGCGCTTTTGTCGCAAAGTATGAGATAACCCTGGGATGAGTGCCTTGCTTGAACCAAAGCGAAGTTTCGACCTCTCTGTACTTCTTCTTCTTCATGCGTATACCTCAGCGTCAGACGGACCTGCGCGACCTGGCCAGGTTTATTGGTGCTTTGCAACGCAATCATGCAAAGAACAACAACTGATACCAAAGGCTTTAAATAAAATTCTTTCCCCCTTGTTCCCTCTCTTTCTCTCTCTCTCTTTCTTTCTATCTACTTACACTCAACGGTTGCATAGCTTTAAAAAGAACCAGAGCGGGGTGAAAATAAAAAAATTTAATAAAAATTAAAAAAGAAATAAAGAGCAGCATGTTCAGAGCGCAGACCGTGCTTTTTCCTTTACCAAAATTTTTCTCAGATATACCTCATAGATAATAGTGTTTAGGGTAATGTTATTATAGTGTATGTAATAAATTATTCACTTGCTCTTCTTTTTTTTTGGTAACTGTGACTTTACAAGACGAACAGGAAAAAAAAAAGCTTTATACATTTTGAGTTGTGATTTTTGTAATAGTCAAATAGGTGCGCTTACCAAAAAAAAAAAAAAAAGGCAAAAAAAAAAAAAACTAATGCTTGTCTTATCTCTTGTTGATGTGCCGATTTTTTTTTCATATTTTGTTGTATAAATGTTTTTTTTTTCCAATTAGTTTTATTTTGTTTTGTTTTTGTTTGTTTTTTTAGGGTGGGCTCATAATATTAAGGCTTGTATGTATGGATTAGGAATTGCTGTTTCGATCGAGTCCAAAGTTTACATGGTGTTTTTTTTTTTCTTCTTTTTTTTCAATACACGTTCATGCCAAAGATGACTTCCTTCATCCCTGCTGAAAAAAATTGCTATGAGTTCTGGTCTAAAGCTTGTTGGTGGCAATCTGATGCATGGCAAAACTTTCTGGTGTGACTAGCATGGCCTAGCAGCTAGCATTCCATTTTTTTTTTTACCAGTGTTTTATTTTCTCTACTCTTTTCATGTTTTATCTGATCTTTAGAGAAACAACTCGCAGTCATTCAAGCACTGTAGCCCTGATTTTATGCATGAGTAGATTTACAGTTAGCTATCCATGCTAGTATTGTGGTTAATAACCTTATGTTCAAATTCCTTTTTTTCTGTATGACTACTAAATATTTTGGCCCATTTCATCTTCTTCAACAAAGTATTATGATTCAGGACACTTTCAAACATTATATAAACCAAAGTGTAGAATATTTCTCTATAAAAGCAAGAATGTCAACTATACCAAAAAGTATTATTTCAGCATACACCGTTTTCTCATTAGTATCATTACAAATCTTTGTCCCTTCAATTAATATTAAAATTACATTTTCAGAGGCCTCAAATACAGTACAAAAATACAACCATGTCACAAAATGAACTGTACCTGACAATCTAGTCTTAATACTAATAACACTTCATTCTGTTGAGAGAAAAAAAATGGTATTATGAATGTGCATCATTAGTGTCCAATGTCCAGATATATCCTCAAAGATACTACATTGTACCTTCATGTCCAGGTACATACCTTAAAATCATTTAAAATACATTACATTGACTTTCTAATAGGCATTCCTCAAGGCTACAGTTTAGGGCCATTTATTTTTTTATTGTTATTGATTAAAATAGGATACTTTAAGAATGTTGTATTTTCTGTTTCATCATAAATATCTTAAACTGTCCAAACATTGTGCAAAGACATCCATTAAACAGATTAAACAGACTAAGGACCAGAAATCTACTTGATTTTAATCCTTTTGTTTTAATCCGAATGTTTCATCTTTTTTTTCCTTAGTTTTTTTTTTAATGAAAATCTAAACAAGAAATCTAAACACTAATCACTGAAGACATCAAATAAAGATCAACAAAGTAATAACTTATAGTAAGGACTTTCTTTTTCGATCAATGTTTTTCCAAAGTTTAAAAACCAGGTAATTAAAGGAATAAAAAATTTGTTTGGTTCGTTGTTCTTCGACTTGACATTGTGTGAACGCAAAAGGATTAATAATGGTTTCAGGATAAACCATGTTTTTTTTTTATTTATTGTAGTCAAATTTCACAATAGGAAACTGTGACAACTGATTTCATAATCAATGCAGAATTTTAAAAAATCTAAATAAATGTCGAAGGCTAACATGGCTAACAAAAAAGTCCTAGCATGTATAAAGGAAAACACTAGTGAAAATCAGCAGATGAGATGGTTAAGCTCCTTGCCGAACATTTGACAAGCATAAAATATCTACTACCACTAGATATAATAATCAACTCTTCCATTTTTTAATAACCATAAACACCATCTTGTTTTCTATTGGCTCGAAAGACTCAAAAAACTGAAAATTGAGAACTCGTACAAGAGATTTAAATTCAACCCTGCTGAAAAAAAATCTCATTGTAGTATGAATTCTATGTTTGTTTGCGCTGATTAGTTCTGATGACTAGCATGCTCTCAATGCTGTTTAACGTCCACAAATCATTTCAAGCGTTATCTGTTCTGCAGCAAAACAATCAGCACTCTGGTATGCGAGTAGATTTACAGCTAGCTAGCTAATCAAAATTCTCCATGATAAAGTCAGTGTCATGCGAATTTACATACTACACAAATAGCAAAAGCTTCTTACACGTCCAGCGTCTTTTCCCCTTCAGTGAATTAGATTTTTCCAATCAAGCAATTTGTGGTTTTTTGTTTGTAAAACAGCCTGTATTAACAAACACTTTATTGTATTATTAACCAAAGGAATTTCTCTCATCGCGTAGTAATGAAACTACAGATGTCTTTTTTTAATGATTGACAAACTAAACTCACCATTGTTCCAAACGTTTCATCTTTTCCTGTCTACACGAATGACGCTCACGTCACTACACAAAACGCTGCTTACATTTGAATGTTGTATCATGGCTTTTTCTCAAAACCCATTCGATCAGTTCAGTGCCAAGAGATTTACAGTGTTATGTTGCACTTCAGTTATTCCTCTTCACATTTTTTATGCAAAATCAATTTCTGAAAACACTCTAGGCTCTGTATTTAATATTTTTATTATTTTTTATTTGTTACTAAATTATGTGCATTGATTTTCAAAAAAAAAGTTTAAATTGAACTTTATTTAGGTTCAGTTTCTTTCCATGCTTATACACTATACAACTCTTCCAAGGTGTCCAATTAAAATTAAGTTCCAAAACTGAGATGAATCTTTATGTACTTTTATATAAAATATTTTGAGTACGCAGAGCATATTGCATAGTCAGTTTTTTTGTTTTTTTTTAAGGAAAAGTGTATGATCCTCTTCAAGTCTCATAGGAACATATTTGAGCCTCCCTAGTGTCTGTGTTTGAGAATAATAAAGAAAAAACAGGTAATGAAAGAAACCCATATGTACTGTACCAGTGTTACATGTTTTGACGGCTGCATACGACAACATACATCTGAGCGTTTAAATATTATTAATGTATTGGGCACTTTAAAATTTAAGCAGAGGAAAAGAAATCATAAGCCTACATCCCGATCGATCCTTGTTCAGAATTTGTGTTTTTGTGTGCTGTTGGTCTTTGAAGTTTGCTGCATCACACTCGAACATTGCTAAGCGCGTTAGTGATTTATCTGCATCGAGCCTCTGACTTCTGTTTTTTTTATTTTCTGTTTCTTTTGTTCTTTTATTTCCTTTCCTTCGGTACCTCTTGTTTTTATTCTCACTATCATCAGATGGTAGTGCTGTATATTCTGCTATTAATATCTAATAAACAGCTTTGATTCATTCACATCAAGAGATCGTTTCGTGTATATGTGTGTGTGTGTGTGTGTGTGAGAGAGAGAGAGAGAGAGAGAGAGAGAGAGAGAGAGAGAGAGAAAGAGAGAAAGCTTGAGGTTTGGGTTGAATTGCTAGACAAAAATGCAATAATTGCTTAACAACAGGAATGCCACAGATTAAAATTGTTCTTTGAAGAATGTTTATTTTTCCTTTTAGAAAAGTTACGTTACAAAAAAAAAAAACTTTCAAGGATAAAAAAACTGACAGCAGCTTTTATTTCATAAAGAATGTTACAGATAGCAAGTTTATTATTATTTGAGAGAACGTGCTGGCAAAAGAAAAATGTAGCGGTCACAAGAATACATACGGTATAATTATTTTTTTTTATTTTTTTGGGGTGAAATAATATTAAACTTTTGCAAGATTTACCAGGTCATGTTTTACTACTTGCTAGACAAATTAATCCTCATTATAAATAACAGCAACAAAAACGTATTTAAAAATAACTTTTGTTACAATGATTTGTAAAAAATGTTTTAGACTGACACTGAGATTTAGTCATTGATGAATATTCATGACTCAGCATTAGCTAAACTGCACAATAGAAACACTATGTTAAAGTACCGCCTTCGTGCTCCCGGATTAGCTCGCATTTCAAATTCAGCAACAATCCGACCAGTCGTAGATGAGTCCGGATTCTTGCATCTGATCATTACGCAGAAGGCAGGATTTGTGAAATTGATTTTTGTTTTGTTTTGTTTTGTTTTATTTCACCTCCCACGTCTCATTAGGTGCTACTTTCACAAACAACACACACTATGCACGGCTAAACTCATAGCAACACTCTCACCCGCCATAGCTAGTAGTTTGTAACTGCGATAACAATTCCAACATTAAATACGACTATAAACAAATATAAATACTGACATGTCGTTCTTTAAAATATTTTTTAATGAATTAAAGGATGAGCTGTGAAAGGAAAATAATCAACTTCATGGTTTTTCATTTTTCTATCATGTCACAACCTGTCTTCTTTTATTTCTTATTTCAAATTCAAAATCAAGTTCAATTCAATTCAATTCAGTTTTATTTGTATAGCGCTTTTAACAGTTGTCCTTGTCGCAAAGCAGCTTTACTCAATCAAAAGAATTATTTAAGTTTTTACATACACAGTATGATAAGCACTGAAATGTTTTAACAACCTTATTATCATGACCTAACAATTAAAAGAGAAATAGAGTATTCTAAATAAAGAATGTGAAATAATAAAAAGAAAAATAGAGTATGAAAAAAAATGTTCAAATAAGGCATATAAAATATGAAATAAGTATATAATAATAACAAAAATTACATTATGTACAAGTAATAAAAATAGAATTGAAATGGAAATGTCCAGTCATGAGCATAGCAGCATAACAGTGTGCAAAGTATGTGCAGATGTGCATTGATGTGTGATGTGTTATTTGATAGATTACTAGGTTTCATTGCAAAATTCCATCCAAACATCTAGGAACGTCTGTTGTCCAACTAGGGACTGTGGAGGCCAATGGTGACCGTTGTATTTATTCCCATTTTTAGAACTGGTAGGACCAGGGGTTAACATTCACACACTCCGGGCTATTTGGGAATGCCAATCAGCCTAATCTGCATGTCTTTGGACTGTTGGAGGAAACCGGATGGAGTCTGATGGAGAACACATAAACTCCATGCACACAGACCCAGAGACGGGAGTCGAACTCGATCAGACCCTGGAGGGGCGCCTCCAGGCACCTGCTAACCACTAAGCCATTGTGTCGCCAGTTGTAATATTAGGAAACAAAGATATAGCATATATTGTGAAAAAGCTACGCTGTAATATTTCTATAATAAAAAATATATATTGCTGCACAAATTTTCTGAATGATGCATCAAATGTTTGCAAAACATCGACTGATCGTTCTGGAAACATCTTGGAATAAATAATATAGAAGAAAACATTCTGCTAGAGAATAAAGCTAAAGATATTAGGTGATGGACAATGTTAAAATACATTATTTAGGAGAGTGAGATGCTCTGGCTTTACACACACATACACACACAAGCACGCAAACACACACACACACACTCTTCTTTATCGTTTAACAGCCGAGCGATACAGATCTCTGCAACCTTTCCAGCCGTCTTCAAGTGCCTCCCATGTGATTTCTCTCCTCAGACTTCTCTCTCTGTCTCTCTCTCTCCATCTCTCTCGATCCCCCACCTCATCCTTCGGTTGCTGGGGTAACTGGCCTTGGTGGCCTGCTCTTATCCACTGACCTTTGGCTTCCCATTACCAGCAAGGGAGATTGAAGAGAGCAAGATAAGGCATGGCATTAAGAATTATGGCTGTGTTCCAACTCACACACCTCTGACCAGCGCTACACACTCATCTAAGCCAAGGTTGACAGCTTCCACTGAACTGAAGCCATGCGAACACTCACATCTGCACTGACAGGGAAGGGTTGAAATTATTTTACCCGCTTTTAAAGAAATGGCTCACCATGAGGAGAAACTCATACGAAAAGAAATATGTTCAGTGGGCGGGGCCAAAGCATATCCCTTAGCCAACATCCATTAACATATCAACATATTAATTAATGCACTTTCAAACAGATGAACTTTTCCTACTTATTATTAGATTGGCTTTAGTGTAATAGTACTAATATGGGTGTTACATGATCAATGAAGTAAAATTACCATTTTGGAAAAATAGCAGCATGAAGTAAATGAATGAACGAAATGCTTTCTGTGGACTTTTGGTAAGTTGAAGCTGAGAAAAAAAGGTTTCCAGTTTGTTGCTGTTGTTGCAATTTCCCCAGCAATCATGGACTTCTATAACAAGGTGCTTTTTTTAAAAATGTTTTTTAAGATACCCTATACAGTAACTCATATTAATCTGACATGTTAAACGAACAAGGAAAGAAGATTAAGAATATTATGGTGACATCTGACCAAAATCACTGCCGCAACTTAGTAACACTTGGGAATGAGATCATTACATAGAGTGAATATCATGAAGGTGTGGCCACATATATAGACAATTTGTGTTTTGTTTTTTTTACGCTGGAGATTACTAGCCTATCTAATAATAAGGATATATTGTTTAAATAGATTGTTTTTGTTAAATTAAAATATTTTATTAATTACAAATTCTCAATAATAATAATTATAAATATATAAATAGTTTTTTAAGCTCTATGTTTTCCCATTGATCCAGCAAGGAGTGATGACAAGGAGCAGATTCCAAGATGTTGATGCCACTGTTGGGCCCTTGAGCGAGGCCCTTACCTCTCAATCGTGTATAATAAAATAAAATGTAAGTTGCTCTGGATGAGCGTGTCTGCCAAATGCCATAAATGTACTGATAGGAAATGTCGCCATCTTTCTTTTGACATAAAAAACAGCATTTCCAAAATTGTCTCCAAAGTGTCCAGTATTTCAGAATCCTTTTTTGCCTCCCGGTAAATTTCAGCTTAGCTTCTACATGGGAAACACAGCTCATAAAAATAAAAAGATCAGACAGGACAAAAACCAGAGTTTCATTACTCCTGTAATTATTACATATCATCTCCCTACACATTTAAACTTAATCCCATCTGAATATGTGTGCTAATCAGCAACAGGTTACACTAATCACTGTGGTGTTTAAGACCCCTTCACACACTGCAAATATATTTAATCTAGTCTGTAAATTTTTTTACGGAAATACGGAAAACGGAAAACATTACGGAAATAATAATAAAATTTAAAGGTCCCTTATGTGACTACCAGCTCTCAGAGATCCACATAGTGTGTGTGTTAAACCCTAGCTGAAACACCTCTCAGATAATCAGTTTTTAATAACCCAAACTTCCTTTTATTTCACTCCTCTTCCAAATGCATCTTCTCAGTGTTTATGTAAATGAGCTACTGCTGAGCCACGCCCACCAGAGAACAGGAGAACTGAGCAACAAGCCGGGGGGGGGGGGGGCGGGGCTTTTCTTATATGAGGTCACATAAGGTAAAAAAATGAAAAAAAAAATAGACTAAATAGGTTTAGAAATGGACTTGATCTTCTATTTGGTTTATTGTAAATCTTATAATAAAAAACAGTAGAGGAATTTGATTAGATTGAAGATATTTTCACTCACTAAGGTGTTATTGTATTTTTTTTTATAGTGCATGCTTCTATATAAAGCAGAGGAGAAAACGGCTGTGGAGGCAACCAGCGTCACAGCACTGAAGAAAAATCCATTTTTATCCAATCTCTGCGTTATAGCAGAATATGATATATCTGTGTATATTCAGCAGCAAGAGAGATACGAATAAAGAGGCTCTCTGAGACCCAAACACTGTGTATGTGTGTGGCTTGTTTAGCACAGAGCTATCAGAATGATTAAACCAAACTAGAAATGAAAACAAGAAAAGATCTCAAACTGATCTTGTATTTCGTGTTGTAATATTGACAACAAACCAAACATATGATCATTAAACCTCTTACTGGATGCTGTTACTAATTTTAATAAAAGGATGGAATGGAATAGAAAAGTTATTAGAGTAATAGAATGAAATGAGTGAAGGAAAAAAAACATTTGAAAACAGGCAGAATAAGCTTAAAACTGATGTATAATTGCCTTAAATAAATAAATAAATATAAATAAATGTGAATTAAGAATTTTAATATTTGAATTAGTTCCTCAAATTGCCCGTAGTGTGTGAATGAGTGCATGAGTTTGTGTACGTGTGTGCCCTGCGATGGATTGGCACTCTGTCCAGAGTCTGGGGCCATTTATATGGATACACCTTAATAAAATGGGAATGGTTGGTGATATTAACGTCCTGTTTGTGGCACATTAGTATATGTGAAGGGGCAAACTTTTCAAGATGGGTGGTGACCATGGTGGCCATTTGGAAGTCGGCCATCTTGGATCAAACTTTTGTTTTTTCAATAGGAAGAGGGTCATGTGACACATCAAACTTATTGGGAATTTCACAAGAAAAACAATGGTGTGCTTGGTTTTAACGTAACTTTATTCTTTCATGAGTTATTTACAAGTTTCTCTTTGTACACAGCCATTGACATGTCGAAGAGATTAACACGTGATGAGCGGATTGAAATTGTGTTGATATCTGGTGAATGCAGTAACCGGGTCATTGCAGCAGATTTCAATGCAAGACACCCTACGAGACCACCCATCTCCCATGCTATAGTAAGTAAACTGCTTGCTAAGTTTCGTGAAACTGGTTCAGTGTTGGATTTGCCAAAATGTGGACGCATGAAAACTGTCACTAATGAACAAACATCAGTGGCTGTCCTAGCTTCATTCAGCAAGAGCCCACAGCGTAGCACTCGTCGCATGTCACTGGAGAGTGGCATTAGTCGAACATCCCTTCGGCGGATATTAGCTACTCACAAATGGCACCCTTACAAACTCCAGCTACTGCAGCATCTCAACGAGGATTACCCAGATCGGCGCACACAATTTGCAGAATGGGCAAAACAAAAATTGGAACAGGAGCCTCAGTTCACGCAGAAGATTTTGTTCAGTGATGAGGCAAACTTTTATGTGAATGGTGAAGTTAACAAACAAAACTACCGCTATTGGTCTGACACTAACCCACATTGGATAGATCCCTCCAAGACTGTTGGAACAAAAAAAGTGATGGTATGGTGTGGTATATGGGGTACAAAGATAGTGGGGCCATTCTTCATCAATGGAAACCTAAAGGCAACTGGATATTTGAAATTGCTACATGATGATGTGTTTCCCTCTTTATGCACTGAAGCTGGCACGTTCCCTGAGTTTTTCCAGCAAGATGGTGCACCACCACATTATGGGTGTCAGGTCCGAGCATTCCTAGATGAACAGTTTCCTGAAAAGTGGATTGGTCGTCGTGGGCCAGTTGAATGGCCCCCAAGGTCTCCCAATCTGACCCCCTTAGACTTTTATCTTTGGGGTCATCTGAAGGCAATTGTCTATGGTGTGAAGATACGAGATGTGCAGCACCTGAAACTACGGATACTGGAAGCCTGTGCTGGCATTTCTCCTGCGGTGTTGCTATCAGTGTGTGAAGAGTGGGAGAAGAGGGTTGCATTGACAATCCATCACAATGGGCAGCACATTGAACACATTTTATAAGTGGTCAGAAACTTGTAAATAACTCATGAAAGAATAAAGTTAAAACCAAGCACACCATTGTTTTTCTTGTGAAATTCCCAATAAGTCTGATGTGTCACATGACCCTCTTCCTATTGAAAAAACAAAAGTTGGATCCAAGATGGCCGACTTCCAAATGGCCACCATGGTCACCAACCATCTTGAAAAGTTTTCCCCCTCACATATACTAATGTGCCACAAACAGGACGTTAATATCACCAACCATTCCCATTTTATTAAGGTGTATCCATATAAATGGCCCACCCTGTACACAAGATTTCAAGCACAGTACAGTGATGAGACTTTTTGAAACATTTGAACAGTTCAAACATTTTAAGAGGAGATCACACGTCCGAGAATGCCGATCCTGGGCCGAGTTGGCGCCGAGCTCACTGCAGTCGTTCCCCTGAACATTCAGCGATCCTCGATACTGAGCAGACAAATCACTCTGTGTTTCTATCACATCCCCGTGACAGCCCTGACCTCGTTCCAAACCATTCCCATATGTTTGAGCCGTTAAAGGAGTTCCTGGGAGGCCGGCGTGAAGCAAGCAAATCCAATCATGACCCTGCACAATCAAAAGTCCTGCTTTGACTTGAACATGCCCTGTTTATACTTTTTTCTTTAAATCTTCTGAAAATCAAAAGACTGGAACTGAATTTGGAATTGTTGTTTTTTTTTGGAAAACCGGCAGTGTTTTTTAAATATTTGATTGACTTTTTATTTTTTATCTTTTTTACTTTATTTCATTAGTTTTTTAGCTCTTTATTTTTATTACCTTGTGGGCTTTCAAAAACCATTTTAAAGCATAGTAGTTTGGAAGGAAACAAATATATTATGTATTAAAATCATCTCATACTCAAGAGTTCAGTATTAGATTCAGAAAAGAAACAGCGATATCTTCATGTTTAATAAATAACCCATTTTTCTTTTTTTTAACAATTAGTGATTTTATTGAATTTTCTTTAACATATTGAGCTAATACAATCTAAAAAAAAAATTATGGGATCGCTGTTGCTCCCATTTAGTGGTCAGTAAAAAAGCCAGACAGTGCAGACGTTGTGTGTGTGTGTGAGTGACAACACTTCAGAGATACAATTCCATAATTTGAATCATCCAGTGTTAAATGGTTCCCCTACGAAGAACGACTCTGTGAATTGTTTGAACTAAAGAAGCGCTGGATTTATTCGAGCGAGCCCACATCCAAACATCCTCGTTCTCTCCCTCCGTCTCCAGCTCCGTCTATCCCAGTCCTGCTTCTACTTTGTCTTTCGCACCTCTTGAGAAAACGCTCACGCTTTCATTTTTCACACCTCCCTCCCTGAGCGCCGCACCATCCCCCTATTCTTCACTCCCTCTGTTTCTCTCACGCTGGAGAAATCAATCGCTCCCCTCTCAATTAGAGGTCACGCTGCTCGACAGAGCCGGCGTCCTTGCTTTTCAATTACCAGGAGGCTCCCGCCGGCCCCCAGAGCATCCCTCACACACACACACACACACACACACACACACACACACACACACACACACACACACACACACATACATACACACTCCTCTGAGGGGTGATTGGGTCCAGGACAACCAATTTCTCTTGGCCTAATCAACAGTAGCTTGGACATGCTGGAGGGAGAGAAAGATGAAGAGCGAACAGCAAACGACTGGACTGAAGGAAAAAAAAATCAAAACAGGTTTGGTATAAAATTAATCTTTTTTTTTCCCTCTTTCAGGTATCCTCTGTTGAAGAACGGTGTGATATTCATACAATTTAGACCCCATTTTTAATTATCAAAGCTTGTGCTGAAGATCTATAATGAATCATTTCATCTAACTACTGTACATCTGTACATGATCTGTTTTTCCCCCCAAAGGTTTGTATGAACACGATAAAGGATGCGTAGAACGTTCGGTTTGTCGGCTTCTGAGCGAATCACAGACTGAGCTTGGACATCTACGCTGTTAAATTCTGGCTCCTGATTGGTCAGGCCGCGTCCAGTCGTTTCCCGTAGCAGCAGCTCGTACTGTAGTGCAACTACAAATAATAAGCTTATATTGAGAAATCTCATCCTAGATTCTTATCGTTTCTATGGTAACAGCTCAACATTTTTTATATTTATTTTAATTATTTATTTAGCTTTTATGGAAGGCATCTCCAGTGTCAGTATGATGTAACAGTCTGAGGTAATGCTCTAGCATTTTTATATGTTTACACTTTTTTTTCAGATAAAGAAAGAGAGAGATGCTAATAAACAAACAACTGTTTACAGCTGCTATAACCTTCGAAGTGGACGGTCGAAAATATAAAGCACAACTACTCACGGATAAAGTGCCCGATGTCGTCGTTCTGCGAGAAGTAAAATCTGTCAGTTTTGCACACCACGCTGCCGGGTTATAGGACAATAAGCATTTGGAACTCCGCTGATTATTTTGCTATAACAGCACAATGCCGAGTGTGTTACTTCTCATGTGAAGCACTTCATGAGATTTACAATATCGCCACAAAAAAGGCACAAAGTGTGTAGATTCTGCGCGCTCCCATTTTGGCACTCATATCAGCAGGACGGGTTTCTCAGTCCCACGTTGGTACCGGCTCCCTTTTCGACAGGAAACCAAAAGAACCGATGTGGGACAGGTCAGATTAGTAGGCGGAGCTAAAAGCAAAATCCCCACTGTTTGGAAGTGAAATAAAATAGAAAGTAACATTAAATCATGTGTGTGTATATAGTTGTGTATTTACGGTGGTCTGGGAAAAAACATCATATGTGACTGTAACTGAATAGTTTTTTTTTTTTTTTTTGCATCAGTTATACCGACCTCTTACTAGATTTCGCCAAAATGATGCAGTAATGTTTCACTCTCTGTAAAATCTAAAGGTCTAAATGGCAGCTACAGGAATAAGCAGGAATTTTTGATCAATTTTTGAAGTCAAAAGCAAAAAAACTTTTTAAATGAATCAGAAATCATTTCAGCACAGAGACCACAATAGAAAGACACTATTCTGAAGGTCAATTATTAAAAATTATATATAATATATAAAAATAATGATTAAAAAAATTCAGTATATTCCTTTCACTGGGAAAAAAAACCTGGCAAGTAAAAAAAGTTTACTGTTTACTGTTTAAGTTTACTGTAAACCAACTAAAGATCATTAAACCTACTTCTAGTTGAATTTGACAAGTTTCAAGGCATGAAGTCATCCTGTTCCACCGGCACGTCATTTTATCACGCAATAGAAAGACACGATTACATTTTGAATAGAATGTAGAATATTTAAAGCTTGAAATTAGTTTTAAAAATAATTTACAACAAGCTGAATCATACATACACTGGGGGAAAAAAATAGCGAGTGAAATATTGTTGAATCTTGCCAAATTATTTATTTCTTTTACAAATAATATTATAATATAACAAACAAAATACAAGATTAAGAAGCTTATTGATCGTCAAATTTGACTAAAATTGGCAGAGAATTTTGCTTCTTTCAATAAATAATTCCTAAAACAAAATTATCTGCCAACAGAAAGGGAATTTTTTTGCTTGCAATTTTTGTAAAATCTGTTGAGAAATAAGCTAATAAATTATAAACATTCTGGATAGATTCAGAAATATTTCACTTGCTAAGATTTTTCTTTTCCTGCAGTGTGAATCTGCTTTTGTTCGAGATATTGCCACTTGCTAAGATCTAATCTTTTGCAGCGGTGTCTTTCAGACACCTTCCACTTTTGGCCTTTAAATTCGCTACATTATACACTATATAATAGCGGAACAAATTTCAGTTTCACTTGATTTATTAGGAAAATGTACAGGTTTTAACATATGAAGCAATTTCCCAGACAACCACACAAAATAGGAACTCAAAGCCCAACCCAAATGATGCCAATAGGTTTACAAAAAAAAGAAAAAAAGAAAATAAAGAGACACATTTTTCGAGGAGTGAGCGTAAAGTGGAGAGCTGAGACTCTAAACTCTGCCGCGTCGTTCTGTAAGTACGGTTCTGTTTCCTGTTTGGCGCGTGATGTCATGTGATGTGATGTGAGATGATGTGAGGATTTCCTCGCAGGCACGAAGGACGACAGGCAAGAAGTAAGGAAAGTCATCAGAGTTTCTGGCCGGCGAAGAAAGCCTTGGCCTTCCCGCAGGTTGGGTTCACGCACATCGGGCATCGCAGGGTGAGCTGCCGAGAGCACGGCTCGTTGGACGTCAGGTGTGTCTGAACCACGTCTGCTAATGCCTGAGAGAGAGAGAGGGAGAGAGAGAGAGAGAGAGAGAGAGAGAACATCAGCTATAGCTTGTATCCATGTATTACGGTTAAATACTAAATTCAGATTGGTTTCAATACATTCAAGTTTCCATAGTAACAACCAAGGTATCACTGACACGTCACATTATCTTTCTTTTTTAACGCCGTGCCAGCTTCTACGGCTATATTCATGGCGAGAGTCAGTTTTTGTTATTCAATATTAAATATTAAATATTTAAACAAATTTTTTTTTTTTTACTTTCAAACTAAATTTGGATTTACTTGTTTAAAAACTTTTTTAAAAGAGTCAACAGAATAAAACAAGTTCCTCAAAAGGAGTAAAAAAAATTACAATCAAATAAAATATCACTGATGGACAGAAGGACACGATGAACAATGGTGGATTTTCTCTAGATAGCAAATATTTGTGCGTAGCCTTTGAGTGTCCTATTTTGCATCTTGTATAATACTATTGGAAGAAAATGTATGTTTTGATCCAACATCTGGATTTATTTTGTAACATCATCTAAAACTAATAATAAACGAATCTTGTTAGCCAACAAAGAAACTTTTTTTTTTTTAAAGATTTTTATAATAAATAACACTGTAACCATTAGCACGATGCTGCAATGTAAGAGGAATAAAACATTTCAGGACATAATGAGCTGGAGTGAGTGTGATGATGTGTGCATGTTAAACATGAGCATGTCTCACTACACTGTAAAAACAAATATATATACAGTCGAACCTCGGATTGCGAGTAACATGGTTTACGAGTGTTCCGCAAACCGAGCAAAGATTTTTAATACACTTTTATTCGGAATCCAAGCAAGTATTAGTTTACGAGCGCCGAGTATGATGTATCACACATGCGACTCTTATTTTGACACCGAGCGAGACAGAGAGATTTCTTTTTTCCCTATTAAAACGGTGTTTCCGTTATGTGTGTGTGTGTTGTGAAACTTAAAAAGTGATTGCTTTAGTATGCGCTCACACCAGGTCAGAGAGATTTCTTTTTTCCCCTGTTAAAACTGTGTTTCCGTTGTGTGTGTGTGTCCGTTTGTTGTGAAACTTAAGTGATTGTTAGTATGCGCTCATGCAAGTCTTGCTTTTTTTCCGTTAAAACGGTGTTTCCACTGTGTTTATGCGTTTGTTGTGAAACTTAAAAAGTTAGTCCGTTAATATACGCTCATGCCAGTCTCAGAGAGATTTCTTTTTTTCCTGTTAAAACGGTGTTTCCGTTGTGTGTGTGTGTGTTTGTTGTGAATCTTAAAAAGCTAGGTGGAGGGAGGGAGGGAGGAGTGTTACTGTGTAAAACGAGGCGAGGGAAGGGGCTAATTCCACACACACACACACACACACACTGCGCGCACCAACGGAAACACTTTTCTGTCAGGATTTATTTGTACTTTTTTTTAAAGGTAAAGTGCAGATTAATTTGTTTTATTTTCATTTTATAGATTGTATTAATTATTTTTATGTATTTATTTTTTGGGGCTGTGGAACGAATAATTTGAGTTTTCATTATTTCTTATGGGAAATGATGATTTGGTTTACAAGTCTTTTGGAATACGAGCCCACTTCCAGAACGAACTATGCTTGTAATCCAAGGTTCCACTACTCTTTTGCAGTTCAGTTGTTTATCTCTAATAGTGCGTAGACAAAATAAATAAATAACTAAAATGATATCCCTGTTAACATTACTGGTGATGACAGCCATTTAATTTCAGCATATGAGATTTATTTATAAAAGAAATACCCGTTTACTGAAAGCAAACACTTCCCTTTTGGAACCTGGGCCGCTTTAGAAAGTTTCGATCCCAGAGCCGAGTGTGAAAATGTAACTGTACGAATCAAAACATCGTAGTCGTCACAAAGCGTTTTTCGTTACAGATGCGTCAGAGACGCACGAACGCGTGTGTTGTGATCGAAGCTGTGTGGTGTCCGTGTCGTCGCTCGGAGTGGCGAGCTGAAAGCCCGCATCATTGATTTTACAGGTTCTTTTTTTAATAAACCCAGCAGGCTGTTTATAACCCGGGCCTGAATTCCACCGCTCCAGCGCCCGAGAGCAGGAGGATCACGCTATCGACCCACGCTTTCGTCACGCGGACCGGTGAGAGACACCGAGACGGAGGGAATACAATTGGATTTAGCGATTGAATTTAGCAGATTAGCTTCACCTCCTGCACGAGCACTTTCTTTGAGCACGTCACAGTAGTGGCAACTTGAAGGTCTCCATGTGAACGCTAAACACGGAATCATCCACTATAAAGAGGTACGAACCTCCTACAAAGTCTACGAACCATCTACAAACTGTTATAATCCACCTTTAAATAACTTACAAACTATTTTATCCAGTGACAACATTTCAGCTTTTGAGCACGGGCAGTGAGCATCCGATATAACATTAATCATAATACCTAAGAGCCAATTTGATTTGTTTGGCAATTTTGTAAGTATTGTGATTTTATAAAAAAATATATAAAAAATTTCAGATTTTGTTATAAATTTAAAAGCAGGAACATCATAACATACAGCTGAATATATAAATATATAAAAAATTTCAGATTTTGTTATAAATTTAAAAGCAGGAACATCATAACATACATCCAAACATGCTTCTGCACTCACTCTGGACACTCTGGACATTCAGGACATTTGCTCACTTGTCCTCACTGCACACCTGCTCACTCATGGGTAGTATGCACACAAGTCACTTTAAATATGCACACAAGCCACTTTAACATTTAACATGTCACTTTACTGCATATTTGCATATTAAAATAAAAATTTCAATATTTCAAAATTGGAATTTTTGAAATATTTCCACTTGTCCATTTGTACAATTACAATTTTTTACTTACTTACATTTTATATTTTATATTCTTACATTTTACATTTTATATTCTATATTTTATATTTTATTTAATTTTATTCTCTTAGGTCAGGGCAGTTGCCTAAGCATTTCACTGCATATCGTACTGTGTAGGATTGTGTATGTGACAAATAAAATTTGAATTTGAATTTGAATTTGAGTTGAGTCATACCTGTAAAGTTTTATGAAAACTAAACTGTTAGGAATCTCATTTATACTTTCGTCCAGCGTTCATTTTTGGCTGTTAGCAAAGCGTTTGTCGTATTGATTACAGTGCACTAAACGTAAACATGACACCGTTTGCAGACAGCATGGCTCATAACCAAGTCCCCTTCACCACTGATATTATAAAGCCACGGTTCCTCCATGCGTCCGTTTAAACTGTGGATGAGCAGCCGCTCTTTCCGGTGTTTCACCTGAAATAAATATTATTCGTGAACAATTCGCTCTTGTAACGTGCAATTTAATTGTAATTATCAATAGATAAGTTTCTGGTTTATAATCAATTCATGTTTTTTTATTACTTAGGCTTTTTTTTTTTTTTTAAATGACAAAAAAATTATTTACAAACATTAAACGGTCAAAAATGCTTGTGCAAGAAATACAAACCACTCTCATCTTCTGTAAATACTCGTATTTTGCAAGAGTATCGATTCTTTTGAGCTCATGGGCGATTTGTGCAGCACCTACAATTCTCAGCTGCCTGCCCGTGTTTCAGTACTTTAGAGTCTCGCCTCGCCACCTATAGGATTATAGAGGAACTGCGACTTCCCCACCTCAAACGCATGTGAAGAATGAAGAACGGTGATACACGAGTGGACCGATTTCCACCATAACGGCTAACTGTAACGACCCGAACCGACCTCAGATGAACCTCCCGGCGATCTCCTTACGATCTTCAATGAGGTCAAAATTAAAGCGAATTCAGAAAAGTATGAAAGAGGCTTTGCTGATAATGTATGAATGAAACACTGCACTATAATGATTCCCTAGAGGGCAGCAGACATACATTGGATTTATTTAAAAAAAAAAAAAAAAAAGACATAAAATATTACGAAGTCATTTCTATGTAAATTAAACCACATGAGCTTACATGATACAAGTTCTGCATTTATTTGTCTTGGATGTCCTGAAACATCTTTACCTTAAAAAACAGCGGGTTGCCATTCAGAGACTCTGCTCTTTTGATGTTCTCGACCCCGCACTGGAAAACACATACATACACACACACACACACACACACACACAATGACACACTCACATTAATCCTAAAAGTGTGTTTCTTGTTGAAATTTGGGAACACAACACACACGGTCATAACGATCTACTCATATTTCACAGAAGAGTCTAGAGATGTTTATGAAAAGATCCCGCCTGGCTGTTATTAGATATGCCCTGGTGTGTGTGTGTGTGTGTGTGTCTCTCTCACTCGCACACAAAAAAGCATGTTGCTCACGCTGTCGACAGGAGTGTGGCGAAGAGAGATAGACAGATCAATGGGCAGAGTGTGTGTGTGTGTGTGTGTGTGTGTGTGTGTGAGAGAACCACCCTGATAGATCTGTGGTTTGTGGGAGAGTCTCTGTGCGTGTGTGCACATGTGTGTGTGTGTATCCCATGGCTCTGGATGCGCCAGTCTTACCAACGCCATGGCAGCCAACAAGGAGCCCCTACGCACACACACACACACACACACACACACACACACACACACACACACACACACACACACACACACACTTTTGCCCCTCTCTTATAATGTATCACTTTCCTTCCCGTCTTCTTTCTGCATCTTTCTGTCTCGCAGGCCCAAAGCGGACCGATCCGGATCAGGTCAAGACCTGTGGTCGCATCTGACCCAGAGTTATCAATATCTCTCGCACACTCACACACACACACACACACACACACACACTAACCTCTTCTGCAAGGATCTGCGAGTACTCGATGTCGAGCTCGTGTAGAGTCTCGATGTGGTCGCTGGTGAAGGCAATTGGAACCAACAGCAGGTTCTTCTTCCCTCTTTTACACAAACCTTTAATCACTTCATCCGTCTGAGGACCGAGCCACGGCATCGGGCCCACCTACACACACACACACACACACACACACACACACACACACACACACACGGTAAATCTATGAGGCGTTTATGACAATTATAGTATTTAAAATTCTTTGTGTATTAATTAATTACTTAATTAAGGTCATGTGATAACAGTATGAGACAATTTAAAGCAAGTTAGAGCACCATCTAGCTACAGTACGTCATTCTTCCTGCTAATGAAAATATGATCTTTGAATAAAAAGATAAGTTACTAAAATATCAGAGGAATTATAAAAATACCCTCGACTGCCAGACGAGACGATACGGGTTACAGAACGCCAACCTCTCCATCACCCTCTGCACTGTAGCGCCCACCTCCTGAGGGTATGGGTCTCCTCTGTTCACCACCTACACACACGCCCGCGCGCGCGCACGCACACACACACACACACACACATTTTTCTGTAAAAAAAAAAATAATAATAATAATAATATTTTCTCTTAACCTTGTATATCGTACACCATCATTAGTCGCTAAGATTTTGGCTGAGCTGCTGATACACAACCATCAGGGCAGCACAAGTTCTACTTAATCACAACTCCACACTGTCGTCAGACTCAGGAGACTGAGACATTACCCAGAATTCACTACTTGTGACCCAGAATTCACTGGTGTTACGGATCTCTCCCAAGAGTTCAGCACACATACAGTATGCACCACAGATTAATTGCAGGATTTAACCAGCATAGTGTAAAATTACATTCTTACTACCACTGGTTTTATATTTGAGTCTATTCCTGAGCCAAAAAATTTTTTTGCCATGTACAAAACTTATTTTCTGCACAAAATATTTTTTCTTAATGTCTCTCTACCACTTACTTTGCGCTCACCAAGGTTGCCAGATCACACTGACAAAATCCCTCTATGAAGTTTTCCAATAAAATAAAATAAAATTCAATAAAAAAAAAAAAATATATATATATATATATATATATATATATATATATATATATATATATATATTCTCATGGGGCAATTTAAGAGCATACAGAGCAGTTAAAAAAAAGTTCAAATACCAAATAAAACACAACAGCTGGAAGGATGATAAATGGAATTAGTCTGTTAGTGCAAAAAAAACTTAAAAAATCTGTATAGAGTCTGTAAGAGTAAACATCTGTATAAAATATTTGTAAATAAATATAGACTGTATAAACTGTCAAATAAAAAAACAGGTCAAATAATCACATCAGTACCAAAACTCATAATATGGCCCAGTCACATACACACACTTTATTCGTTAATACTTTTTTTTTTTTTTTCACTGAAATTACCCTAATCTTTTAAAATAACAAAAAGCATCCCGATTATTATTACTTCATAGTAAGCATCGCCTCGCTTAAATAACACTGAACACATAAATAACACACTTCAAACTAAAAAAGTTAAGACTCATCTCGGCTCTTAATGCATTTTAACACTTGATTATTGAATATTTTATTGTAAGATTTTATTTAAATATTGGACATGCCAGATTTGGTTTTCATTTCAGACCATGGGCAGACGTGCCTTAGCCTTAAACATCATTTAAATTCTAGTATATCTCATTTAATTTAAGTAATACATTTTAAGCAATATTATATCATTTCTCCATTTTTTTTAAATATTAATGTTTTTTAAAAACGAGACCAAAAACTGAGAAATGATAAGCGTTAGTTTCATGATCCATTGCAACTGTTTATATGAATTTATAACTACATATTTAAGTTAATCTTTTCTACACACACATACACACACGCACGCATACACGCACATACACACAGACTTACAGACATGGGGAGTGAGTGGGCGGAGAACAGAATGACCACGTCGTCTCTTTTCTCAGGTGGAAACTTCTCCAGCTCCTTACACACATGCTGAGCAAAACACTACAGAGAGAAAGAGAAAGAGAGAGAGAGCCAGGATTTGTACATTAACCCCTATTGTTTACAGAAGCGATCATGATATTGTAGACAATTTCAGCTTCACCCTACCCTAGAACAGTGGCACATTTATTTAGTACAGAAGCTTTGTTTTGAGATCTTTCACTTTTTACATCATTTTATTGACTTTTTTTAAAGAGCCTGGTGACTAAAGCTGTACATCAGAGGCAGACTGACGATTCAATTCGATTCAATTCAGTCATTTTTATTGTTAATTCAGTTGCACTGTCTGATTGTCTCTCAAGCAGCTTTACTTCAGTTTCCTCCTGGTACTCCAGTTTCCTCCCACAGTTTAAAGACATGTAAATTAGGTTAATTGCTGTTCCCAAATTGCTCGTACTGTGTGAATGAGTGTGTGTGTCTGTGCCCTGCGATGGATTGGCACCCTGTCCAGGTTATACCCCGCCTTGTGCCCTAGTTCTCCTGGGATAGGCTCCAGGCTCCCGAGACCCTTTATACAGAATTAAGCCGTATAGATGATGAGTGAGTAAGCGAGTGAGCTTTACTTACAGATTTTGACGCGTTAAAAACTACGAAAAGTATTTAATAAACAGTGAAAATCATTTTAACTTGTGTTTTTGAGTGTTTAAGGGTTACGTCTCGTACACAGCGATGATCAACTTATTCCTGACGATCTCCTCTCCGCACTCCAGTCCAGCAGGTGGCGGTATTGCAGGAATTGCGCAAAAAGTCAAAAGAAGAAGACGCGATAATCGCGTAAACCGTGAGTAACTGAGAAACATTCAAGCAGTTTGTATTTTCTGAAAATGCTGGATTTTTGTTTAAGGAATTTCAGTCAATGTTAGACCGTTTCACGTTTCATAAGTTCAACTCAATTCTTTTTTTTTTCTTTCCCCCACTGATCCAGAATCAGTGAGGCCCTCGGGGTGGGAAGCGTCTGTACGTCTGCTGATTCCAGGAACCTGAAAGAGCGTCTCACCTCGATGAGCAGAGGGTGTGTGGGCCACCTATCAATCACACTCCAGCGCATTTTAGACCCCAAGCCACTGCTGCTGTAGTATCTGTAGATAGCATTCAAACTGCTGCCTATGAGCGCACACAAACACACACACAAACATGCTAGATACACATTATCTTTACATACACATTATCATTACATACACGTTCCTCATGTTAACCCTAAACACTTTACCTCTGTAAGTGCTGACATTGGAGACTCCTTCCATAAAAACGGTAAATAAGTTTCTCTATTAAATTAAAACCAAAGCAACGGATACAATTCATGTTTTTCCATCCCGCATAATGTTGTTTCTATAGAAACTATACGTCAGTGGGTGGTATAGGGTTTTATAAGGGGGCTATAAAATGTGTATTGGAACGTTGCATGTTTACCATGTTATATCCCTGTTTAAACTCAATAAAAAATATTTGTTGGAGAAACTATACGTCATAGTGTTAATGTTGGAAGGTAAAAGGAAATTAATTAAAACCAATCAGAATCCAGAATTCTCTTCGACATTCCCGAGATTGTGATTATGACATTATAAATAGTTTGCAAGTAAAATTGATAGGCTTAAAGGTGCGTGTGTGTGTCCATGTGTGTGTGTACCTGTGGTGGAGCAGCTGTACTGAGGGTACTGAGTGAATGCCACAGCTCTCTCTATCCCGTCCTTCTCCATCAGCTCAATGGCCTCCTCCGTTAGCGGGTGCACGTACCGGAAGCCGATATAAAACTTGTGAGGAGCTGACCAGATTAAAACAAACTCGAGTCAATGATTCTAACGTAAATTATATATGAAATAAAATTAATCCAGACATATAACGGGAAGTTTCATTTCAAAATGTCTATAGACTGCAAAAATCCAGAACTGTCGCCAAAATATGAACTCATTTATGTGAAATCATATTAATATGTGTAAAATCACATGATCTCCATCTTCCAGTCTGCCGTCAACAAATAAAAATACACAGTTTAAAGAATTTTGTATTAAGATTATGGGGGGAAAAAATGACAGGCTTGTATTTCTTCTCCAAAGAATTTTACAATTTACAAAGAAAAGTTTTAATATTTAAAGAAAGAAAGTCATAATATGTTCAGGAAAAAGTGATGTTTTACAAAATGGTGCACACTGGATCAATGAAAAAAAAAATTACAAATATGATGATTACAAAAATGATTATTATTATTGCTATTATTGTGGAAACAACTGTACAAGAAATTACATTTAATTTTTTTTAAAAAAGATCACGTGACACTGTACCTTTATGACTACATTCTTGAAATTTCACTTTATTTTATCTTTTTTAAATATTAACTCTGATTTAAGTGTTTCGTGCCACTTTACGTCCGTTTCTTTTCCTACCAGTAGAACTTTTACACTCGTATCAGTGTGGGTGAGTTTCTATGATTCTAGTTTCTGTGAATGTTTATTTATTTGTTTGTTTATTAATAAATAATAATATTAGTTTGACTGGACATAAAGATTCAAGCATGCAAATAAAATATATAATAAAACACAAACTATTAAACTTTTACTAAATATGAACACACGCGTCACTCTGAGTCCGTCACATGTGTGAGCAGGAGAGACTGATGGGTCTTATAGAACTTGAACTTATAGAACTCGGATATTATAATGAGTCCTAGTCAGATGATTGAGCGCACTTTCAGAAAAATGCAGATATAAAGAAATATATATATTATTTTTATTTTAATGCAGTTATTTCATTATAGCTGAATTATAGATGAATTATAACTGAATTATAGCTGAATTATAACTTTTTTAACTAACCAAGTATTACTAATTGTTTAAACATTCAACTATTACAATGATTCAACATTTTTTAAGGTAACACATAAGCTTTTACATTATGTAGAATATATATTATTATGTATACATAATATTTGGGGAATTAATTTGAATAAAATAACTATAAAAATTAAGTAAAATTTGAAAAAAATACAGTCATAAATGTACAGTGTCACATGATCCTTTCTTCAAATTAAATGTAATTTCTTGTACAGTTGGTTCCATAATAACAATAATATTTGTAATGTATTTATTTTTTCATTGACCCAATGTGCACCATTTTTATGACTTTCCTCTCAAAATATTCTTAATTCTTTATTCTTAAAACAGTGAAAAAAAATTAAAAATACAATACTTTTCCATTCAAAATATTTCAGCAACTTTTTTCTCATAATCTTAATAGAAAATTCTGAAAACCGTGTATTATTTATTTATTGACTTTAACCTTTGTCCTAAAGCGCTCACACACATCAGCGTACGCGTCCAGATGTCCAATGAAAAGAGTGAAACGTTTAAGAAACGCTTCAGACTTCGTTAACAGCCGTGCCTCGTTAACTGGGTGAGATTTTCAGCTAACGCCCTCGTCTCCTTTACTACTGTTTTATCTATGAGCGTTTGGGAGTTAAAATAAGTGTTTTTGTGTGTGCGCGCACGCATGTGTGTGTGTGCGTGCCCGTCACTCCCAGTGTCTTATCTCGCTGTCCCTTTCACACAACCTGTCTCTGTGTCATGCATCAGCTCTGTCTCGTTTCAACCACAAAAAACCCACAGCTTTTAACCAAACTGTTTGATTTGTTTGTTTATATAAAGTTATGTGAATTATTATTTTTTTTAATTATTCATGTTTTACATTTGAGGCGGTATTATACTGCAGTTCCTCTATAATCCAGTTGGTGGTGTGGTGGGAGTGAATTATTTAGCAAGTATGTTAAGAATTGTTACAAAATCGATACATAACAAAAAATATAATATAAAATTGCGATGCTTATAAAAGTGTAATACTTACAGAACTGCAATAAAAATCTAATGAACTGTAATCTTTTGTAAAATGTTCTCAGTGTGTAATATTAAGATTAATTAATATGATTACTCATTTGGAAACATCACGCATTTATTAAACTTAAAAAATAAACACATGTGGTTTTAAAAGTTTTTTTTTCAAAACCTTAAATATAATTAAATTGCAAAACAAATAATAATAAAAAAAATTCAAGCAATTAATAAGATAAAAGCCCCTGTCTGGCCAAGTAGGAGTTTGGGCTTTTAGTCAAGAGTGTATAAGCACCGCTGTAAAGGAAATGCACACAAAGGATTTCCAACACAACACGCGGTCAGGAGTTTCATTTCCACCATCTTGGTTACAAACTGTTACAAACCAAAATCATAATTCAAAATTGTTTATCAACATCGTTATTATTATTATCGTAGCTTACCAGTTTCAGGACTCATCTCGTCCAGGAGTTTGACCATCCCCTCTCCCTGGATGGTGGTCCAGGCTTTGATAGGAGACCCCCCTCCGATTTTACTGTACTGCTCCTGGATCTTTGGCGTACGCCGCTTGGCTATGAACGGCCCGAGCTTGCTACAGAACGAGAACTACACTGTGACATACTTCATGAATACCTATATTCATGCTATACTACTTGAATTACAGACATTCGACTCCTCCTGTAGAGACTCATAGGCTTTAAGTGTTTACTACTTACGCTTCACTAATCATTAGCCTCATTTATTACACACCTGGTCCACGTTTCGGACCTATTCTGTTAGTGTTAAATTCTTTTATTTAAAAATAATAATCCTTACTTCTGGACAGGAAGCTGCATCAGGTCTTTGTCGAGGAAGAGTCTTAACAGGAAGTCATGAACGTCTTCGAGTCTCTCCGGGCCACCCATGTTCAGCATGAGGATGCCGGTCTTAGGTTTTCTGCCACACACACACACACACACACACACAGAATATGTCAGACACACAGACATATTATTTACATATATACCGTGTATATACACATACTGTTTTACACACACACACACACACAGAGAGTGAGACAGGAAATAAAATAATTATTATTATAATAATAAACAGTACCTTTATTATATTGAACAGCACCTCAAAGTGGATTTGTAAATAATAATGTAAATAAATAATGCACATTATAATAATGTAAAGAAATGTCAAAAAAGCAATTAAAATGTTAAAACAAACAAACAAATAAATTATAATAAACCGTGACAGAAAAAGGAGAATAACAAATATTAATATAAAATATCTAACATATAATAAACTTTTTTTGAATATAATATATTTTTTTAATGTAAGTTTGTTTCATTATATCTTTTATAATATTTTTTTTCCAAAATGTAAAGCAAAATAATAAAATTAATTTAAAGGATTGTTCAGGATTGTTCTATTTCATTTTAAAACCTGCATGCAGTTCATAATCCTGCCACTAGGGGCCGCTGAAATTCCTTCTGTTTTTGTAAACTGTTATGTAAAATAAAATAGATATTTAAAATGTCATGTTATAAATAAACAGCGTATTGTGTGTCATGACTCACACAACCTCTCTCTCTCTCTCACTCACACACACACACACACACACACACACACACACACACACACACACACACACACACACACACACAGAGTCAAAGGTGGCACATTAGGATTGTCATTATAACCTGTTCAGAGCCTTGGATCTGTTTTTTAAGGAGCACCTTCCCATTCCAGGTGGGAGTGTGCACATGCCTGCACAAGCACACACACACACACACACTTCTTTTTATTTCACTTGTACCTTTTGTCCTGAATTTTGGGACTGGATTGCGAGGCCAAAGCAGCAGCAGCACTGGCAGTAGACTGACTTCGGAGAGAAGCCCAGGCATGACTACTGCTGCCAGAGTCTACAAAAACACACACAATTTTATACACGCACTATTACGTAAACAAACCTGACATGCTGTACATTCTGCACTTTCCTTCCTCACTCTGCTCGCCTTCACAGTCACGCTATGCGGACATCTTGTGTAACAAGCTTACAAAACCTGAATCATGCTTTTTCTAATCTTCACTAAGAACAGACTTTGTCTTCGTGCGACTAGAACGAGGTACACACGTGGAAATGTAGATAATCATAAAATTAATCAAGAGCAATGTGTGCACTGGATTCATCCAAACTTCATCGCTCTTCTCTTATTGTCATGAATTATAATACAATTACAAACATTCTTTAAAGCACGTAACACATAATTACCACATTAATATATGGTACAAATTATACAAACCCTAATAACCATTAAAAACATATATAATATACGCAATAAGAGGAGAGTCTCGGACAATAGGTGTAGGTTAACTACCTTAACGAGAAATCGTTGTTTTTATAACTGAAAAAAACTTTACGATGTCATACATTAAGGTAACATGCTACAAAGGATTAGGTTTGATGTTGAAGGAAATAATGTTTAAGTAGGATTAGGAATCATACTCAAACATGTGAATTAACAAATGTGATTTAATCTTAATTGTGTTTTTAATTTATTTTATCAAAGTATTGACTAATAAACCCCTTTTCCATTTATGGTTTACAGAGACTGAGGAGTCCATTGCATATTTGGTTATAATTAGCAATAATTATAATAACAAAACGCACCCAATGGAATTTGATATACTTCCCCTAGGGGAAGTATCCAATCACCACCAAACCGGGCCATTATAATCTCAAGACGTTGTGGATGCAAAATTGCAAATAGATTTTTAATATCTCGAACGCTTCAGCCGTGGCGAGGCCTTAAACCTACGGCGAAAAAAGTGGCTAATAATTTGCTTAGTTATATAAAAGCTGGTGATGGCGACGCCTACTGTTACAGTTGGTGAGGAATGTTATGGGCTACTTTTACGTCACATTATAACACATTTCTCCTTTAAATGCAGGTGCCCACTGTCTATCTGGTGCTCCTGAGCAGTGATGGTGCAGGTGCTTGGGCCCGATCATCGCTGCTTTGCAAATATTCATGATTGTATTTATTTATTAAATCAAAGTCTCGACTTATAAACAATAATGACAATGATAAACAACAACAATAATAATAATGAACAAGACGGTTCACATGGGCGACAAGCCTGAAGCATGGGTTTTAATGTACAATAACTATAATAAAAAAAACTTATTAGAACTTGTTAGTAATGTTATTAACAGTAGTAGTTTTACAATTATGATTATTATTTTTATTATATTTATGTTTCAAGAAATACATCTTTTAAAAATTGCCAAACTATAATTAGTTAATTGTGTAAACAAATATAGGTTGTTGCACTACATCCGGGTTTATTTCTGTTCATGTAAAGTGTTTATGCAACTTTCCAGCACAGAAATGTTATTTAAGGTAAAAACTGGGTGACTTACACCGAAAAACGCGACACACTCCTGCCAAAAGCGCCATCTGCACGCGCAAACACACCGGTCAGGCCGCCACGCTCCCTCTGCCCTGCTGGAAATATTCATATAAATCTAATAACCTTCGGGAAACACACGCTCGGTTTTTAACGCCGAGTCTCCTGCCGCTGCGCTCATTCCTGCAGAGCAAACCACGCCCCGAGACCGCGCACTGAAACTTCCGGGTTCGCGGAAATTTCAAATTAAAAGCCACCAAACTCATTTCCGGTTAACTCGGAGAAGTTCTATTTAATTCATCCTCAGACAAATACGCTCCCAGTTAGGTAATCGGAGAGTGAATCACAGATGAGAAGTCGCAAAAGTAGATCAGATAAAGATAAAGTTGTGTCTTAAAACGACTCCAGCGTGTTAAAATTCACTTATACCCCTTCAGCGCTGTTATTTCAGCCAAAGTTAATTTATGTTGTATGTAGCACTTGTAGGTCAGGAGGGAGAGGGAGACAGAACGAAAGACAAGGGATGAGTGAGAGAAACTAAAGGGCGACATAATTAAAAAAAAAACAAGAGTCAAAGAGACAGAGAGAGAGAGAGAGGTGTTTAAATGGCAGACAGAAAGAGTGAGACATAGAGGTGAGATAGATACTCATAGATGGAAAAAATAGATTGGGACAGAGGGTGAGATAAGCAGACAGATTAAAAGATGGAGACTGAGGAAGACACACATGGAGGAAGAGTGTGATGGACAGCAGCATATAGGGATAGAAACACAGATAGAGAGAGAGAGAGACACACACACACACACACCAAGAAAGATGGGTGGAGTGAGAGAAATGTTGAAAGAGTGAGAGACAGTGACAGAGTGATTGATGAAGAGAATGAGTCATTGAGGAAGAGAGAGACAGGGACAGAGAGAGAGTTTGAGACAGATACAGATAGAGGCAGAGAGTGAGACATGTACAGTACAGACCAAAAGTTTCTCATTCAAAGAGGTTGAATTTGTATTATGGCAAGAAAAAAGCAGCTAAGTAAAGAAAAACAAGTGGCCATCATTACTTTAAGAAATTTAAGAAAGTCAGACAGTCTGAAAAATTTTGAAAGTGTCCCCAAGTGCAGTCACAAAAACCATCAAGCGCTACAAAGAAACTGGCTCACATGCGGACCGCCACAGGAAAGGAAGACCAAGAGTCACCTCTGCTGCGGAGGATAAGTTCATCCGAGTCACCACCAGAAATCGCAGGTTAACAGCAGCTCAGATCAGAGACCAGGTCAATGTCACACAGAGTTCTAGCAGCAGACACATCTCTAGGACAACTGTTAAGAGGAGACTGTGTGAATCAGGCCTTCATGGCAGAATATCTGCTAGGAAACCACTGCTAAGGACAGACAACAAGCAGAAGAGACTTGTTTGGGCTAAAGAACACAATAAAGAACACAATAAATAAAACTCTTTGAATGAGAAGGTGTGTCCAAACTTTTGGTCTGTACTGTATACAGAGAGAGAGAGAGAGAGAGAGAGAGAGAGAGAGAGAGAGAGATGATTAAAAGGAAGAACATGAGTAATTGAAAGCTGAATGATGAACTGATAAACTTTCAGGTGTCAGGTTACACCTGTGCACGTGCACGTGCACGCGCGCACACACACACACACACACACACACACACACACACACACCTGACATCATATCTGCATTTAAAATCTAAATGGATGAAACTAATTTTAATGGTAATCTTTCTCTTTCTTTCATTTACAGCTTTTCAGATTTACAGAAGGACGTTATGTAGAAATTATTTTATTTAAATGTAATAATTTTTACAATTATTCACACTGTGGTGTCCAGTTCATGTGTGAAAGAATAAATGATTCCTTATGCTTAGTAGTTAACAAGAAGAACAAAAAACACTGGCAATTTTTTTGAGTAAACTTTTTTTTAATCACAGTGCAATTGAGAATGGGACATGAGCAGATGAGAAATTGCAATGGAGAAAATCTTTTTACAAACAAGTCTGTTCAGTTTGTGTAATTCAGTATGCTATTTTGTTTTAAGGAATTTTGGCACTGTTATACTTCCATAGACGTGGCTGTGGCACAGTGTGCCTACTATATAATTGTCTCTTTTTTGCATCTGGTGATTTGGAGTTTAAACATTTACCACAACTAAATTGATTGTATCGCTATTTATTACAGTAAGCAGAGCAGAAATAACACACCCCTCTCAAATCTCTTATCTTACTAGTGCGTCTCCTGTATCTGCCTCTGGTGTGTGTAGTACAAACATCACTAAAAAAGAAAATAATTCAATAAAAACTGTTAGTATGAACTGGCCTGATAATGAACTGGGACATGCAACAATTCATTTACACATGGAACATTTGCACACTTGCACATTTTGCACACTGTGAATTGCAGCCTTGCACATTATCCTGTCGATAACTGGACACTACATACTGGACTGCACTACATTACATTTCTATTATATTTCATTTACTATATATACTTTTCTATTTTATTAGATGTTATTTAACTTCTTTATATTTATCTTATTCTAATATTTTATTTTCATTTTTATTCTTATTCTTATTGCTGTATATTTTGTAAAAAAGTATTTCTTTATTTTTAAAACTCTTATTTCTTTTTTGTTGTAATATTGTAGGTCAACAGCAGTCGTATAAGCATTTCACTTCATATCATACTGTGTATGACTGTCTATGTGACAAATAAAATTTGAATTTGATGCAGTAATTATACTACATATGATCGTGGAACCTCTGCATATTAACGCCTCGTCTTAAGAATTTTCGCCTCGGCATATGCAGCATTTTTGGCATACGAGCGAAAAAATCGAGCCGAACCTAAAACACCAAACCTAACAGCTTTTTTTGCATTTTGTGCATGATTTATTGAAGACATAGCACCATGGGGTCCCAAGAATGTTATGATGGACGATAGCAAGTAGAAAAGGGAGTCTCTTTCAGTTTGGTTTTAAAGCTGCTGTTACCAAGAGGAATCATAAATTAAGGTTAAGTGAGGTTTTATCTGCATTTACGTTATTTCCTATGGGAAAATGTTTTTCACAATACGAAATTTCACCTTAAGAACTCACTGGAGCTTGGAACTGGATTTTCATGAGCTGTACACCAGAATCATCAAAATAAAATAAATAAATTAATTAAAATATTTAACTTTAGATAAAATAAATCTACAATACACAAATTTCACTTCTTAAATTAAATTAAGAAAAACTTTTATTACCATGTTAAATTTTTTAGATGGACTGTGTAATATATCTCAGATAATGAGTTTGAAATGTGAATCATTTAGAAACCAAACTAATGAAACTGAATTGGACTAAAATTATGGAAACCTTATCCTGACATTTGGTTATTTTATGGGATAGGCTTCCGCCATGATATGAGGAAAGAGAAAATTCTCTCTAAAAGAAATTTTCACATAGAAATTCTCCCCAAAATTCCACAAAAAAACAAGTACCAGCCAAAAAAAGAATAATCCCTTATACAAACTCCCAGATGATCAAATTGTTATACTCCTATTTTACACTAGGGGGAAGCAGTGTACAGCACACAACAAACCTATAAACTCCTTCACAAATGCTGCAGTAACTAGAACTGTCCTGTCCACGATCCACGGAGTTCATATCACTGACTTGACTTGAGGCCTGATGTCCTCTGCTGTCAAGCCACTTTAATTTGGTAAGAATGTCCCGAGAAATTTCCTTTGTGTTTATGAATTTATATTTGGCCCCGGACCGGACAAAGTAATCACACTATTTTACAATGGCCATCAAATTAATCATTGCACCATGCAGCATTTTAGAGGTGTGACCATAAATGATGGAATTTGCATTCATATAGAATTCTCCAGTCAGCAGTCTTTCCCCATGTGTGTACTGATCCAGACCGAGAGATGCACAGTATTTATACTGTATTAATATGTAATTCTATCAAACTCCAAACGAAATACTCAAATATTCTAGGATGGTGGATTTTTTATTTTAATGAGCTACAAGCCTGAATAATCAAAATTAAAACAAAAACCTTGAAACATTTCACTTTACATTTTGATATGTATAATAACTTTACAAGTTTGCATATAATGAATACAATATTTGAGTTTCACTTTTTAATCAAAATTAAGAAAAGATTTTTCCATTATATTAATTTTATATGCACTGTATATACACGCACACACACTCAAATTGTTGGTACCCTTGCAGTAAAGAAAGAAGAACCTGCAATGGTCACTAAAATAATTTGAAACTGGCAAAAGTAATAATAAATAATCATTTAATTTAAGCATCTTACTACTTAGCTACTTACTGTCAATTTTTGGATAAATGATATAGAAATATGACTCGCCGTCACAAAATTTTTCAATATTAACACAAGTTTCCTTTTTTAATGAATAATATTAAGAATTATTTGATACCCAGTTTTTTGCCATACAGTATATTGCTTATGTTTTGTGGCCAAAAACCCGCTCCACCTCATCGGCTCCTCATACACATCTTCTTCTGGGGAGTGAAAAAGTAATAAATAAGGAAAGAAGAATAAAATAAAATGAAATAAAATATAATAAAATAAAAGGAGTCCTAAAAGAGTAAGTACCATATTGCACACTAAACTTTTTGAATACCTTATTGCACATTCAATATGACCCAAGAGCACTGGTAAATACTACACAATTAATACAGTAATCTAATATATGTATGTAATATTGTAGTATTATATGTAATATTGTGTTACATATTGTATTGATATGTAATATAGTAATTATTACAATATTAATACAGGTATATAACATTGTCTTATTGGCTCTCATGAAACTGTCTCTCATGAAGACCTTCCCAGGAAAGCAAGACCAAAACTTAGCTCTGCTGCAGAGGAGAAGTTCATTTAGAATCACCAGCCTCAGAAATCACCAACTAACAACCAGCACCTCAGATTAGAGTCGTTATGAAGCTTTACAGAGCAGAAGTAGCAGATACATCACAATATCAACTGTTCTGAGGAGATTATTGAATATTTTGGATAAACACCTTCAGCATTTTTTTTTTTACAGTGTAGAAAAAAATAAAATGAAGAAAGACAATGGAATTTGAAGACGTGTCCAAACTTTTTAAGTGTGATGCTTTTCTTTTTACCAGTCTTGGGCCCGAACATTCTTGCTTTGCAACTATATGTATATTTATATATCGTTTGTGAAGAGTTGCAAACGGCTAGCTGGTTGGGAGCAGCAAAAGTGCCATTTTCTACAACGTTCACTGTAGGTTTTGTCAACGCTTAGTGTCTCATTTGTCTTTTGTCTCATTTGTCTTTGGTGTCTTATTTAATTGTAAATTTACATTTTTAAAGTTGTTGTGAAGACAAATTTGCTTGTGTTTCTTTTAATGGTTATTTTTAGGTTTATTTTACATACAGGTTCGTAAACATTATACAATATAATTAGTGCCTAAAAAATACAATAATTTTAGCGTGTCAAGGGTGTAAATGTCATTGTTTATTCATTTGTCTGGTTTTGTTTGTTTGTTAAGCATCCCATGCGCTGCGTGGTGCGCGCGAGCTCATCTGGAATGCTTTTTTTCTGGGTTCTGGCGCGTCTGTGCTTCCTGCTTCCGCCGCCCGCCAGGTCACGTGGTCACGCTCAGTCAAGATGGCGGCGGCCAAGAGAAAACGTGGAGGCGCAGAAGCTACACCGAGGAAAAAAGGTAAAGTTGTAGAAAATGGAGAAAAGGAGAAAAACGCCACGACGGAACAGGAGCCGAGCAAAGAGATCACGGTTCCGCCTCCGGTTTCTCAGGTGAGAGTTTAATGTGTAGTGTTATTATCAGCTTTTTAACTACAGCATCAACAACTACACCAGACTAAATCCGGTAGAGTTACAGTACAGACTGCAGTGTTCTCAGTTAGAACAGTAATAACACAAGTGTTTATCCATAATCATCCATATACATAATTTCCATTTTCCAGTATCTCTGTGAGTGTCCTGATAACTTCCTGCTTGTCTATTAAAAATAATCTGTACATGCTTGCTACGAGTAATGTAGTACCTTTAGTACACCTAAAACTAATACCCAGTACTATATAATATCTAATAGTATATAAACATAAACTGCTATACTATCTAGTACTATATCTATGCTAACATTTAGTACTATATATTAGTGCTATAGTATTATAAGTATATCTAATACTAATATCTACTACTATAATATCTAGTAATACATTTATGTAATATTTATTACTGTATAATAGTACTGCCCACTGTGGCGTATTATAGCAGACTAGCGTTAATAACCATATATGACCATTGAAGAGTTTGTAGAAAGAGTTAAACAATTAAAGAAAAAAAATCTGATCAGCTTTAATGTAATCAGTAATATTATTTCAGGTTGAAGCCTATGTACGTGTCTGTCTGCAATGAAGATGAAGCCCTTAATTTTTTTTTACTGTAATTTCATTAAAAAAAAAAAAATTGTTTGGTGTAACATTATACAGTATTGGTTTTCGCTGGATTGGTGGCTAAATATTATTAAATGGTACAAAATGTACCTGGTTCACAGCAATATTTTGAATTTGAATCTACTGTCTTCATCTTATTACAATGAATAGGGAAGAGAGAGTTCAGAAACGCTTATTTTTATGCCTTATTTACGCTAAGTTGTATTTAAGTGAAATACACTCCCTGTTCGGTAATCGGAGAGTGAATCACAGATGAGAAAAGTAGATCGGATAAAGATGAAGTTTTGTCTTAAAATGACGCCAGCATGTTAAAATTTACTTATACCACTTTAGTGCTGTTATGTCAGCGAAAGTAAAGTGAAAATATTAACTAATCCCAGAAAAAAAATTCAGTTCTCTAATTAAGATCTGTTGGTGAGGGGTTTGTTTACATATAAAAGAAAAACAATCAATAAAAACATCTACTGATGCATTTTCTTTTTTCATTTGCTCAGGGCAAGTGGAAAAACAAGGAACGGGTTTTAATTTTCTCTTCTCGAGGCATCAACTTCAGAACGCGGCATCTGATGCAGGATCTCAGGACCATGATGCCTCACTCGAAAGCAGGTAACTTTCAGCAGTGGCATTAAATTTATGAGTAAACATATGTAAATGTAGCAATTAAATCCCAATGGGAAATCAATAAAATTAATAGTAAAAAAATTCTACTAAAAAGTCTAGACTTGAATTATGTAGAGTAAATTATGAGATTGAAGAAATGGGGGAAAATGCACTGAATTATATATATATATATATGTACACACATTTTCTTGTAAAAAATATAAATAGAAAATCTATTAACAAAAAGTGTAATTTATCATTATTATTTCTTTTTTTTAATTACTTATTTTATTTATTTTCTTATTTTTTACAGAGAGGTTTTTTTTTTTTGTTAGACAGAAGCTCTGTTATTGTTAATTTCTTTGTAAAGTAAAACACAAAATATCTGCGCTATGATTGGTTACAAGAATTCGATCTCATCCATAATTGGTCAGAAACACGGAGCATGAAGGCGGGACTTAAGTTGTTGTGTTTTTAGCTGAGATTTAGACAATAATTGTTAATGATTAAATGTTGTTGTCAGTCGAAACCACTTATGTGCATAATTTAAATGATATTTATGTAATGATTGTTTTATTAAGATGATATAAGAAGAAACTGTTGCAAAGCTGTGAGGTTAAGGTACGCCTTCTGCGTTGTGATTGGTTACAAGAATTTGGTCTCGTCTGTGATTGATTAGAAATTTAGTACATGAAAGTCAGGTGTGTACGAGTCACTCTGGGGTTTGCGAGATATTTTTTTCTGTTTTTATTCCTTATTTGTAATTTTTATAAAGATTTTTGTATGCAGTCCACTCCTTTCACAGGAAAACGTGCACTAAAAGTTGTGAGATTCTTCTTTCCTGTTTGTTGATAAAAGCATCATCTGAAAGCTTTTCTTAAAATAAGCAATAACGCGTAACTTAACAAAATAGACTACTAAAAATCATAGAAAACAAAAATAATTGTTCTTTCTCTTTTTTTTTTTCCCAGACACCAAAATGGACAGAAAAGACAAGCTGTTTGTTGTGAACGAGGTACGAATCTCACGTCTGACGTCCCCACCCATTCACACGTCTTGACACGTTTAGAGATTGCGCATGCCTTACTGTTTCTGTATTTTTGATATCTCCGTTCTTCAGGTGTGCGAAATCAAAAACTGCAACAAGTGCATATTCTTTGAAGCGAAGAAAAAAAAGGATTTGTACATGTGGTGAGTAGAGTGAGGTCTCATGTTGTTTGGCTATGAAAATAAAATAACATTAAAAAAATGCAAGCCAGATAAGTAGTTACAGCATTAAAGCATATCATATTACAGCAAATCGAGGTGTTTTCTTTTTCTGTTTGTTAATTCATCACAGAAATTTTAAAAAATAATAATAATTGCCAGGATGTAAAATGTCCCATGTGGCTCTGCTACTGATTCGTCCCTGTCTAAAAAGCATAAAGTACAGTATTTGTCTATTTCCTGAAATACGTATACTTGCGTTAATTTTCCTTCACAGGATCTCGAATGTTCCTCACGGACCTTCAGCCAAGTTCCTGGTTCAGAACTGTGAGTGAACGTGGTTTTGTTTTAGAACTATATTAGCTGCAATGCTAGCCTTAGTGGTGCAACAGGAAAGTTTTGGAGTCGAAGAGAGCAAAAAGTGTTTTCACTGCGTGGGTGGGAGGGGCTTACTCTTTCTTTCTGCCCTGTCCTTCAGAGAGATGCTAGCTGTTTGAAGTAGTGTATGTGGAAGAGGGTGGATAGCACTTTCCTCTGAGGGTGACCTTTTAGTCTGGGAAATTGTATTAACTTTCATAGAAAATACATAAAAGGAGTCAGACCTTTTTTTTCTATTTTTATTTTATTTATTGTATTTTTTTTTTCTTTTTTTTTTTTCCAGTGCACACACTGGCTGAGCTGAAAATGACCGGAAATTGCCTGAAGGGATCCAGACCCCTCCTCTCTTTCGATCCTGTAAGAAAGAAGATCTCCTTTTTTTTCTTTTTCCTTCCTCTTTGCTCATACGCTCGTTTCGGTTCTCCTGACTGTGTCTGTTTGATTTGACAGAAGTTTGACCAGGAGCCTCACTACGCCCTGCTGAAGGAGCTCCTTATTCAGGTACGCTCGCACGTCCTGTGCTTTTTTTTTAAAGCGGCTCTCAGAACCCGATGATAATCCATGCGTGTTCTCCTTGGACAGACTTTTTCAACGCCGCAGTATCATCCCAGGAGCCAGCCGTTCGTAGACCACGTCTTCACCTTCACCGTCGCCGACAAAAGGATATGGTTCAGGAATTATCAGGTGAGAAAATAAGCCGTGAGAGGAACCATACTCGAAAGGGAAAATTATACAAAATTAAAATGAATCTATAATGATATATTTTTAAAAAATTTAATAAAATTCAATAACATTTCAAACAGCCTGCAAAGCGATGAGTTGCAAACATGTTCTCCTTAATATTTTGTAAAATCTTTATTTTTTTTATTTATTTTTAATTTATGTTGTCTGTTGTTTAAAAATACACTTACTTTTCTAGACAATGATTTACAGAAACGATTTAAGAGTAACTCCTGTGTGAACTGCCTCGCCATCAGAACATGTCTAATCTATGGCTAGCTCGATAGCTCATACTTGCGATTTTTCCATTTCTATTTTTTTTTTTCTACTTTGAGCTTGATTCTAAAACGTGCTTCTTCTTTCTCTGTCTCTCTTGCTGTCTGTTGCAGATCATCGAAGAGGACGGGTCTCTGGTGGAAATCGGACCTCGCTTCGTCCTCAATCTGATCAAAATTTTCCAGGGCAGCTTCGGCGGACCGACGCTGTACGAGAATCCTCACTTCCAGTCGCCTAACGCGGTAAATGAACTTTAGATAAAATATTGTATATTTATCAATTTAAGGATCAGATAGATTTTAGGTAATGAATAGAAATGAATATAAATAGTGATTAGATCATTTTGTCATCTGTTTATTGCAAATGTCTGTCAGGAGAAGAGATCAGTAGGACATTTTTTTCCTCCTGTAACTTCAGATCGATGTTAATTTGGCATCTATTCGTTTTTTTTCTTTCTTTTTTTTACGTCTATTATTTTTAACTAATCATATGTTAGTTTACACACCACACACCTGCCTAGTTCATAGTTTATTTTTAACTGCATTCCTAATTAGTATTCAAAGATATACATACTATATTAGGACATACCGTGGCAAAATTAATGGCACCTCTCGCTAAAAAAATTATACATGTATATGATTCTATAAAAATAATCTAAATATTGTGGACAATTCAAATTAGACAATAGAAACAAGTTACTTTTGTTTTAAATCTTATCTACATTTTGTTTTAACAATACTGTTTTCTTACTGTACTTTTTCTTACTGAAAACCGTATGTGCCATAATTATTGGCGCCGATCAGTTATTTTGAATAAATGTAAATAATTTTAGAGTTATTTATTTTTTTAAAGGAGGAGAAATCACTGTATTCATTATCATGAGAAAGACTCAAATGAAAGTTTTTTTTTTATTGGCCTGCACACCTCATGGAATGGCTATATTTATTTCTATATTTATTTTAAATCATTTTTTGTTTCCTCCAAAGTATTTTTTTGAAAAATGTTAATTTTGAAAAGACCTATAGTTTAAAAATAACTATCGTTCGGATAGAGAGGTGCCAATATTTCTTGAAGCGACTGTACAGCAGTATACACAACACAGAACTGAACAGAGTTGAATAGCTGGTATCATAAGTAATGACCCCCCCCAAAGCAGTGGAATCTGACATTTTATATAAAGTATATCTGTTGATTTTTTTTTCTTTTTTTTTTCTCACCATTATTTTTCCCTTCATTATTTTTTGTGTACTTGTACATTTGAATAAGTGTGAGTATAATGTACACTTCAATCCCATTCCATCAGATTTATTTATTAGTTTCCTTGTTTCTCTCCGCACAGTTTCGGCGCATGGCGCGGCTCAGCACATCCGCTAAACAGAAGGAGAAGCAGATGGTGAAGCAGATCCGTCTGGAGAAGAGGAACGAGCCCAAGGAAGTGTTGAGACGAGACGTCACAGACGACGTGTTCGCCACGCCGGCGGAGGAGAAACCAGTAACGGTGGAGCACGAGGCTCCGGAGCCGGCATCGAGCAAGAAGAAGAAGAAGAAGCTGAGCGAGCTGAAGAAGAGGACTCTGATGAAACGCAAAGGTCTCCGATGAAGAGCATGCACCGTGTCGCCGCTTCCCTCGTCCTCTCGCTTAGCATTTTATTTTTCAGACAGGAAATGTAGGGTTTACACCGAGAGGCCATGAATTACTTGGAGGACGTGTCTGGAAAATGTTATGATGAGGACCATCACCATCTTTATGTCTTTAAATACATTAGTGTTGTGTTAATTGTTTGTGTATTTGTTGCATTTGTTACAACATTAAACCGTTTCAACACCAGGTCCTATCCTGATTGATTGACTGACTAATTAATTGATCTATTTGTTGGGGGGGGCGGGGTACTAACAAATTACATGTTTTAGTTCTCATATATTAAGGAAGAAACTATTTCATCTAAATGAACTACTGTTCATTTTACTGTAGTTTATTGTGGTATCAAAACTATCTACAGGATGGGGCTTACCCAGTGATTACCTTTTTTTTTTAATTAACTGAAGATCTAGAATAGAAATGAACAAATAGGGAAGTCCTTTTCTTTCATTCTTTAATTATGAACACCAACATAATTACAACGAACAAGCAACTGGGGAATATTAAAAAAGAATATACAGTATAAATTTGACGGTCAGTGTTAAGGATTCAATACACAAATCAATGATTAAAACACACAATTAAGAATTTTAATAGAGGATGGAAAGAAAATAGAGAGATGGAAAAAAAAATACAGTATCACTGGAGTTTGAGATAAATTTAGGTTATTAATATAAACCAAAGGATTTTGTGTGCATTTTCTTTTTTTATATACTATATAAGAAGTAAATATGTAAGAAGTTCATTTTGAAATGCAAGAAAAGTTTCTGAATCTTGATTTATAATTTAAGAACAAAAATTTCCGATGATAATGATTCGGTCATGTGATTCCGACAAACACAAGGCTTCGTTTGTCATTGAACACGCCTCCTTTCTTCTCGATACAAGCTTCGAAGCTTCTGTGTCATAATCACATCACTAACTTTTCTCTAATTTATATTACTTTTAGTCGGCACGGAGGTGATTAGTGAGATGATTAGCACCTTCAGGGTCAGGGTCAAGACTGTGCATGTCCAAAGGCATGCAGGTTAGGCTAATTGGCCCTAAGTCTCTAGGGAAAGGCTCCCTGCGAACATGTATACTGGATGAAGTGTTATAGATGATGAGTGAGTGTGAGTGTTATTTTAGATGTTCTGTTTGTGGAGTCTGCAGTCATTAGGATACCTGAGAGTCTGGGCCCCGGGCGTGGCCCTCACACCAGATTTTGCTGCATAGCTAATACACACTTGCTGGAATGCACATGAAATCCGATATACAGGGTGGGCCATTTATATGGATACACCTTAATAAAATGGGAATGGTTGGTGATATTAACGTCCTGTTTGTGGCACATTAGTATATGTGAGGGGGCAAACTTTTCAAGATGGGTGGTGACCATGGTGGCCATTTAGAAGTCGGACATCTTGGATCCAACTTTTGTTTTTTTCAATAGGAAGAGGGTCATGTGACACATCAAACTTATTGGGAATTTCACAAGAAAAACAATGGTGTGCTTGGTTTTAACGTAACTTTATTCTTTCATGAGTTATTTACAAGTTTCTCTTTGTTCACAGCCATTGACATGTCGAAGAGGTTAACACGTGATGAGCGGATCGAAATTGTGTTGATATCTGGTGAACGCAGTAACCGGGTCATTGCAGCAGATTTCAATGCAAGACACCCTACGAGACCACCCATCTCCCATGCTACAGTTAGCAAACTGCTTGGTAAGTTTCGTGAAACTGATTCAGTGTTGGATTTGCCAAAATGTGGACGCATGAAAACTGTCACTAATGAACAAACATCAGTGGCTGTCCTAGCTTCATTCAGCAAGAGCCCACAGTGTAGCACTCGCCGCATGTCACTGGAGAGTGGCATTAGTCGAACATCCCTTCTGCGGATATTAGCTACTCACAAATGGCACCCTTACAAACTCCAGCTACTGCAGCATCTCAACGAGGATGACCCAGATCGGCACACACAATTTGCAGAATGGGCAAAACAAAAATTGGAACAGGACCCTCAGTTCACGCAGAAGATTTTGTTAAGTGATGAGGCAAACTTTTATGTGAATGGTGAAGTTAACAAACAAAACCACCGCTATTGGTCTGACACTAACCCACATTGGATAGATCCCTCCAAGACTGTTGGAACAAGAAAAAGTGATGGTATGGTGTGGTATATGGAGTACAAAGATAGTGGGGCCATTCTTCATCAATGGAAACCTCAAGGCCACTGGATATTTGACATTGCTACATGATGATGTGTTTCCCTCTTTATGCACTGAAGCTGGCACGTTTCCTGAGTTTTTCCAGCAAGATGGTGCACCACCACATTATGGGTGTCAGGTCCGAGCATTCCTAGATGAACAGTTTCCTGAAAAGTGGATTGGTCGTCGTGGGCCAGTTGAATGGCCCCCAAGGTCTCCCAATCTGACCCCCTTAGACTTTTATCTTATCTGAAGGCAATTGTCTATGGTGTGAAGATTTGAGATGTGCAGCACCTGAAACTACGGATACTGGAAGCCTGTGCTGGCATTTCTCCTGCGGTGTTGCTATCAGTGTGTGAAGAGTGGGAGAAGAGGGTTGCATTGACAATCCATCACAATGGGCAGCACATTGAACACATTTTATAAGTGGTCAGAAACTTGTAAATAACTCATGAAAGAATAAAGTTACGTTAAAACCAAGCACACCATTGTTTTTCTTGTGAAATTCCCAATAAGGTTGATGTGTCACATGACCCTCTTCCTATTGAAAAAACAAAAGTTGGATCCAAGATGTCCGACTTCTAAATGGCCACCATAGTCACCACCCATCTTGAAAAGTTTGCCCCCTCACATATACTAATGTGCCATTGACAGGACGTTAATATCACCAACCATTCCCATTTTATCCATATAAATGGCCCACCCTGTACATTTAGAGTTCATTGTGCTGAGCAACTTTCACATTGCATGTCATGGGCTCTACTCAACAGGAAGTCATTATTTTGGGATTTTGGGTACTCCTAGGGGATTTATATAATCGCCAACAAACTGGGCCTATGTGATCTCAGTACGTCAATATCTCAAGTGAGTCAGCCGTGACGACGCCTTACATTTTTGCAGTTTAAAAAAAAGTTAATAACTTTCTGTGACATTATGTTAACTAAAATCACATAGTGTGGTGCTTTTTCCAGCATCTGGGGCTTTTTGAAGGTCTAAACATAAAATCTCCCCTTTTCTAAAATTTTGTCATGATGTTCTTGGTATGTCATCTTTAAAAGCATGTGTCCTTCTGGTGCAGTGTGCTTGGTCTTGCTCATGTTTAATATTTTACTTAAAAATATTGTATGCAATGTAAGCCAATGAAATCAAATAAGCATTTTTTTCTCTTTTTGAACTACAATTGCGATTTTTTTCCTCAGTAGTGAAAGGCGGAACATTCGTTTGGTTAGTTTTTTTTTCTGGTGTTGGTTTCCGCCCGGACTCTTCAGTGAAACGGACAGCGGAAACATGGCGTTCAACTTTGGCGGCGGGACCGCGGGCAATGCGGGTATGCGCTTTCTGATGCTAAATAAAAGTACAGTTTAGAAATGTGTGTTTATGAAGTCAAATGAATTATTCCATAAGGCTGTAATTGTTTTAACAGAAAATCTGTGGAGTGTGTTATAAGCTAACTGATATTAGCATCGCTAAAGTAGTGTAATGCTAACGGCTAACGTTTTCCACTGAGAGTCTGAGGGAGTGTTGCGTAGTTTAGAGACATAATTCTTAATAAGATTATTGATAAGTTCATAGTTAGAGCATGTGAAAAATCGTGAAACAGCAGTAGGAAATGTTAAATTTGGGCAAAATTAAATATAAATGTGATCAGTTCTTCAAGTAGCAATGATTAGCTTAGCCCAGTCAAAATTAGCTTGATGGTCTAAAAGGATATCAAAGTGTTGTTTACACTGAGGAGAAAGATTTCCTGAAGAAAAAATTAAAGGGATAGATTACAACAGAAAAGCTGTTACAAAAGTCGCAATCGAACAATTAAGACATTTTACTAATAAATAATTAGATATTGTTTATTTTGTTTGGAGAGTGGAGTAGGGTAGAGTACAGCGGCAGAGAATAACGTAGAATAAAAGTCTCTGAGCTCCTTCATCCAGGACAGCTGCACAAAATATCACCAGTTGGTCAGTAGGCTCAAAGGTTGGACAGGAAGAAATGGAAGATGGATGTTGATGGAATGAAGGAAGAAAAGGCAGTTTGGAAAGTGAAGTAAGTCATGGAAGAAAGAAAAGGAAGGACAGAGAGTAAGGAAAGGGTGGAAGGTAAAGTGAAAACAGATGTGGAAGGAGGGAAAGTAAGAATATGAAGATGGTAGAGAGGGAGGGATGGAGGGCTGGTGTGGGACGGAATGTTAGGAAATGAAAGACAGGGAAGACTGACAAAGGAAGGAAGTTACAGGAAATATAGTGTTTAAAGGGGAAAAAAAAGAAAAGGGTATACAGTGAGTAAGGAAGGAAAGATGGTAAAAAAACGAAAAGAACGGAAGGATGGTGAGTAAGGAAATATTTTTTTAAAAAAGGTAAGGAAAGAGAGGGGGAGATGGAGAGTAAAGAAGGGCAGAAGTTAAAGAAATGACAATATGGAAAGAGAAGGAAATGAAGAAACAAAAAAAGGCAGTAAGGAAAAATGTGAAAGAAAGGAAGGACAGACGGTGAGGGAGGGAGGAAGTGAATCTAAAGGAAGACCGTATGAAAAAGCAAGAAAGAAAGGGATGTAAGAAAATGAAAGAAAGAAGAGAGATGGAGAGAGAGCAGAGTTAAAATTTAAGAGAATTTAAAGCGGTTTAGTTGATTTTTATGGTTAGGTTGGAGTTCATCAGGACTACTCCGTTTCCGGGGGTTTAACACTCCTAACGCCATATTTAACAAACCTATACACTTTATACACACTTAATGCACTAGTATTTTATAATAATATTATTGATAATATGATATGATGAGGAATAATGAAAGCTTGTGTAATTTACACTGAAGATCAAACTGCAATGCTGCATGAATGTGTGTTATAATGTGTGTGTGGAGAGAGAGAGAGATGAGCATGGTTAATGTATTTGTTGAGAGTGCTCGTCTTCATCCTCCTCACGTGTGTCCCTGTCTTGTCTGTTGTGAATAAAGGCTCGTCTGGCTTTTCGTTCGGTTCATTCGGTTCATTCGGTGCCAAAACGACAGCGTCCTCAGCTTTTGGCTTTGGTACCGGTTCCACCACCACTACCGCCTCATCCGGATTTGGTAGTAAGTTCATGTGTCCATGTCTGAATAATAAAAAGCGCTGCATGGTGGGGGGAAAAAAACGTTCATCTTCCATTCATTCTCATCAAAGCTGTTGTTTTCCTCAACCTTGCCTGCTTCTGTCTTTATTCATTAATTAATTAATTAATTAATTTATTAAAATAAAACTACCACAGACATCAGAAGCTAATAATAATTATTGTTGTGATTTCAGCTCTTTCTGCCCCGGCTTTTGGGGCACCCACAACCACGACGGCCTCCACCGGGTTTGGGTTCGGCTCCGCGACCCCAGGTTTGTTTCCTTCCTCAGAATTATAAAGAGTCTCGTTATGACAATACGTTGATTATTGTACATTTCTTACTCATTACAATGCTTATGACCAGGTTAACAACACTGTGAATGATGGGAACATGCGAATCACGTCTTACAGCTCGGCTTTCTGTCCATGTATCTAATGCAGTTGCACCGTTTGAACACTAGAGGTCCCGATTTCTGGTGAACAATCGAACCCAATATACTGTGTGCATATACAGTGGAACCTTGGATTATGAGCATAATTTGTTCTGGAAGTTAGCTCATGTTCCAAAACACTCGTAAACCACATCATTTTCCCATAAGAAATAATGAAAACTAAAATTATTTGTTCCACAGCCCAAAAAAATAAATACATATAAATAATTAATATAATCTATAAAGTAAAAATAAACCAAATGAACCTGCAATTTACCTTACAAAAAATGACATGAGAAAAAAAAGTACAAATAAATCCCGACAGATAAGTGTTTCCGTTGGTGCGCGTGCGCGCGTGTGCGTGTATGGAATTAGCCCCTTTCCTCGCCTCGTTTTACACAGTAACACTCCTTCTCCCTCTCCCACCTCGCTTTTTAAGTTTAACAACAAACACAACGGAAACACCGTTTTAACAGGAAAAAATAAATCTCTCTGACATTGACATGAGAGCATACTAACGGAATCACTTTTTAAGTTTTACAACAAACACACACACACATAAACACAGCGGAAACACCGTTTTAACAGGAAAAAAAGGCATCTCTCTGAGACTGGCGTGAGCGCATACTAACGGGATCACTTTTTAAGTTTCACAACAAATACAGCGGAAACCCCTTTTAACAGGTAAAAAAATAAATCTCTCTGACCTGGCGTGAGCATACTAACGGAATCACTGCTATAAAGTAAAAAAAAAAACAAAAAAAAACAAATGAACCAGCACCTCACCTTTGAAAAGAATCACGACAGAGCAGAGTTTCTGTGTTTGTAAAGTCGGGGAGGGGGTGAAAAGGCAAGAGAACGTCTGGGCGTGTGTCGGGGTGTGTGTGTGTGTCGGTGTCAAATTACGCGCACGCACACATAAGAGATGCTGAAAGAGGGAGGGAGATGTTGATTATACAAGTAAGAGACAAGCGGAGTTTCTGTGTGTTTGCAAAGCCGTGGGGGGGGGTGAAAAGGTGAGGGAGCGTGTGTTGGTGTCAAATTACGCGTGGGCACACACATAGGAGACGCTGAAACAGAGAGGGAGATGTTGATTATACAAGTAAGAGACGAGCACTAAGACCCAGCAGGGGAGACGATTACACACAATTCCGCACCGCAAGAGTGACTCTCGGTGTCAAAATAAGAGGTGCATGTGTGATACATGATACTCGGCACTCGTAAACCGAGACTTGGTCGTTTTTCAAATTAAAATGTATTTTAAAAAAATTATTCGTCTTGCGGAACACTCATAAACCGCGTTACTCGCAATCCGAGGTTCTACTGTATATCTTTCGAAAGCACTTGCTGAAAACACAGGAAGAAAAGAGAAAGAAGGAGCGGGAGTATGTGGTACGGTGGGTAAGAAGTGAAAGAACACATTGAAGAAGTAAAAGAGAAGTAAGGAAGGAAAGACATGAAAGGAAATGAAGGACATTAAGTAAATATAAATAATGGGAGGGGGAAAGGAAAAGAATGAACAAAGGAGAGAAAGGAGAAAAAAAGGTATTGAAGGAAGGTGAGACAGGATTGAAAAAAAGAGAGTAGTTAAATCGGGTGTAAATCAAGAAAAGACAAATAAATATGGAAGCCAGAAAGGAAAGATTAGAAATTAAGGAAAGAAGGAATGGCAAAAAAATGGAAGGGAGGAGGGGAGACAGGAATGAGGAGAAGGTCAGATGGGTAGGAAGAAAAGGAAGTGTGGAAGTCATAAAATATATGCGATGAAGGAATATAAGAAAAATGGAGGAGAGACGGTATGCCAGACAGGAAGCTAAGGCATGAATGAAGAAATGACAAGAACGCAAGTATGAAAAGATGATTTAAAAAAATATGCAGTAAAGAAGGAAAATTAATAAGTTAAGGGAGGAAGGAAAGACAGGAATGTAAAATGGGTATGAAGAAAGGAAAATGTTTGGAATAAAAGATGAGGAAGGGAAAGACGTGAGGAAGGAAGGAAAAGTATAGAAGGAAGAAAATAAGGACGGGAACAAGAGTGATGAGGAAAGAAATTAAGGAAGGTAAGGCAGAGAGTAAGTATGAAAAGAATAAGAAGTACGAAAGTGTGGAATGAAAAATGAAGGGATGGAAAGATCAGACACGAATGAAGAAGGTGAAACAGGAAGGAGTGTTTAATGTTATTTCTGTATCTCTGATGTGACCTCACATGTGATCTGTCATCACACACACATAAATGCATGCAGAGTTTCTCAAACTACTTTTAACGCACTTGCCTTTAACTTTTAACTTTTCTAAGACTCTTAACTAACCCCTTTTATTCTCTCTCTCTCTCTCTCTCTCTCTCTCTCTCCTCATGGCTTGCGGTGCTCAGGATTCGGGGCTTTGGGAACCGTGAGCACCACCGCTGGGGGTTTTGGTTTCGGGGGGTTCGGATTAAACACTAACCCAACGGCAGTTAGCTTTAACATGGGGGGCTTCGGGGCTCCTCCCTCCACCGCCACTGTCTTTAATTTTGGAAATAACCTCGGCGGTGCAGGTAGACTCCCTCTCTCTCCAAAGCCATTAGTGTTCTTTATATCATCGTCATCATCATCATCATCATCATCATCGGTGTGCAAGTGTATTTCTGTGTGTGCTTGTGGTTTAAGTCAATAAAGATGAAATAGAAGATTAGAAATAGAAGAGCGTTTACTGTATTTGCTTTAAAATGAGACAAATCCGACACTTTCTCTGTGTATCATAGGGGCAAATCAACCTGCAGTAACTTTGCACGTTTCTGGTCTTGGTAAAGTTCAAAAGGAAAGCGATGTTGCAAAAAAAAAAAAAACAGGTAGTCCCCGAGTTAAGAACATCCGAGTTATGATTTTCCGCTGAAACGAACGGGTTGTGGTTCTACTTCCAGTAGGAAGTAGCTCACATGTATTGTAAAACAAACAAAAAAAATACCATTATTTACAATTATATACAAAACTTTCAGTGTGTAAGTGAATGTAAAAAATGTCAAAAGTCTGGTGTATTGTATGCATGTGTGCGGGAGAAATGAATCGGCCTCATCGCTGTCCTGATGGAGAATAATCCTAATTTAGGAGAATCATCAACAAAACAGTGTTCACAGTCCAATACAGTGGAAAACTCTGAGACAAAATGGCGTCTGGGAGTCCCCTCACGATTTAAAGGTGCAGAGACGACACTGTTACATTTGACGAGTGAGATAAATTTCCTTAGGCGCGGTTACGGTTTTGACCACATGATGGCAGTGTGGGGAAAGGGGACAGATTTGGGCGGGTGGGTTGGTATGCGTTACATTGTATATTCGTGTTCTAAGGCGTGTAAGACTTTGTCAGACTTAAGAACAAATCGGACTTATGAACGTGCTCCAGGAACGGAACGTGTTCGTAAGTCAGGGACTACCTGTATGTCATATCGTGATACTTAAATACATTTTTATGATGCGTTTCACAATACAAACTGAAAGAAAATGAAAAGATAATTGTTTTAAATAATTATTGAGTTTTTAAACTATATATATATATATATATATATATATATATTCCTCAAAAGTAAAATAATCTGCTAAAAACTGCTAAAAGGAATCTTTTTAAAAGGAAACATCTCCATTAATACAAAATTCTCACTAAAAAGGGGATTATAATAAATTATAATTAATCAATTTTAAGCATTAAAACTTTTAATACCCTTAAGTCAGTTTAGATCATTAATTACAAACTTAAATAATTCTTTTGATTGTGTAAAGCTGCTTTATGACGAGGTCAATTGTCACAAAGTGCTATACAAATAAAATTGAATTGATTTGAATTAATGATCATGAAAATACTTTTTTTTCATTAAAGATTGTTATATAAATTCGGATATAGAAAAATTAAAATATATAAAAATACTGTGAACTGTGAGAATGTCTGTGGTTAAAGTACATAGACTGCAGCATTGTGCACGATCCCTGTTTTGTTATTAATCATAAAAATGTATCGCGATATCGATATATTGTACCGTCATATCGTCCATCTCTAATAAAGGACACGTGCACATGGTGGTGGTAGTACTAGAGCTTTCTGCATTGTCACTAATCACCAGCGTAAAGGTCATAAATGTTTTTTTTTTGGGTTTGTTTGTTTGTTTTTTTTGTGTCCCACCTCCGCTCTCATGTCCATTGTGGCCTTTGTTGATGGTCCGATCGTATCCGCTGATCATCTTTTTCTTGTTCAGGTGCGTTCGGAGGTTTCGGCGCTGCCACCACCTCAGCCCCCGCCGGCTCCTCCTTCAGCTTCTCCAACCCCGCCAACACCGGTGACAAGCCCTTCAATTACTTTAATTTATTTATATCCAATATACAGTACATGTTCCACGTGCACTTCTTCTTAGCCACCTCTAGATGGCACTGTGCGTTTTTAAATCTTGTGTTTGTATTTGATTACACCTTCCCTCCAGGTGGCGGTTTGTTCGCAAACACCCAGAACAAAGGCTTCGGATTTTCATCCGGTCTAGGAACGGGGACCGGTACCGGGGCGGGGTTCGGGTCCGGATTGGGAGGCGGCGCGGGCGGCCTCGGCTTCGGGGGCTTCAATCTCCAGTCCACGCAGCCGCAGCATGGTGAGAGTCCCGTGTGAGTGAGTGAGCGAGTGAGGGTTTCAAGTCAACAGATGAGATGCAGATAAAAATAGTAAAGCAGTGCTATTTTAGATTCTAGATTAGATTATTTTAGATTAGCAGTGTTAGATTCTCGATTCCGATTGGTCAGAAGCTATTGATTAACTTCTACAAATTGAAGATTTATATACTGACCGTTCTAATACTTTAATATTGTTGCTGTGGCAACAGCGCAAGGTGATGGGTTAAGTCGTGGCTTTAGCGAAAGTTTAATAATGATCTGGTCTAGAATTTCTTTTGGATGCGCCTGGAGATTAAAGTGTTATACATTACTAGAAACATTTTTAACACATTAAGTTATATTTGTGTGAGATTGTCTTGCTGGTGTGTTTGATTATCTGTCATCGTTTGTGTGTGTGTGTGTGCGCAATAGGAGGTCTGTTCGGTCACCAGGCCCAAGCCCCGGCGCAGTCTAATCACCTCATCAATACGGCCAGCGCGCTCTCAGCGCCCACTCTGCTGAACGACGAGCGCGACACCATCCTGGCCAAATGGAACCAGCTGCAGGCCTTCTGGGGCACCGGCAAGGGCTACTTCAACAACAACATCCCGCCCGTGGACTTCACCCAGGAGAACCCTTTCTGCAGATTCAAGGTGAGACCCGGCGACGGACATGACGACATAAAAGGGTCAGATATGGAGAGAGTAACAGGCAATATGAAGAGTCTTTTAGAACGAGGAGTCACTGGTCAGGGAAGGAAGTGTTTAACTGATACTGAGAGAAAATGTGTCAAGAAGACTGCGAGTGTGTGGAAGTGCAGGATAAAGCACACGTAAAGTTCAAGACACAGAACAAGTTCAGGGAAAGAGAAGCGTTAGACGTTTATAAGGACGGCTGGACCGGAAAATCATCCAGGAAGACGAGCGAGAATGAGACCTACAGTTGGTGGTAATGTAACCTGCCATTAAAAAACAACAACAATGAAGAAGAAGAACCTTTGTTTTTGCCCCCGTCGTTTTCATATGAGGACCTGATTAAGTTTTGTGATTGGCTACTTTGTATATGCTGCAACATTCATATTGAGACAAATTTCCCTGAAAGAGGAGGGGGGCACTATAGAGCCAATCATGGAGTAGGACGTGTTTTGTCGGGCTCTCGCTGAATAATAACACTTTATGTTAAAATCCTTTTTTAAAATTGCTAGTTTCTTTCACTAACTGGTCGGTAATACGCAACCATAACTTGGTGACAAGTTTAGTAGTTTTTTGGTGTCAGATATGGCTGCGAGCTTGAGAAAATACAAATACAGTGGCTCATCCAGCACTAGGCCCAGCACATCCTCGGCCCTCAGCCCCGTTAGTGAGCCGAGCTCAAGCCGCGCCGCTACTTCATCTCCCTCAAAATCAGAAAAAATGGACGTCGAAGACCTCAAATCCTAAATTCTCTTATCCCTCAAGAGTGACATTTTAACAGTTATTAAAGAAGAATTGAGGAGTGCACTGACCGAAGAACTGAACTCCATTAAGGGCGAGCTACAGACGCTCAAGGCCGAAATCACCAGTTGCGTCGCGACAACTCGCGCAGAAATGGACCAGATTAAGGCTTCTGTGAGGGACATGGAGGGCGGACTGTCTACATGGTCGGATGAAGTGGTTTCAATGCAAACTACAATAACGAGCCTGCAGGCAGAACTGACCGAACTGAAAGCGAGGTATGACGACATGGAAGGGAAAATGCGTCGGTCTCTAAACTACTGACCGAAGTTCTGCAGATGGACAAGGATCTCCTTATTGACCATTCGTACAGAGGTTCCGGACCCAAGACCCAAGGAGGGAAACCGCGCACCATTGTCGCCAAGTTACACTACCATCAGGACTGTGTGGAGGTGCTGCGCCGAGCCCGGTCCTGAGGTCCACTTCGGTTTAACGGGGAGGAAATAGCTATATTTCCCGATTTCACTCCGAGCGTGGCCAAGGCTCGTGCGGCATTTACGGAGGTTAGAAAACTCTTACGAGGACAGGACAGTGTGCGCTTGGGCATTTTGTATCCTGCGCGACTCCGTATCACCTATAAGGGCGAGGACAAGATGTTCACAGATCCGGATAAAGCCATGCACTATGTTAAGCATAGTGTTATTACTCCCGCAGAAGCCAGACCTTAATTACTGAAGGATGTTTTATTATTTATTGTGGGCACATGGACGGTAAACACAGTACTGACCGGGGAAAGCCATAGTAGTTTATTACAAGTTAGTGTAGTTGTGTTGAAGTTCCCGTTTTAGTTTCAGTACAAAGCTATTTGTAATTAACACTTCATAACCATAATAAGGATGATGTTGACTAGTTAATGTTTAGACCTGTTTATATATTTTATTGTTCCAAGCTTATAAGATGGTTCAGTGAGAGCCTGATTTTGGCTCTATAGGATCCAGATAAGCACAGTGTGTGGATATGTTTGTGTGGGTTGGGTTAATCACCCGGTTTTAATGGGTGATTGGATTAGGGTTCAGGCCAGTCAGCAGTACGTTTTTAAAATCTCTTTTTCTCTCTCTCTTTTCTCCTTTTTAATTGCTCTCTTTCTTTCGTGGCTCTATTTTATTCTTTGTAAATCTGCAGCTTTCATGACAAAAATAGGTGTTTCTTCCAGACAGGCTAATGGATGTTTGATCAATTTTGTTAGCTGGAACGTTAAATCTCTTAACCATCCTGTAAAGAGGAAAAAAGTCCGTATTCATTTGCAACATCTCAAAGCTGATATTGCTTTTCTTCCAGAGACCCATTTACGCACATGTGACCAATCTAAATTAAGGGAGGGGTGGATCGGACAAGTATATCACTCCAACTTCCACTCAAAGGCGAGGGGGGCTGCTATTCTGATTAATAAAAACTTACCATTTGTAGCAACTACTGTAGATGCAGATACTGCTGGCCGTTATATTATCGTAGTTGGGCAAGTATACGGGCTTCCACTTATTCTGGCTAATATTTATGCACCCAATTGGGATGATCTGTCTCGGATTCCAAATATGACGACCATTATATCACCACCTTATCATAGGAGGTGATATAAATTGCGTTCTTTCCACTGTTTTAGATCGCAAATCCAAATCAGCAAAGGTTTTACAGAGTTTCCTGGAGGCCTATGGATTGAGAGATGTTTGGCGTTTCCGTAATCCTACTACAAGAAAATACTCATTTTATTCTCCAGTACATAATACTTTTTCACGCATAGATTATTTTCTTGTAGATAAAAGACTTTGTCCTCTTGTAACAGATTCAGATTATAAAGCCATAGTGATATCAGACCACTCTCCACTGACTCTGTCAATCCATATACCCACTGCAGGATCTAACTATCGTCCTTGGAGATTTAACTCCTCGCTTCTTTCAGATGAGAAGTTTGTGAGCTTTATGAGTTCAGAGATAGAGTTCTTTTTAACTGTCAACCAAACTCCAGGTATGTCATCCTCAACAGTTTGTGAATCGTTAAAGGCATATCTAAGGGGGCAGATTATTTAATTTTGTGCAAAACAAAATAAAGAGACCAGGGAAAAATTTACAAAATTAGCAGATAAGATAAAGGAATTGGATTCAATATGCAGTGCGTCACCTACACCAACTATACTCAAAGAACGCCTATTATTACAAGCAGAATATAATTTAAACAAGCGGAATATCTGATTTTAAAATCACGCTCCTCATTTTATGAGCACGGGGAAAAAACTGGTAGATTGTTGGCCAATCTTTTGTGGCAGCGATCGGCTAAACAAGCTATACCCGAAATTAAAAATGATCATGGTATAAAGTGTACTGATAATTTAACAATCAATAGCTGTTTCCTACACTATTATAAATCACTTTATACCGCTCCTTCATCTGTTGATACCTCGACATTAGAGGGCTTTTTTCAAAATTTATGTATTCCTACAGTAAGTGTAGATACAGCGGCACAATTAGATGAGTCTATATCCGATACAGAAATAGCCATAGCAATACGAAGTATGCAGTCTGGTAAATCACCTGGACCAGACGGATATCCTTCAGAATTTTTAAAAACCTTTTCCAATCAGCCCTCTCCTCTGCTGGCGTCAGTTTTTCGAGAAAGCTTTTCCTCTAGATCATTACCTTCAACTATGCGGCAAGTAGTTACCTCCTTAATTTTAAAGAAAGAAAAGAACCCTCTTGACTGTAGTTCATATCGTCCAATTTCATTGTTGAATACAGATACGAAAATCTTAGCAAAAGTTTTGGCCCGCCGTCTGGAGAAAGTAATGCATTGTGTTATTTCACCTGATCAAACAGGCTTTATAAAGAACAGATTCTCTTTTTTTGTTTAATATTAGGCGGCTGTTGAATGTTATCTATAACCCATCTCTATCTGACAATTTGGAAACAATTATTTCCCTCGACGCAGATAAAGCATTTGATCGAGTGAATTGGGATTTTCTTTTTTATACTCTTGGCAAATTTGGTTTCGGCCCTAAATTTATATCATGGATAAAAGTGCTATACTCATCCCCACTGGCTGCGGTTCGGACAAATAGCAACTTATCCCCTGTCTTTGAGCTTCAGCGTGGTACGAGACAAGGGTGCCCTTTGTCACCTCTTCTCTTTGCTGTGGCTATTGAACCATTGGCTATTGCATTAAGGGAAAATGCCAATATTAAAGGTATCTCCCGTGGGGGGGTGGAACACAAAGTTTCCCTGTATGCTGATGACATGCTGCTTTTCATGTCCGATCCTCATCACAGCCTACCAAAACTTGTGCATTTACTGAAAGACTTTGGTGAAATATCTGGCTATAAGGTTAATCTACAAAAAAGTGAAATTATGCCAATTAAAAACGATATAGCACAGTTTCCTGATTCGATCCCCTTTAAGATTAGTCCCAGAAAAATCAAATATCTAGGGATTTGGATAACACACAACCATGCAGATCTGTATAAGGCGAATTATCAGCTTCTACTTTCCAAAACAAAATTAGATCTCGAAAGATGGGACCTGCTACCTCTCTCTTTGGGCGGAAGAATAAACACAGTTAAAATGAATCTGTTTCCAAAATTCCTTTACTTATTCCAATCTTTTTAACAAAATCTTTTTTCAATAACTTAAGTAGTCAGATTTCTACTTTTATTTGGAATAAAAACCAACCACTTATTAAACTAAGTATCCTACAGAGGCCCCGTGAATTAGGAGGATTGGCACTTCCAAACTTTCTTTATTATTATTGGGCTGCTAATGTGAGGGCCATGTTATTCTGGGCGCAGTGTGCCATCAACCCTCCCGTCTGGGTAGCTATAGAGGAAGGATCCATGGGATCAATATCTCTCTCATCATTATTATGTGCTAAATTGCCACAAAACAACCCACATCTTCTTTTACCTCAAACCCGCTGGTTATACACTCCGTTAAAATTTGGAATCAGTTTCGGCATCATTTTAAGCTTACAGATCTATCTTTGATAGCACCACTGAATGGGCACTGCATGTTTGCTCCTTCCTATACAGATAATGCTTTTGGGGTTTGGTTTGAGTGTGGTGTTGTCATTATACGATCTTTACATTGATAATATATTTGACTCATTTGAACAACTTATACAAAAGTTTAACATTCCCAGGACACATTTTTTTTAGATATCTACAGCTGAGGAATTTAATTTCCTGTAATTCTGAGTCTTTCCCTTTGTCTCCTTCTCCATCCCTTTTAGATTCTGTTTTTAGCTGTAAACCAGATGCCAAACAGATGATTAGTGCTGTATATAAATTATTAAACTCAAGTAACTCAGCCACATTAGATCTACTTAAAGACAAATGGGAAAATGATTTACAAGAACAAATCTCAGATAAACTGTGGCAAAAGATAATACATAGAATTTACTCATCATCAGTCTGCCTCAAACACAGTTATTCAGTTTAAAATTTTGTTCACCGGCTTCACTGGTCCAAGGTTAAACTGGCAAAGATTAGAGAGGATTTTGATCCCACATGTGACCGATGTAAGCAGGAACCGGCTACACTACTGCAGATGTTCTGGACGTGCCCAAAGCTAAACAATTTTTGAAGTTTTATTTTTGATACCTTGTCAAAAATATGCCAGATACCATTAGAACCATCCCCATTTATTGCACTTTTTGGTGTTGACCCAAGTGATGCTCGTCTGAATGACGCCAAGGCCAATATGATCGCCCTTCGCTCCCTTCTCGCTAGGAGACTGATCCTGGCTAAGTGGAAGGAGTCGTCACCACCAGTAGGCGCTCACTGGATTAAAGAGGTCTTGTACTTTCTTCACCTAGAAAAGATTCGCTATTCTATAAGGGGATCGACTCAGGAATTTTATGATGTCTGGCAACCATTTATAAGCCATTTTGAACATATAGATGCAAAGCAACTGGATCTGTAATAAAAGATTTCTTTTTTAATCTCTGTTCCTAATACTTCCTTCATTACATTTTCTGTTTGATGCGTAATTTATTTACTTTTCTTACTTTTTTCTTTCTGCTGACTGGCTGTTTTTTTTTCTCTCTCTCCTTTTTTTTCTTTAGTTTAGATTTTTGTTGTTGTTGTTTGATTGTTGTTTTTATTGTGGGGTGGGGGGAGGGGTATGGGTAGAAAGAAAAAATAGAGTACAATGCATGTATGTATATGTAACTTGTTTATATTTCCAATAAAAAAGACTTTCATCCAAAAAAAAAAAAATTCCCTGAAAGATTTTTTCACTTATATTTCTCTCCTCACATTGTGTGTGTGTGTTTTACAGGCAGTAGGATTCACCTGCATCCCCAGCCTTAAGGACGAGGATGGACTGGTGGCTCTGGCTCTTAATAAGAAGGAGGCGGACGTTCGCAATCAGCAGCAGCAGCTGGTCGAGTCTCTGCACAAAGTCCTGGGTGGAAACCCGACGCTCACCGTGAACGTGGAGGGGGTTAAAGCTCTGCCCGATGACCAGTCAGTGTCCACGTCACTTCCTGCACAACTTCACCCGCTTTTTACTCAGATTCGTCAGATTTATTATTAGTGATTCTGTTTATATCAGAGCACTGCTGAATTCTCTGATTAGTCAGAAAGTGGTGATTAATTTCCCCGTCACGGCAGCTCAGACTTCACAGCTGCACATCACAGGTGTATACTAATACTCCTTATATAGTTCTAATATGTTTCTGTTTCCATAGCAACTGCTCCCTTCTAGGGGGTCAAACTTCTAATTTTCCACATGTTCTCAATTAAGGGAAGGAGTCTCCAGTGTCGGTAGTTACAGTTAGAGGTAAAGTCAACTCGTATTGACGTCTTCATATTAGAGGATTCAAGATTTAACGTTTTTTTTTTGTTTGTTTTTTTTTTTAGTATTGGCATGACATATTTACCATCTGAATTGCCAAAGCTTAAAGATGAAAAGTTAAAAAAAAAAAAAAAAAAAAAAACAGAATAGTATAGAAAGAGTAATAATGTATAAATGGATATAAAATAAAAGTGCATGGACATTTAAAGATAGTGTGACTCTTGTGAACATGATAACAAAAGGAAAGCATACACACGTGGACAAAATTGTTGGTACCCTTCGGTCAATGAAAGAAAAACTCAGAATGGTCACAGAAATAACTTTAATCTGACAAAAGTAATAATTAAATAAAATTCCATGAATGTTAACCAATGAAAGTCAGACATTGCTTTTCAACCATGCTTCAACAGAATTATTTAAAAAAATAAACTCATGGAACAGGCCTGGACAAAAATGATGGTACCCCTAGAAAATACTGAAAATAATGTGACCAAAGGGACATGTTAATTTAAGGTGTGTCCACTAATTAGCATCACAGGTGTCTACAATCTTGTAATCAGTCAGTGGGCCTATATATAGGGCTCCAGGTAGTCACTGTGTTGTTTGGTGACATGGTATGTACCACACTCAACATGGACCAGAGGAAGCGAAGGAAAGAGTTGTCTCAGGAGATTCGAAAGAGAATTATAGACAAGCATGTTAAAGGTAAAGGCTATAAGACCATTTCCAAGCAGCTAGATGTTCCTGTGACTACAGTTGCACATATTATTCAGAAATTTAAGATCCATGGGACAGTAGCCAACCTCCCTGGACGTGGCCACAGGAGGAAAATTGATGACAAATCAAAGAGACGGATAATCCGAATGGTAACAAAAGAGCCCAGAAAGACTTCTAAAGAGATCCAAGGTGAACTTCATGCTCAAGGAACATCAGTGTCAGATCGCACCATCCGTCGTTGTTTGAGCCAAAGTGGACTACATGGGAGTCGACCAAGGAGGACAACATTGTTGAAAACAAATCATAAAAAAGCCAGACTGGAATATGCCAAACTACATGTTGACAAGCCACAAAGCTTCTGCGAGAATGTCCTATGGACAGATGAGCCAAAAATGGAACTTTTTGCCAAGGCACATCAGCTCTATGTTCACAGACGGAAAAATGAAGCATATCAAGAAAAGAACACTGTCCCTACTGTGAAACATGGAGGAGGCTCTGTTATGTTCTGGGGCTGCTTTGCTGCATCTTGCACAGGGTGTCTTGAATCTGTGCAGGGTACAATGAAATATCAAGACTATCAAGGGATTCTAGAGAGAAATGTGCTGGCCAGTGTCAGAAAGCTGGGTCTCTGTCGCAGGTCATGGGTCTTGCAATAGGACAATGACCGAAAACACACAGCTAAAAACACCCAAGAATGGCTAAGAGGAAAACATTGGACTATTCTAAAGTGGCCTTCTATGAGCCGTGACCTCAATCCTATTGAGCATCTTTGGAAGGAGCTGAAACATGCTGTCTGGAAAAGGTACCCTTCAAACCGGAAACAACTGGAGCAGCTTGCTCATGAGGAGTGGGCCAAAATACCTGCAGAGAGGTGCAGAAGTCTCATTGTCAGTTACAGGAATCGTTTGATTGCAGTGATTGCCTCAAAAGGTTGTGCAACAAACTATTAAGTTAGGGGTACCATCATTTTTGTCCAGGCCTGTTCCATGAGTTCATTTTTTTTTTTTATAATTCTGTTGAAGCAATGTCTGACTTTCATTGGTTAACATTCATAGAATTCTTATTTATTATTACTTTTGTCAGATTAAAGTTATTTCTGTGACCATTGTGGGTTTTTCTTTCATTGACTGAAGGGTACCAACAATTTTGTCCACGTGTGTATATACATAATAATAATTATTATAATAATGATGACAAACTTTAACTATAAAAGGATTTTTTTTTAAAAACTAACCCGACTTCGCTCCCTGTTGCTGATGATTTTCCCAGAACAGCACGACTCTAAGCGTCCTACTCTCCAGAGTATTTTATAAAACAGCAGGAGACGTCATGAGGATTACTGTGATGAATGAATATGCTACACACAGTTTAAGTATTAACGTTAACGTTCAGCCGTTGGTTCTGTGCGCAGGACGGAGGTAATAATCTACGTGGTGGAGCGCTCACCCAACGGCACGTCGAAGCGAGTTCCCACCTCCACGCTCTTCAGCTACGTGGAGCAGCCCAACATTAAGGGTCAGCTGCAGCAGCTCGGTGTGCTGATGAGCATCAGTCGGACCGCTCTGTCTCCCGCTCAGCTCAAGCAGCTGCTGCAGAATCCTCCCGCAGGTACACACACTACTGCCTTCAACATCTGTATAACAGAAAGACACCCCCACCCACTTTAACCTGAGGTGGAGTGGATCAGCCTAAACCTGTTTTCTTTTCAGAAGCCACACGTGAGTCAGACTGAGAGCCAGAGCGATGAGGTTTGCTGTGAAACTGGCCTTGATCAATTGTGTAGCATTTAAAAAAAAAAAAAAAAAAAAAAAAAACATATATACACACACACTGTAGTAGAAACCCTACTTCCAATTGTAAGTTATTTTCCTAGGTTACTGATATGCCATGCATTTCACTGGGTGGCGCCAGCGAGCCACATGACTAGGGATGTGGCGAACGAAGCTTCTGAAGCAGTGGAGCTTTTACAACAAACTGCGTTGCTGCTTCGAAGCTTTTTGACACAGTGCTCTCCTTCGCCATCTGGTGGTAAAAAAAATCCCTACACCAGCTGTGCCATTCACATGTTTTGTTCATTGTAAGGTTTTGTTTGTATATTTAATAAGACGGCGTTTACAAGCAGCAAACAAGTTTGTAGTTGAGGAAGGACTTTTATTCTTTTTGGGAACAGTGATTGAGCCCGCAAGGTGTTTTAATTTACATTCATACAACAAACATCATTGTTTTTATTGTAATGTTTTTAACAATAATACACCACGTCAAAAACATATAGGCATACATATAGGCATGACAATTATGGATATAATTATAACATTGGAATAAATGGACAGCGGGTATGGGACAGCACAATAGACGCGCTCTGTGTTTGAGGCCTGCGTGACTTGTCAGTGACGAAGTCATGTGACAGCCTCGTTTCGAGCAACGCTCCGGAACACTATTTCGAAGCACTAGCATGTTGAAAACTCGAGACGCGTTTCGAAACCCATCCCTACACATGACTATAAATGTGTTGCTAAACCCAGTCCCCCAGTCAACTGGTCCTGAACCTCACTAACCCTTAACATACTGCACTCTCAGAGCAGGCAGCACTGCTCACCACAGTCTAATCTGAATCAGCAAAATCACTGATCAGATGAGGCCACTGGGACAGTCAGACCCAAATCCATCCAGACTACACTACTATCAGGCTCTAAAGAGAGAGTATGAACTGGCAGTGTGTGCGTGCGTGCGTGCGTGCGTGTACATGCTCAGTGTACGAGCGGTGAGGGTGAGACCGAGCTGCACTTCCTCCTCCGCTGTCAAAAATATCAACATCTCGGTGAAGGTGTTCCTTATATCATCACTCACAAAATCACCAAATTAACAGATGGTGAAAAAATGCGAATCAATTTAGGAGAAGGTCATACCGTTGCTGCAAAATGTGTCAGTGTGTTGTATATATTTCCAGAATATGAAGAGATTATCAACAACACTAAGTCAGAAGCCAACTTTTGCTTCAGTTAAGTTTAAAAAAAAGTGACACACACACACACACAGATTATTTATTAAATTATTAGTTTTTTTTAAATAATTGTAGCAATTTCTATATATCATGAAGTATGACCTTCCTCAGGAAGCATGCTCATGCTAATTACAAGGGTTTAAGTTTAATGCTTTCATTCGTTTTTAGTTCTAGTGTTATTAGTTCTGTTCACTCTGTGTTTAGTTATTTAGTGTTTCTCTCCCTCCAGGAGTCGATCCGATCATATGGGAGCAGGCCAAAGAAGACAATCCTGACCCTGAGAAGTAAGTTTCTCACCCATGGTATTCATCAAAACTTACAGGAGGCTCAGGGGGAGAAATTATAGAGACGTGGACTCGGTACATTTTTCTTCCATCTGTTGCGTTGGGCACGGTTATGGTTTAAAATCTATAAATGTAAAAAAAAAAAAGTTTTATATTTATGTTAGACACGGCACAATATAACTGAGACTGGAACAGTGAGTTTTAGCTGATGTATGAACTGATGTTTCATTTATATACTTTATTTATATTTATATACTTATATAATATATTAATTTATATATTAAACACACACTTAAAAAAGAAAAACAAATGCACAAATGTTATGTATAAAGCAATCATGTCTCTTTGTACATAAAAAAAATCTTTTTTTAAAAATGTAATACAAAAAAAAAATTATAGGGTTTATTTGTGGAAAAAAAACATAAATATAATCTACTGTGTATATTTAAAAAAGAATTCACATTTTTTACTTTATAATTCAGCAAAAAATGTATATACATTTCAGAAAAAGAAAAATTGTATGATGTGTATTATATTAATATGACAGTATTAACATTTTATTATCATGATATTTTTATATACATCAATATACCATTTAGTATTAAAATATTTATACACATTTTTTTTTTTTTATTTCCCTGATGTATGTATGTATGTATGTATGTATGTGTGTGTGTGTGTGTGTGTGTGTGTGTGTGTGTGTGTGTGTGTATATATATACAATCATGTTCTCTTTGTACGTAAAAAAAAAAACATCTTTTAAAAAATTTTTGTTAAACTTCACAGGATTTCTTTGAAAATAATATAAAATAAAAATGTATAAATTATACGTTTTTTTTTTTAAATTAAATACACACAATCCGCAGAAATTAATTAAAAAAAACGCAAGCATTTAAAACATAAACAAATCATATGTGATATTTTAAAAAGTCATGTCCTTGTGTGTTAAAAAATAAAAATACATTTTAAAAAAAGATCCAAGAATTGTTCGAATTATTACAGAATTGTTAGTTTATTTAAAAAACCCTCTTCCTCTTCTTTTTTTTTTTCCCCCTCCTCCTCTGGGTATGTTTTTGTCTGCTCTGGGTTCGGTGCGGTCTCTAACCTATCGGTTTTCGCAGGCTGATCCCGGTGCCCATGGTCGGGTTTAAGGAGCTGCTGCGCAGGTTGAAGTTCCAAGAACAGATGACCAAACAGCACCAGACCAGAGTAGACGTGAGTTCCGCGCTCTCACATTCACACACTGCTGTCATTTCCAAGATAATAATCCAAGATTACCAGAGATAGACGTTCAGCACAGGTCTCCCTCAGGTGTCGAGGTTTCAGAGGCGAGCACGTTGTCTGTTCAACAGTAAAGAAAACAAAAAAAACAGGACAGTGTGTGTGGATGATCAGTACGAGCCTTTAGTCCAGCAAAAAAAAAAAACACAGTCGTTCTGTCATTTGTGTGCAGATCATCTCCATGGATATCAGCGAGCTCCAGAAGAACCAGGCCACCACCGTGGCGAAGATAGCTCAGTACAAGAGGAAGCTGATGGACCTGTCGCACCGTGTTCTGCAGGTACACGCCAGATCTTACAGCTGTGACGAATAACAGTGTCACGTAGTCTGATGCCGTGTTTCATTTCATATATCAGAAAATAAGACAGAAATAAATTTCCAGTCACACAGGGCACGCTTTCACATGTCACACCCTCTTTACAATATTCTATACTGATATCTGAATTATAAATTAAGAAATAAAATTTTCCTGATAGGTAATAAGATGTATACAGACACCTGTCAGCTAATCAGAATGGAGCATGTTTAATACCCATGGAGTTAATGTTAAATATTTCTAAACCACACACGCATATATGAAGGAATGAAGTTTGTTTAACCTGGAGAGCTTGTGTTTGTTTGTGTGTGTGTGTGTGTGTGTGTGTGTGTGTGTGTGTGTGTGTGTGTGTGTGTAGGTTCTGATAAAGCAGGAGATTCAGAGGAAGAGCGGCTACGCCATCCAGGTGGATGAAGAGCACCTCAGGGTTCAGCTGGACACCATCCAGTCTGAGCTAAACGCTCCGACTCAGTTTAAGGTGAGAGTGTGTGTGTATATGAGAGTGTGTTTATTGATACGTGGGTGAGAGCGTGCGCTGAGAGATGTTAAAGACGTCGGGGATCGAGTCGTTAACGTGAAGCCTGCTTTGTGTTGCATCGATCGCAGGGTCGGCTGAACGAGCTGATGTCACAGATACGGATGCAGAACCACTACGGCGCGGTGCGAGCCGAGGAACGCTACATCGTCGACACCGACCTGCTGAGAGAGATCAGACAGGTGAGCGGCGCAGCAGCGTCTCTTACAGAGGGGGGGCGGGGTTAATGAGGGAGCGGCCAGGAGGGAAAAAAAACTACGAGTGCCGGGCGTAGAAGAAAAACAGTGAGGGATAGAGAAAGAGGAGAGGGTGAGGAAAATGATGGAGAGAGAAAGGGAGAGAAGAAAAAAGAGAGAAAAACATCAAGTGACAGAAAGAGAAAGAAGGTCAAACTGAGAGATAGAGAGAGAGCTAAAGACGGAGATAAGGCAAAAGAGAGAGCGCAAGTGAGAGAAGGAAAAATAGTGAACAACACGGAGAGACAAACTGAGCTATAAAGTGAGGGAGAGAAAGGGGGGAGTGTATGTTTGACAGAGAGACAGTTTAATAGACCAAGAGAGAGGACGGGGGAGAACAGATGTGAGATAATTGAGAGAATTTAACAAAAAGTTCAAGAGCATGAGAACGATAGAGTACTTTATTAATCCAGAAATGAAAGGAAACTGTATTGTTACAGTAGAATTGCAGTTATGAAAAAGGAAAAGTAAAAAAAACACTGTTTACTATTTAAGGTGCATTAATGAAGTAGAAATGCTGTCAAATAATATGAATACACTGCTTTTATGTACATGTGCATGGTGATTGTATATACGATAGGAACGAAACTGTACATAAGGCGCACCAGCAAGTAATAACAGAGAGAATGAACCAACAAGTATATGAATACTAATAACAGAGAGGATGAAGGGAATGAAGGATGTGACCGCAGTGAAGACGGAATACTACGGATAATGGAAGCCTGTGCTGGCATTTCTCCTGCGGTGTTGCTATCAGTGTGTGAAGAGTGGGAGAAGAGGGTTGCATTGGCCGACTTCTAAATGCCCACCATGGTCACCACCCATCTTGAAAAGTTTGCCCCCTCACATGTACTAATGTGCCACAAACAGAACGTTAATATCACCAACCATTCCCATTTTATTAAGGTGTATCCATATAAATGGCCCACCCTGTGTATATATATATATATATATATATATATATATAATATGAATGAGACTGTTTATTGTGATGTCAGATGAGGAGATCACTCTACTGACTCATAGTAAAGTTATTGTAAAGTCTAATTGCAGTCGGTAGAAAAGACTTCCTGTAGTGTTCTCAGAGTATTGAGCTCGCCTTCTGGATGAGTTCGGTGAGCTTCTTACTCATTGATACTGATGCTGCTGCTCCAGCTGATAAAAGATCTGCAACATTCTGCTGCAGACATTAAAGTACCCGAGTTTCCTCAAGAAATAGAGTTGTCTACTCTGTCCTATTCTGTAGACAGCAAAGAGAAAACGCAGAGAGAGAAAAGACAGAGACAAAGTCATTGAGAGAGAGAACAAAACAAATGATCAAAGAGAAGCAAAGTTGAGAGAAAAAAAGTGAGATGTACAAGAGGCAAGTGAAGGCTAAAATGAGAGACATGGAGAGGAAGTGAGAATGAGTGAGTGAGGGAGCAATTTAGTTCATAGTGTTTATATGATGTTTTATTAGAATAATTGTGTGTGTGTGTGTGTGTGTTTAACATTGTGTGTGTTTTATCCTCAGCATCTGAAGCAGCAGCAGGAAGGACTGAGTCACCTGATCAGTGTGATTAAAGACGACATGGAGGACATCAAGATCATCGAGCAGGGACTGCATGATAGTGTACACGTGAGGGCCGGGAAACTCAGCTGACCAGGACACACACATGCTCTCCCACACACACACACACACACCTCAGTACATATACATACAAACACTCTCACTGTCTTTCCCTTACAGACATAAACACAAACACATCAACGAACCAACGCTTCTCTTCATCTCATGAATTATTCAGGGTTGTTGGAGTATTTTACAGCGAGGCAATGACACATGGGAGAATTTAAGAAGACAACAAGCAGCCTTGAGACAAATTTGTGTGTGTGTGAGAGAGAAAGAGAGAGTGGTCTGATAGGATGGTGATTTTTTGTTGTTGTTTTTTTTTTTTTTTTTTTTAGTCAGTGTTTGTGTAAATATAACTCTTCATATTTTTTCTAAAGCACCCAAGGATCTCTAATAAAGAACTCCTGGAACTGGTTTAATTAAAGCTTTGTGTTTAGACTCGAACTTATTGAAGTGTTCTTACACCAGATATAGCAATCACATGATCATGATCAGAAGGTGTGGATACACTCCCTGTAACAGCTGCTTTGGCTGTCCTGTGGGTTATTAGGAAATAAGAGGAATAAACTTCAAATAAACACTTAAGGACATGCTGTTGAATGAAAATAATCTATCTGAATAAGAACGGTAACTCCACTTTGTTAGTCACTGGTTTGTTTCCTTTTATCATAAAACGAATGCCTACTTTTCGACACAAATACATTTAGTCGCTTTAAGGGCTAAAAGGATTTTATAATCAAATGTATAGTTGTATGCATGTGTTGTTTTTTTTCTAAGTCATAAATACATTTTAGAATTGAAAAAAAAAATTCTAAATTTGAATAAAATTAAATTTTTTTATTGCTTAACAGTTTTCCGATTGTCATCTTAACGACTCAAACCAACGATAATTCCACTGCACAGGTTTTTAGGTTTTTAAATCAATTATTTTATTTTATTTACACGTGGATACACGTGTTCCTAACAATGTTATTTCTAAATATTTTGCATATTATATATATATATATATATATATATAGGGTGGGCCATTTATATGGATACACCTTAATAAAATGGCAATGGTTGGTGATATTAATGTCACATTAATATCATTGTGGCACATTAGTATATGTGAGGGGGCAAACTTTTCAAGATGGGTGGTGACCATGGTGGCCATTTGGAAGTCGGCCATCTTGGATCCAACTTTTGTTTTTTTTCAATAGGAAGAGGGTCATGTGACACATCAAACTTATTGGGAATTTCACAAGAAAAACAATGGTGTGGTTTTAACGTAACTTTATTCTTTCATGAGTTATTTACAAGTTTCTGACCACTTATAAAATGTGTTCAATGTGCTGCCCATTGTGATGGATTGTCAATGCAACCCTCTTCTCCCACTCTTCACACACTGATAGCAACACCGCAGGAGAAATCCCAGCACAGGCTTCCAGTATCTGTAGTTTCAGGTGCTGCACATCTCGTATCTTCACACCATAGACAATTGCCTTCAGATGACCCCAAAGATAAAAGTCTAAGGGGGTCAGATCGGGAGACCTTGGGGGCCATTCAACCTCAAACCTGAGGTTTCCATTGATGAAGAATGGCCCCACTATCTTTGTACCCCATATACCACACCATACCATCACTTTTTTTGTTCCAACAGTTTTGGAGGGATCTATCCAATGTGGGTTAGTGTCAGACCAATAGTGGTGGTTTTGTTTGTTAACTTCACCATTCACATAAAAGTTTGCCTCATCACTGAACAAAATCTTCTGCGTGAACTGAGGGTCCTGTTCCAATTTTTGTTTTGCCCATTCTGCAAATTGTGTGCGCCGATCTGGGTAATCCTCGTTGAGATGCTGCAGTAGCTGGAGTTTGTAAGGGTGCCATTTGTGAGTAGCTAATATCCGCCGAAGGGATGTTCGACTAATGCCACTCTCCAGTGACATGCGGCGAGTGCTACGCTGTGGGCTCTTGCTGAATGAAGCTAGGACAGCCACTGATGTTTGTTCATTAGTGACAGTTTTCATGCGTCCACATTTTGGCAAATCCAACACTGAACCAGTTTCACGAAACTTAGCAAGCAGTTTACTAACTATAGCATGGGAGATGGGTGGTCTCGTAGGGTGTCTTGCATTGAAATCTGCTGCAATGACCTGGTTACTGCGTTCACCAGATATCAACACAATTTCAATCCGCTCATCACGTGTTAACCTCTTCGACATTTCAATGGCTGTGAACAAAGATAAACTTGTAAATAACTCATGAAAGAATAAAGTTATGTTAAAACCAAGCACACCATTGTTTTTCTTGTGAAATTCCCAATAAGTTTGATGTGTCACATGACCCTCTTCCTATTGAAAAAACAAAAGTTGGATCCAAGATGGCCGACTTCTAAATGGCCACCATGGTCACCACCCATCTTGAAAAGTTTGCCCCCTCACATATACTAATGTGCCACAAACAGGACGTTAATATCACCAACCATTCCCATTTTATTAAGGTGTATCCATATAAATGGCCCACCCTGTAAATATATATATGTATATATATATATATATATAATATTTTGTACAGGGCCGCCCAAAAATCTTTATTCACAGGCATTGTTCCTTATGAAATTTGTCATTTCCTTTTTATTGCAAACCCAAAAGCCCCTGAAACTTAGAATAAAATATTGAATAAGCCTAACCTCTTGATTTAAGCTGATCTGTGGATTCGAACCCGGAACATTAATTAAAGGAGGAAATCCTCCTTACACATCTCTGTGTAACATCATCAGTGCTGCAACAGCAAGAAACGTTCAGTTTTCTGGTATTCAGTGTATAACGCGAGTGTTGCCAAGTCAGAAGCTATCAATTCAAGCATTCAAATAACTGATACTTTTTAATAACCATTTAAAAGGGTAGAAATTGGAACATCTGTGAAACATCTGATCCTTGAAATTCATGTTATGCATGTTTTTATATGTGATTAAATTGAATTTTCCTGATAAGTAATAAGATATATACGTACACTTGTCAGCCAATCAGAATGGAGCATGTTCAATACCCATGGAGTTAATGTTAAATATTTGTGATCATAATTTTGTATTAAATTATATTCACGGTCCTGAAAGATTTGGAAGTTACCTTCCATGCAGAGTTTTAGTGTAAATAGTAAATACAGTGGCTTCTATATTTAAAAGCCACCTGCAGGCCCCAAGCGCAGGCCCCTTCCCTAAATTAAGCTGCCAGGTCACGGCGGCGCTCCCACAGTTGGCATCATTGCTTTTTTGACTCCCAATTTCTCTGAAACAATTTAGACCTTTAAAAAAAAATTCCTGGAAAGCAGAAGAGTTAACTTCCAGGAGCAGCACATGGGACGGCTTTGGTGTCAGCAGGATTTCGGACCGTTGCCCGGCCGGTTTGACCTTGCATCTGTCCTTGAGTGGCAGGTGGAAAACGAGAAAATATTATTCATGCTATCAGCAGCAGATTCTGGCTTTTCATGTGCCACCAGTGTCGCTGGGAGTCACGGCGTGTTAACTTTCGGAGCTATGAACAACTCGGTTGTTTAGTAATAAGCGTGGATTTTTCACACAGAGGCGTCCATGATGCGACGTTCCCGGAGACTCGTCCAGACTTCCACCGTCTGTGTTGAGGGTATGGTCCTGATTCTGAGATGCTCGCCAGAAAATGACCAATTAACCTAATTTGCATGTTTTTGGACCGTGGGAGGTAGTCCACCAAGCATGGTGAGAACATGCAAACTCCATGCACATAGAAGTTATCGACCCCCGACCCTGGAGGTGCAACACCTCAGTGCCAACCACTACACCTTATATTTTTGTTTAATACTTTTTTAAATAGGTAATATTGTAAAATTGTAGTCATACCGGGTAAAAAGAATCAAAAATTTTATTATGAAGATGAAGAGTGGTTAAGTGATTAAGCAATCATTATTAATAATGAAATTTAAATTCAAAGCATTGGAGTGTATTCATGTATACAGAAATATTAAGTTCATGTTATAAATTTGAGGTTTGAACTGTTTGAAATTAAAAATTGGTTTTATTTCAGTGTTTGCATTTTAAAATTCACAATTTAATTAAAAAAAAAATCAAGTGGTGATTTAAAAATTGTACATGGTACTCAAAATGTATAAGTTTAAGTTAATAGTATAAAATGTAAGTTAAAATGGAGAAAAAAATTAAATAAAATAAAATAAAGTCACTATAGCAAATACAGTGTGTTGTATAAACATTGAAGTAATCGGACACAGTCGAGGCTGATCCTCATGAATATTAATGAGTATGCAAATGCATCGGTCACGTGACAACATGGCAAAACAAACAAGAAATCAGAAACCCAAGTGATTGAAGCGTTTTCTGGGCAGATTCCGCAAAAAAGTTTGCATGTTCTTGTGGGAGTCGGCTCTGTGTAGTTTGTTTTGAAGAAAAATATAATGAGGTCTCAGGTCACATGATCTCAGTGCCGTGGTAGGGAGGTTCGGTCTAATTAGCATACTAAAAGTACAGGCTGCATAAAACAAGTTTCAAAAATTACTTTTTATAGATAAATGTGCAAGGCCAAGACAATCACAGCATCACTCGTCATTTATGAACATTCTTATTGTTTATTGTGGCTCGTATACTTTGATGTATAGTCTGAATCAGTCTTTGAGCAGGTCCTCGCTGTCCACAAATTCATGTTCTTAAAAAAACAGGATTTAAACCGAACACTTAACTGTCTTATCCTGACTGCAGCTGGTCAGGGGCTTTTAGGTTGTAAAAGGTCAGAGGTCACCGCCCTGACCGTGCTCTCAACCAGCCTGAAGGCCTCCATGAACTCGTTGATGTCGATGCTGCCGTCCTTGTTGAAGTCGATGCTCGTGGCCAGGTCTGATATGGCGACGTCGCTGATCTCCATCTTCAGGTGGGAGCTCAGCAGCTTCCAGGTCTGATGGAACTCCTCCAGCGAGATGAGCCCTGAAAGGACGAACCACTCGTTAGATCTTCCGCTCTCTCCGAGTCTCCGAAGCAAATCCTTCTTCGTCTGCTATTAACCACACTAATCGTCCTGTACCTAATTCGTTATGTTATTCCTCTAGCAGGTATGGAATATACAGACGAGCCGAGAGCTCTAACTCGGAGTACCTGAGTGATCGGTGTCTATGATTCTGAAGATGGTCTCCAGGTTGGAGTGGTGTCTGTACATCGTCTCCAGGAGCCCTGTATGAGCGAGCTGAGAGACAAGTCAGAGAGAGAGACAAAACTTTTCATCACTTCATGTATGATCACAGGTCAGTTATGAAACTATTGTCCTGTCGACTCTATGGCAGAGGAAAGAAAAGGGAAAAATACAACAACATTTTAATAGAAATTTGATTTCAAGGACTGGAACTGAGAGCTATTTGCAAAAAGGCTCTTTGTTCCTGCTGCAAAGTTGATTATGTCCCTATAAAAGCATGACCTGAAGTGGTTTATTCCTCTTATCCCTTGTATATCCTATGTCCCGAAATGTCCATAAAACAAGATGATGTCATTGAAATCCCTGGGCTCCGAGATCATCCGTCATTGTACGTTGCAAAGGATTTACTGTGTTTTTCATAAACAGTGTAACAAAATTGGCTGACGACCAAAAGTTAATAAGTTCATATAATGGCACACAAAATGTATTAACTGACTGACAGCTTAATTAAACCCTTCCCCGAAAAAAGCACAGTTTAAAGTTTTTTTTTTTATGTTATACATATAGTACAGAAAGTGTGTGTCGCCAAACAAGCTACTTCTGAACTTTATGCAACATGGAAGTGCCCGATCTTGCTTCAATAAAATTTTCAAGTTGCTAACTTCAGCTAACTTTTGGAGAGATGATTTTATCTGTGCTCCAAAAATGTCCATTTGTCAGCGTTATACTGTCTCACTTTAAAGCGCAAATTATTCATATTTCTTTATCCGCATTGATACAAAAATTGGTGTAAGCTTCTAGAATCATACGACCTGTAAAAATTGTTGCTTAAATTGCACTAAATTTCACTATTTTTAACTAAAAGGTTAAAAAGCAAAAAATCTGTAGTGTCCGTAACCATGTCAAGTTCATGTTGCAATATCTTAACAATTTTAGCATTTTAGAATAATACACTATTTCAGGTTTATGACTTGACTTTTCATGTGAAATCTAAACTGGCCTAATTTCATCTGAATGACAGTTAAGATCGTTGAAAGATTTTAATTCAAAAAAGTTACAGACACTACAGACATAAAAGGGCATGAAATTGTAATTGTATTACGAATGTGTTTTATCTGATTCAAAATCAAAATTCATTTTTTTTTACCTAGGTCAGACACTTTTTAGCACCAATACCATGTTTTGACCAAATATTTAGTGAAATAGTACACAAGAATAAAACACTCGGTATGATCCTGTTATAGGAGGATAATCAAGGACAAGATGTCGAGATGAAGCCAAATCAATTATTTCACCATATCAGCATTGCTTACATTGTGTTCTTCCTTTTGGACCACAGCAACATGCCAATGATTGCAATATTACTTCATTAAAGTTATACTTTATTAAAGCTATACCCATTTATACCCATGGGGAAAAATCAGTTCAGAGATGTATCGTGATTCTTATTTAATTATTTTTTATTTACACATGTTTCCGTTTGAGGTGGTAAAATGTTGCAGTTCTTTTATAATCCTACAGGTGGCACTCTAAACTATTCACACATTGGCAGACAGTTACAGCATCCTGTATGGTAGGAGTGAATTATTGCCTAGTTTGTTTAGCATTGAAACAAAATGTAAAAAAATAAAATTAGCGGACTGGGATATTTATAAAACCATAATACTTACAGAATCGCAATACAAATTGAATCGGCGATCGAGAAATCGTGATAATATTGAATCATCTGGTCCCTGGTGATTCCCATCCCCAGTTATCCATAGCTACATTTAATGTTGTGTAACCTCCACAAAACGAATTAGTTCCTGTTTTCACTTTTATTAAAGCAGCTGTAAAGCTTCTTCCCCTCTCCAGTGTTGTTTTTTTCTCTCTTTCTTAATGTTAATAAGCTTAACCGCAGTGTATGCAAAGTTCTCTTTCTTCTCTAAACTTTCTTCCATACATGTAAAATGAGTGTCTCCTTATAGAAAACATTATTAATGATTTTATCCAAGTGAAGTGTTTTTTCATTCAAGTGTAAGTTGTTACTATAGAAGCAGTAACGTATTAGAGTGAGTATGTTAATAAAACCTGTAACCTGCTCCTGCTGTCATTCTCCTGTACTAGAAGGAGACCATGGAAAATAGTAGAGGAGGACAAGCGCGTATGATAATTCCATATGACACTGGGTTGAATTGTTCTTTATTTTCGATGCCTCCTGTTTCACCTCGCTGTTGGGCTCGGTGATGTCAAGCTCTCTGAACCACTCGTGGTAGTTGAGCATGCCGTCCTGTGAGTTGCAGCCCACCAGCTGGGATCGCAGGACTCTCCACGGCAGGCCGAGTCGCAAAACCGACTCCATCGCAGCAGCCCAGTGCTTCATGGAGATCACACCTGAGACAGACAAAGGACAAAGGACATTGCAAGTGAGTGTCCACCACAGTCTAGTCCTGGATCATACAGATCCAGTTTTTGAGTCAGAATTCCGCAGGACCGCGCTTCCTCTATGCCTCTCCATGAGATTTTTGGTTACGTGGGCATTTAAAGTTGGCAAAATTTACATTTGGACCTACAGTGGAACCTCGGATTGCGAGTAACGCGTTTTCCACAAGACGAGTAAGGATTTTTAATAAATTTTGACGTGGACACAGAGCGAAAGTCTTTCAGTATCAAAAGTCTGGAGTATCATGTATCACGCATGCGACTCTTATTTTGACATAGAGGCGTCCCACATGATCACAACTGAGCCAATTATTTTTCTCTCTCTTGCGCTGCGGAATTGTGGGTAATCGTCTCCCCTGCTGGGTCTTAGTGCTCGTCTCTTCTGGTATAATTAACATCTTCCTCTCTGTTTCAGCGTGTCTCCTATGTGTGTGCGCGCGCGTAATTTGACACCCACACATGCACACACACGCTCTCGCCTTTACATCCCGCTCCCCGGTTTCACACACGCACACAGAACCTCTTTTTTGTCGCGATTCTTTTCAAAGGTAATGTGCTGGTTCATTTGTTTTTTTTTTTACTTTACAGCAGTGATTCTGTTAGTATGTGCTCACGCGAGTGTCATTAGAGATTCCGTTGTGTGTGTTTGTTGTGAAACTTAAAAAGCGAGGTGGGGGAGGGAGGAGGAGTTTTACTGTGTAAGACGAAGCGAGGGAAGAGGCTAATTCCACACACACACACACACACACACACACACACACACACATGGCGTCTGCGCGCACAAATGAAAACACTTATCTGTCGGGATTTATTTTGCAGGTGCAGAAATAAATATAGAAATAAATAGAAATAAATAAGTGCAGGTTAATTTGTACTGTATATTGTATTAATTATTTTTATGTATTTATTGTTTTGGGCTGTGGAATGAATAATTAGAGTTTTCATTATTTCTTATGGGAAAATTAGATTTGGAATACGAGTGTTTTGGAATACAAGCCTGCTTCCGGAACGAATTATGCCCGTAATACAAGGTTACACTGTATTATTAAAAATTTACATATTATGCAAAATTAACATTTAAGACATTTTTAGACCTCACAACAAATATTAGGGGGAAAAAACACTTTCTTGCAATTTTTGTATAGTTGAGGGATTAAACAAGCCGATTCGATTATTTCCCCCCTAATGTGACCTCATCTATGAAGAGCCCCTCCCCCAGGGTTGTTGCTCAGGTCTGCTGTTCACTGGAGGGACGTGGCTCAGGGGTAGCTCATTTACATAGACACAGAAACAGCGCATTTGGAAGGGGAGTGACTCAGACGGATCGATGCAGGTTGCGGTGGTCTGAGACCTGACCTTTAAAGAATTATGGGAATCGATTAGAAATTCTTTTGGAACACAAATGCACACAGAATTAAAACCACTCTGTGGTGTGTGTGTGTGTGTGAGTGATGTACCTGTGTGCTCAGGGTCATACTCCTGGAAGGCACTGATGAGGTCGGATTTGTGTGCAAAGAGCTGTTCTCTCAAGGCCAGGAGAGCCGAGCGCTCCGTCCGTCCAACACTGCACACACACACATTCGCGCGCACACACACACACACACACACACACACACACACACACACACAGTTATACATTCATGTTTTTTTCCCCGGTTAGTTATTTGTTTCACGATATTCACAACATTCCCATAAGTGTACTTGAAAGTTATGGAGAGTGTGTGTATTCACCTCTGTCTCAGCGTCAGTTCTCTGGTGGATCTGCTAGCCTGGTACTGGATGACATGAGGGTTCAAATCTGGTCCTAATCGTATATAAGCTCCTCTGTTGCTGCCCACTTCGTAGTAGTTAGATGCAGAGAAGATGGTCAGCACCTGTATACACACACGCACACACACACACAAAGGATTGCGACTATTTAGGACTTGAAAGGGAAATGTACTTCTCATAAGCTTTAAATAAAATGTAACAGGACGTCAATCACTGTGGTTATGTTATACATTTATACAGTAATTCCTCATTCGAGTTACAAACTTTCGAAGATACGAAAATGCATTAATGTATGTTCAATCGGGGACGTTGGATCACATGTCCGGTGTAGATTGTCACGTGCATGAAGCCGGTACTGCTAAGAAGCTCCAAGCAAGAACGATGGACATAAAAGTCTAAATAATTGAGTGAATGGAGCGAGGTGAAAAATGGCAGATATCGCTCGGCCTTGTACGGCATTTGGCAGACACCCTTATTCAGATCAGCTTACATTTTTATCTCTTTATACATCTGAGTAGTTGAGGGATAAAGGAATTGCTCAAGGGCCTGACAGTGGCAACATGGTGGTGGTGGGGTTTGAACCTGGGACCTTCCAATTGCTAGTCCAATGTCTTAACCATTGCCCTTAACATGAATCGCTCAACAATCGGCACGATTTGAAAGATTAAGGACAAGATCATGGAACATGTTAGTTTTTATAGATAGTTTTATACTATCTATTTGTATCCTAGTACCTAGACTATGTTTATTGGACTTATGAACAAATTTGACTTACGAACGAGCTCATGGGACAGAACTTGTTTGTATGTAGGGGACTTACCGTATTATATTTATGCATTAACAGCACTATGAAGCCAGTTTCATCAGTGTGTGTGAGTGTATTTGTGCTTATGTGGTGTATGGACCCCTGACCCTGCGGTCGTGGCAGAACTCATAGCCATCCTGTTTGCACTCATGTGATCGGATAAGCAGCTGCAGGTTGTGGCGGTCGAGGACTTCACGCGTGACATCCGGGCCCCAGTAACACCCTCCTCCTCGCACCTCGTTGGGGATGCAGCCGTCCTGCGGCATCGGGTCACTCCAAAGCAGATCCACTATCTGCAGGAGAAAAGAAGAAAGAAATAGGTGCTCAAGCACGTCCACTAGGACAAAAATAGTAGTTTAATTTACGCCATTACAAACCTTGTCTGGTTTACCTGCTTCCACTCCTCAGTGTCCGTCTCTGGAGCTTCCACCGAGTCAGGGTTCGAGTCCGAAGAAAAGAAGTGAAGCCTGTCACAGGATGCGCTGAGCCCCGCCCACCTCCTCCTTTCCTGAAGCTCCTCCTCCACAGAGGGGCTGGAACATACGTAGTAGGTCTGCAGGGGTCGTCGCTCGTATGTCAAAGAGCGCACTCGTTTCCTGGTGGAGGTGCTTGAGCGATCCTCATCTCGGTCTGAGGTCTTCGGGATCTGCCTTAGACGCTTCGGGGGCCTCAGTGCCGAGACATACTGCAAAAAGGGAATGAAGGACCTTATAATGTAGGTTCTATAACAGGAACTAACTATCTTGCTAAGAGAATCTCGGGTTCATCACACCAGCCTGTGGTTGATCGTTTTACTAGAACAGAAAGAACACAGAGTAGGTTACTCACTCTGTGTCTTTCCAGTTTGGCAACGATTTGGAGGTCGGTGGTGTCAGAGATCCCGCCGTGTAGGATCAGAACTTTCTGGTCGATTACGGTTGCCAAGGGCAACCAGCTAAATATCTTCTGGAGCAGCTTTAGGATCTTCTTGCCGTGAACCTGTGATGTGAAAAACAAATTAAAAAAAATTTGGGTTAATATTTCACGACCACAGATCAGAGTTGCATTTCTTGAGTTTCCTTAACCCTTGTACTAATACACGCTAGATGCCCAAAAGTTTGGACACCTGAACATCGCACTCATATATGTTTAGGTTATTGAATTGACCTTGATTTATTGCAAGATGTATTCAATACTACGTGGAAGTGATAAATTTAGGAAGGCTATCTGCTATACCTGGAGTTAATCACAGCTGCTAATTCCACCGTGAAATCTAATCTCAAATATGTCTCGCTCTCTTTTATTAGCTCCAAAATTATTGGCACTCTCAGGCTAGATGCTGGGGGAAAAAAACTCTTATGAACAAACACCTTTGTTGTTTATTATTTTCATCACACACAGAGAACATGAGAGTAATCACATTGATGTAAAAATGTTTTATATTTAACGTTTTTGGGAGTTTTTTGTGCATTCTCTTCACCTCCTATCCTCTTCAGCTCATCCAAAATAGCTTTTAAATGGATGCTGACGCCAGACTAAATGTATTGGTAGGAATAAACCAAAATCAGCCCTTGTGGGTGGAAACATGTCTTATTATTATTTTAGGCAGACTAAGCCTGTCTCAGAGAAGGAAAGACTGTCTAATCCTCTAATCCTTACAGCTCAGCATAACTGACCCATATCACAGCCTGGTTGTTAGACGCCACGACTCAGCCATAGTGCATGTTCAGTCTAAAGAGTGCTTTGGTGTTTTTTTCATTGTTGAGGAAATGAGCAGAATGTTCACTCACCCTGTACTTCCCAAGAACCTCCTTGGTGAAGCCGTACCTGGAATACAAAAGAGTGAGGGGTTTAGTCAGGGCACTTGCTTAATACAATTTCATGCCCTTTTATGTCTGTAGTGTCTGTAACTTTTTTTAAATTCAAATCTTTAAATGATCTTCAGATGAAACTCGGCCAATTTATGCAAAGACATAAACCTGAATAAGTGTATTATTCTAAAATGCAAACTGATAAGATAGTGCGACATGAATTTGACACGGTTACGGACACTACAGATTTTTTGCTTTTTAAAAACAATTTAAGCAACACTTTTTACAGGTCATGTGCTTCTAGAGGCTGACACCAATTTCAGTATCAATGCTGATAAAGAAATATGAATAATTTACATTTTAAATGATTATTGTTTGAAGTGAGACAATATAACGCTGTAAAATGGCCATTTTAGGGGCACATATAAAACCATCTCTCCAAAATGGCTGAAGTTAGCAACTTGAAATTTTTAGGGAAGCGAGATTGGTCACTTCCATGTTGCATAAACTTCAGAAGTAGCTTCTCTGGCACGCACATTTTCTGTTTTTTACATATATAACATAAAAAATCTAAATAAAATCACCACCAATACTGTGTTTAGGTCGACTGGAAAGAGACAAAGACATATGACATGTGATGGTTGGTTTTCTATAGACAAGTACGACAAAGAGTTTCTCCATTCTATACAGATTAGGTCTAGCTGACATCTATACCGCTTACACTCTGTAGGGTCACGGTGGGCCTGGAGCCTAACACAGGGAACTCCGGGCACAAGGCAGGGTACACCCGGGATGGGCTGGTAACACATTGCTGGACACAAGCACACACACGCACACACCATTGGGGGAAGAAAAATTAAGCTTGGAAGGAAGTAACCCGAGAACATTGGTGCCTCTGAGTGCCTCACTAATCTGGCAAAGACACTAGGACAAAATTAGGGACGTGACATGCAACTCGGACCACCGAGTACTGTACCTCAGATTCACGATGTAGTCCTCGTGGTTTCCCCTGTTGAGATGGACGTCGTTGGGATACAGCAGCTGGAAGGCAAACAGGATCAGCAGAATCTCAATGGAGTCTTTCCCTCGATCCACAAAATCTCCGTTGAAGATGTATGGCGTCTCCACCGACGGCAAGCCGTTCTAGAGGAAAATGAGATGAAAAATCACTTCAGGTCCAACACAGCATACAACTGTGTGATGATGATGTTTTGGTAAGTAGCACGTGCATATGTGAAGGAGCAACCTTATAGAACACCAGCAGGAGGTCTTCGAGTTGTCCGTGCAAATCTCCTGTGGGAACAAGAATGAAGAAGTGAATGAAGTTGTAACTGCAAGGCTGCAAGACAATTGTATGATGCAAGTGTACATTACCACAGATGGTGATCTCCTTGCTGTGGCGAGTAGACACAACGTTAATGTTCGGCAGAACCCGGAGCAATCTCCAGGTTTCCCCGAGGAGCTGGAGGACGTATCGAGAATGGAGCTGCTACTGGGAACAACACACACGCACACACACACACACGAAGAAACAAACAGGAAGTCAAATGGACCGATTCAAAAGTGTTGGAAAAATGTATAGTAGTGTTGAAGGGAAACATAATCACTCGATTCTACAGAGAACTTTTCATTCCTAAGATCTGTTTTTGAGATTGTTCCTCTGAGAAAAACCCTTTGGGATCCCGTGCAAAGCCAGACAATAGAGGATTTCCCTTTCAGAGGTGAAGCTAAGATTCCTCATCCATCATCGATCATACCATCCATCATGATAACTACCTGCCTGGGAGAACCAGGAGAACCTACTTGTTTAAGTTTGAAGGCCTCGACTAAATCAGTGACGTTGCTGACACTCAGAGGAAACGTGAGGTGAGGCCCGGTGTAAATGTCCAGCACCGTGATGTCCTTGTAGCAGAAGTACCGTTCCCATTCCGTGTCCAGGAAAACCTCAGTCTCCCGGAATATGTGTGAAATCAGCTTCCCTGAGAGACAGACCGGGCATGGGAAGCTAGACGCAGATGTTACTCGCATGACTCCAAACTATTTCTACACATGTAGCTCTTTAAAAGTAAGCGGAGATTATTATTATATAAGGTCCTACTTTCATTGCTTGCAGGAGTGAAGTGATCCATGAGATAGCCAAAGAAATTGTACAGCTGAGGAAAAAATAAAAAACAAGCAACAATGTGTGTAATTGTAGATACGGTGAAGTTTTTGGTAAACAACAAACAAACTTTTATTTCAGTCAAAGGGTAGTAGGTACATTATTGGGGAGAGGATCTAACTTGTTTTGTGACAGTTCAACATTGACTATGAGTGGATAATAGTCAATAATAAAAGTAATAATAATAATAATCATAAAATATGTTGTAATCATTGGCAATTTGCATCACTTTGTGACATTCTGTTAAAGAAAAGTAATCAACTCCTGGGCGGCCCCATCATTCACTTTTCAGCTCACCTTGATCTGATCCTGCTCTCCGGCGTACTCGATGGACTGAAAAATGTTCCATGTGCACCGACGTCTCATCTCCAAGCGGGCCACGTACTGCCGGTACCAGCGCTGGATGAGTAAAGCGGCCCGCATAGCTGCACGGGCACACGGGAATTCAATTGCATCACTTTTTCTTTTTTTTTTTTTAAGTAGATACACAGGAATGTACTGGTTGTAAATACACTGCCAGGTCATCAGGCAAGAAAAACTCCATAGATGTGATGTACTGGTTTCAGTACATTCAGTTTTTGTTTTTTTTTGGCCAGACAGTGTATCCAAGTTGCCATAGGTTCTTGTATCATGTATTACTGGATGTACAGGATCAGAGCTGGTGCATATACAGTACAGTGTCTATAAGAACCTGAAAATCAAGCATATTTATTTTTTGTGGATTTATTTACTTGCTTAGCGTAGCAACCCAGACCCTGAAGGGGCAAGACGACAGTGCTAGCCACTACGCCACCCTTATTTGACAGGGTTATTAAAATTTTTGGGCACCGCTGCTATAGGATATAGACAACTCATCACCTAAATTGCATCCTAAACTTTACCATCACAGTATACAGTATAAATATAACATAGTCTATATAGTACTAAATTCACTATAGTATAAGTAAGTATAAGTATAAATTTACTTTTAAATATGCTACGATATATAGTACAAACTCTATACGGTCTGTATAGTATAATCTACTACAGTGGCGAGAAAAAGTATGTGAACCTTTTGGAATTTGTCATAAAATGTGATCTGATCTAAGTCAAGAATATGGAGAAAATATAGTGCGCCTAAAATAACAATACAAAAAAATTCTGAACTTTCCTGTCTTTATTGAATACACTCATTCAACATGCATAATGGTAGTGGAAAAAAACTAAGTGCACCCTTGGAATTAATAAATGGTTGACCCACCAATACCCTGCTCCCTAGCAGCAGTAACCTCAACCTGGCGCTTCCTGTATCTGTGGATTAGACCATTCAGAAAACAATGAAATTCCAAAAGGTTCACAAAGGTTTTTCTTGCCACTATACTTTACAAACTATTGCTACATCATCTGTCTATCCTAACCTAGTAAAATTGACTCACCTGTTACAGCTTCAGATGAAAAAAAAAATGTATATGAATAAATAAATGCAATGTTTATTTATACGTATGTAACTACTGTACTTAAGATAGTTATGCATCAAATTCTTTTGAGCTTGTTATTATTTCTATCAGTTAAACATATTGACTTACCTGGAACTGAAATGTTTGCTAAAGAAAGCAAAGAACACAAAAGTAGTACTGTAGATTTTATTGTATTACAGTACAGTGTATTATATGAAAGAAATTTCATGCATATGAAGTGTACCTTTGCCGCATTTGTTCGGCTGCAGGTCTCTGGCTTGGGGTTTGGTAGCACCACATCCCATCTCCCTTTACCACAGACATCAGAGTCACACATACACGACTTCAGTGTACTCTCCTAGATGTGTCATTAGACTAGAGTACACTCGTGAGGCATCCCGAGGTAGCATAACACTACGGTGCGTATGTCTGATACAGCAAACACAGAGGCTAAGCAGACTCTCATCAATGAGAGCCCAATAATCCCAGATTACTTCTGCGCCCTGGCTTTATTCTCACTCAAGCTCCCTGATTGGTTATTCTGATCAGTCTGAGATCTTTAGTTGTTATGAGGTGCATGTTAGTGGAGTTCAAAATGGTTCATTATTATTAACATGATTGTGTTGATATCATATCATATGTGTCTTCTTCCTATATACAATAACTTAAGAGTCCTACCTTCGTCACAATGAGCTCTCAGCTGTCAAGGAAGGAAACATCTGAAGGTGTGCTTTGGTATGTCCTTTACCAAGTCCTGCAAGTTGTGAGGTCAGGCCTACAGTACATGGATTGGACTTTTTTCTCAGGATGTCACACAGGCATTTGATTATACCCCATACCACTGAGTAAAAATTTTTCCCGATGTGTCAGGATTTGAAACTGGCTCAGGAGTCGTTCAAGTCGGTACTAATTCGGATAGTTTTTCAAGGGTAGACCCACATCAAGTTGTTAATTATTCAAATGAATTCGTAAGGAAATGCAAACAACACAAATTTTGGCATCATGCAATAACAAAGTAACGATATAGTAAAAAAAAACACACAACAGAATTCACACAGAGCCCAAAAAAGGCTGTAAGGAGCCATTACCGACCTCTAACGAGCTCCAGAGGTCGTAATGGATTTGCAAGGGTGTAGATTCGTTTGCAAATTCGGCTGTGTGGAATGGGGGTATCAGATTGAGATGTGGAAAATTTCAAGGCCAAGTCAACATCTCAAGTTCTTTGTCATGTTCCTCAAAACACTCCTAAACAGTGTTTGCCAGGTGTCAGGCATGTGTGTGCATTATCCTGTTTATAGACTTTACTGCCGTCTGGGAACACCAGGGGTGTACTTGGTCCTTGGTCAGGAACAATTTTTACGTGTGAAAGAATGTCAGGACCCCAGAACATCGCCCAGAGCATCACACTGCCTCCTCTGGCTCACATTCTTCCCTTAGTGCATCCTGGCAACCTGGGAAATGTCACCTGGTTAACCACAAAGAAACATGACTCATCAGTTCTTCATTCTTCCATTGTCTAGTTCTGATGCTACCATGGTGGTAGACATGGCTCAGGATGGACACCCTGACCGCTCTGTGCATTCCGGCTCCTTTCTTTCAGAATAGGCATTCAGTTTTTCTGATTTTTATATGTTTTATGGCTAATTGGTGCATTGTGTCTTAACTGAAGTGACATCATGAGATTATTTTATTTGGTTAAAATAAAAATTGTGTCTTTTTTGTGACTGTTAAAAATGTTACAGTACTGTGTCTGAGTGGCGCAGTGGTAAATTGCTCGCCCTATCATCTGGATATCACTAGGTCAATTCCTGGGTGATGCTGTAGTTTCCAGCAGCCGAGGACCTAGAGGGAGCTGATTGACCGAACTCTCTCAGCGGGGTAGAATGGGAAGCACTTACGGTACCTTGAGTGAGCAGTTTAAAAAGAGAAGGTCGACTGGCATCACATGGTTCGGAGGAAACATGTGATAGCCTTTGGCCCTCCATGACTGGTAGGGGTAGCCTTAATGTGTTAAGTGTTACATTAGGGAGAAAACTCTGGGGAAAATCTCATGTTACAGTACTTTATTTACTAATCTAAATATTTTTGCTTCTATACATTAAAATGTTTTCACTCTCAGTTAGTTCTCTCTTTTTTAAAGCCTTACTTTCATCCCAATTTACACAAGGTTTATCGTGCAGCACATGTTAAATGTTGCATCAGAGCAGTGCTCAAATTTAAGTCAAGGTCGAGGATCTGCACTTTATACTAATCTAAACATTCAAATTCTCTAAGATTAAAGCCAGATGATCCCCTTAACACTCACTAACCCTTTTGTTTTCTCAAAGTCCCACCAAGTAAGCAGAAACCTCTGACCAAGATCTCCATGTGTTGCTTCGAAGTTCTAAGATGGTAGACGATGGAAAACGTTAGTCATAGCACGGGCATATGTCTTCTCAGACCAAGATTGAGAAGGGCACAGTTCATCAAATCTGAAAGCAAGACCCCGAGTTTGAGTCACTGCCCTGCTATAAAGATTATCACTCCTACGTTCCTGAAACGTATCAATGGGGATAAGTATCTTTAACCACCTTGTGACCTGGTAATCGAAACAACCAGCAAGTAGATTAGAATTCGGGATCACTAAGGCTTATTTCTTGTCACACCTTCCTTACATGCTGTAGTGCTCTTCATCACTCTCCTGGCTCAGATCCTATTTGACTGATCGTTATCAGTTCATAGATCTAAATGGTGACGATTCTGCATGTTCTCAAGTGGAGTTTGGTGTTCCCCAGGGTTCAGTTTTAGGCCCACTACTTTATTCTCTTTACATGCTTCCTCTGGGCAACATAATTCGTAAGCATGGTATCAGTTTTCATTGTTATGCTGATGACACACAGTTATATGTCTCAGAAAAACCAGATGAGAAAAATCAGCTTACTAAAGTTGAGTAATGTGTGCATGTCATAAGAGATTGGATATTCATTAACTTTCTTCTGCTTAATCCTGATAAGACAGAAGTTCTAGTCATAGGACCACAGGCAGCTAGAAGCAAGCTTTTCGATCACACGGTAACTTTAAATGGCCTTTCTGTTCCATCAAGTGCAACAGTGAAAGACCTCGGTGTGATTATAGATTCCAGCCTTTCATTTGAAGCTCATGTTTGGCAAGATAAGGAATATACTGTCACTAAATAATGCAGAAAAACTAGTTCATGCTTTTATCCCCTCTAGGTTGGACTATTCCAACGCCTTATTGTCTTTTTGTTCAACTAGGTGCATAAACAAGCTTCAGTTAATCCAGAATGAGCACATCACCCCTATCTTATCCAAACTGCACTCCCTGTGAAATTTCGCATCGATTTTAAAATACTACTTTTGACGTATAAAGCATTAAATGGACCTGCGCCGCAGTATCTGAGTGAACTGCTAGTGTCTTGCGATCCGCCACGCCTACTTCGATCAAAGGATGCAGGCTGCTTGTCAGTACCACATATTATGAAAACTTTTTCTTAGAAAGCCCCAAAGTTATGGAATAGTCTTCCAATTACTGTTTGGGACTCAGACACAGTCTCACGGTTTAAGTCTAGATTAAAAAACTATTTATTTAACCAAGCATTTTTTAACAAGTATTATAGTGAACTGGTATGTTTAGATGCTGTCTTCCCCACTCTCATTGATCACTCAGATTTGTGTGAGTGATTGGTCACCTTACATCTCAGGGAGCCCTAATGTCTGTGTTTCCTTCTGGCTCCTCCCTTTTAGTTATGCTGTTATAGTTAGTCCTGTCGGAGTCCCTGCTTGCACTCTACACTAAATATACTGTACATTCACATTATACATTGTTTGATTGACCATACCTAACTTCCATCTCTCCTTCTCTTCTCCTCTCTCTCCCTCTCTCTTTTTCCCTCTCTCTGTCTCTCTGTCAAGCTACACATGTCGTTCCTGAGCTGCCAGTGATCCAGACCCCCTCTGCCCCCTGGATCTGTCTGACTTGTTCTGGGGTGCCACTTCTGGCTGGAGATCTCATTGCATGGATGCCCCATGTGGCCTGCCTTGGATGTGTGTGGTGACTGTAGATGGTTCCACTTTTCCACGAAGACGGTCCTGGCTTCTGCTGATGCTGACAGCTTTGCTGAGGAGTCATGACTGCAGTTGATCGATAGTTCAGGACTGGAGTTTCCTACAGTCTACCTGTGCCTCCAATAACAAACTGGAATCCATATTAACTTAAACACATCTCCTGTTATACTGAACTTCCAGTCTCACACACTATGACTGTAGATCAATCCCTGCTATCCGTTTTCACCCAAATGAGGACAGGTTCGCTGTTGAGTCTGGTTCCTCTCAAGGCTTCTTCTTACTGCCATCTCAGGGAGTTTTTCCTTGGCACTGTCGCCATTGTCCTCGGCTTGCTCATCAGGGATTATCTTATCATTTTGAATCATACACATTCACATTTCATACAAACTTCAATAATTCTTTTGATTGTGTAAAGCTGCTTTTGCGACAGTGTCAATTGTTAAAAGCGCTAAAAGCATAAATGGTCTACAGAATGAACTTCCACAGAATTCCCACAGAAACCTGTCCATATAAAATCTGTCCATATAATATGTAGATGTGACTGTCTGATCAGAAACATGCATGCACAGTTGCAATTGTAATATATATTGTAATAATATGACTGTATTAGTTCATTAAACCTGATGCATTGATTCCAGATGTTACACAGAGAGAACAGTTACATAGAAGAATAGATAGAGCAATAAAACCTTTAGCAAGAATAAATTCTAAACTGTAAATTATGTAGTTAATTTGAAACTACTGTACTTAACAAACTTGCTGACATTTACCTTATTCTGATAAAAACAATAATAATGATATAAAATAAAGCATGCAATGATGGAGTACTGTAGTTACCCGAGTGTCTGAATGGCACATGTGCTTCATTAGTTATTTTTATATATATTATTGTTAACATTCTATTTAAGTTCAACAGCTTTTAAGTTATTCACTTTAATAAAGAAAATTGACTTTTTTTTACTTTACAAGAGAATTGAAAGTCCTGTGTAGACAGCACATGTTTTCTCCTTTTTTTTTCTTTTTTTTTTTTACTCGAGTGCAATAAATGTTTTAATTGAAAATATGAGAATCTCTGTTTTTTTTCTTTTTTTTTTCTTTTTAGCAAGAATTGTGCAGGTGTATAGTGTTACAGATAACAGGTGAAATAATGCGATTTGGTGGCGTTCCCAACGATAATAGATGAAATATTGAACATGCATGCAACCTCATATTTAATCAAAAAGTACATATAATTTAATAATTTATCTCATGCTCTTCTTTATAGACAGCTTCACTTTGTAACATATCACAGAGATTCCTGTAAAACGCAAAATAATTGTAACATTTTTCTAGGGACGCATCCTCCAGTTCCTCATTATATAAAAGTTTCCCACCAGCAAGACACGACTACTGTCAAAAGTGAATGCATCCTTTATGAGTTTTTTTTTTTTTTTCTAATAGAAGAGTTAGGGAGGCTGTCTGTGCTCAAGGACAATTCTACCACTATGTTTCCTGTTGTTCAAACACTTCTGAATAAAAACTATTATGCTGCCTGGGGTCTTCTGAGGACACATGTTTGCGTGTCCTCAGAAGTCCTCCCAGATGCCGCCACCACCAGGGCCTGCTTCACCGACTACGGCCAAATTTGTAAACCATGAATATTAAATAAATGTTAGAAAAAATCCTTGCCAACTATTAGCATTATAGGGAAGCAAACACATCTTGACACGTGTCTTATGTCATTTTGGCATCCAAGACGGGTTCAGAATATTTAAAGGTCGAGTTGCTCTTAAAATAGATGTCGGTTTGGATCGTTCTGGATTTAAGATATTCACCTGGGCTTGCCAAAAACATTTCAAGTGAGCGAGCTGGAACAAGCGTGCACACTGCGCCGAGAGAAAAATGCAGATTGATCTAGTCCAGATTACATCATTGTTATTGTTTAAATAGAAAATGGTCTGCTTATGTGCATCCTTTGTTGACTTTTATATGTGCATAATTGCAGTATATTTGCATTAAATATGCCATTTAAACGCCACTGGATCCGTATCTCTCTTTTTTTTTAGAGACCTCCGTTTCGCAAGGCCACCTGCAGGCTGTTGTGATCGTGCTGCATTCCTTGCATATTCCTGATATTAAACCACAAAAGAGGCCTGTGCGTTTGTCAGGGATAAAACAAGTGATGGCAAGCCGTCTGGATTGTCTATAAATGGTCGCTGACTGATGTGACCCCGATCAGTTGTACACAGAGCTTGTATTCTTAGAAACTCTGCCCTTGAGAGCCGTTATTTTTATTTTTATTTCATTTAAAAGGGAAGGTATGAGTGTCTGTTTTGTCTGCGGAAGATTGAAGCTTTTCATGTGCTGCCAGAGGAGTTTGGAGTAGACGCCGGTCCAGCATGTCGATCCAGACCTCATATCTGCTCCCTGCTTTGGTTCAATAAACCTTAATAAACTTCAGGGGATAAGGGAATGCTTATTGTTACCAGCTGCATGACTCAATAGAGATAGTCAGCCATCCAGGTCACGTCAACTGGTCTTAAATTCTTGAACCTGACCTCTTAGTCTTCTTATTTGACCGCTTCTCACTCCTTCACTACCTGACTCACCATATATACCACTTTATCCTATATACGGAGTCGCAAGGGGCCTGGAGCCTATCCCAGGCACTACAGGCAATTTGGGGACACCAATTAGCATAATCTGCATGTCTGTGGTCTGTGGGAGGAAACCGGAAACCCACCTAGCACAGGGGAGAACATGCAAACTCAGACCCCGCAATGGCGATCGAACCAGGGCCGTGAAGGTACGAGGCAACAGAGTGCGACTAGTACCTCTATAACACTGCCCAGTTTGACCAGTTAAACATATTTAATGTTGTGACACACGCCTAGTTGTTTTCCTCAACCCCTGCATCATTGCAGTTCCATTGCAATTTTCATGTCTGCTTGAAAGCCAGCTAGCTGCACGATGTCTTCTGCTGCACCAGAGACACACTCGCACACTGTGGGCCAATTAGTCTAATTTGCATGTCTTTGGACTGTGGGAGGAAACCGGAGTGCCAGAAGGAAACCCACCAAGCACGGGGAGAACATGCAAACTCCGTGCACACAGACCCCCGAGGTTGGAATCAAACCTGGAAGCTGGAGGTGTTAAAGTGCTAACCACTACAAAACCACACCATCGTCTAATTTCCTAAAGTCCTCGGAACAAAGACGTCTTTACTGAGTGCTTAGTGGTACCTTGTTTTTTGTTTTTAGTAAAAACAACCAAAAGACTTCTTAATGGGTCTTGAGTTTTATGACCCGAGGGCTAGAATAAGTTATAACTGCGACTCGACATCAAGTTAATTACTTAGCAAATGTAATTTTTCCCCTCCACTTTTAATAATGTTTATGTTACAAAGTTATTAATGTGCTAACATTGTTGACTGATCAATATGATTGGCTACATGAGCACGTTATACTTATACAGATCATGCAGTAATATGATTTTGTCTATTTCCTTCTTCTCAGCTCATACTGTCCAGTATTGTTCTCGATGCACCTGTGTTCTGGGGGTTCGCTTATAATCTCAGGCGTTATTATCCACACACAATGTGTATTTTGTAGATTTCTTTCTCGCTTGTTTTTTTTTTCCTCCATGGAATTGGGACATTTGACCAAGTTGGTAAAAAAGTATTCCTTTTGAATCCTTTCCACTCTCTCATTTAATCTCTCCACCCTCTCACCATCTCCTAATTGTGAGAAATGAAAACAATGTAGAGTATCCCAAGGCCAGACCGGGTCTACATGTAGATAAAGCGCAGGTTTTCCCAGGCTGTTAGGAACAACAGCTATTCCCTTCCTTCCATCGCGCTCCTACTGGACATCGCAGCCCACGGGACGAGCATCTCTTTGCTCCGTGCAGGACCGAGACAAAGTGTCGGCAAATCTTTTTTTTTTTCCCGCCCTCTAACCGCAGACATGTCTCTGAGGTTGCTTGTGTCACTTGTGCTGGTTGCTTGTCATCCAGGAAAAGCGTCCATCCTCCGTCCTTCACCTGAAGAACCGGCGGATGCTCAGTCTCCACCGATCGTCAGGGTGAACAGGTGAGCATCACAGATTTTAACATTTAGGCTGTTTTCATGCTCACAATGGGAAATATTCTTCACGGTCACTGTTGCACGGGATATTTGTCTGATCTGTTAGTCAGACAAGGGTTTGAAATGTTTTTAAATTATTTTGGTAAACCTTATTTTGGTAAAGTTTGACATCATTAATCAAGTGTTAGTGTGCTTCTTATTTCAGATGTAATTCAAACCTATTGAACATATTAATTTTTCTCAGTATAATTTTTATTCATCTTTACATTTTTTTAACACTTAAAACAATTTTAGTCTTTTAGCTCAATAAATCCTCGCAGAGAAATTGCCACACATCTGGGTCACACATCCGGAGCCAAGGCCAGGCTTGCTTATTTATTTATTTATTTTGACTGTCATTCATTTCCTTTAATAGCTTGCGAGCCACACTTTTGTATGATGTGCCTTCTTTCTCTGAAGGTAGAACTTGTTCTGACCCATAACAGGAATCCGATTACATGCTGTTCTTTCGTGCGATGAAAACCATCAATCTGCATGCAGAGACAAGTTTCATGCTCCAGCTCCAAACTTGGCATGAAACACCAGCCTGTCCTTGGTCACGCTGATTTATTAGTTCATGCAAAGCTCAAAACATAAAAAGCGTTTAGAGTTTTTGATATAAAAGCACGTTGCATGGGTACATTTTTGTACCAATTAGTGCAGAATATGCAAATAACACTTTGGGAAATCTTCAAATATATACACATGTTTTATATCGTGCATGCCCTAAACCATCTCTGCACTAAGCATGTTATGTATGATGGCTTTCTCTTGCCAGGTGCCCCGAAGATCTACATCAGAACATACGCAAGGCCGTACTGGATTCTCTGAACCTACAGAGCGAGCCGCGCGTGTCCGTTCCTGGGATGACTCAGATTCGAGAGCAGTGGAAAAGCGTCTTCAAAGCCACCAGAAACTTGAGCCCTGGAGAGCAACACGAAGAAGGTAAAGGAATCTCCTGAAACAGATCTCTTGTGGTTTATTTGACAATTTTCTAAAAGGTTTTCCAGACCTGTTGATGTATAGTTGAAAAATCATGTGCTTTTTTTTTCCTTCAAGGCAACACGCCACTGCCATCATCACCACCATCATCATCATCATCATCAACCCAACTCCAGTGCTGCAAGTTGGCCTCCCAGGTTTTTATTAAAGGTTAGTTTCTGTGTTCTCCGTATCAAAAGACACACCACTGAAGATTTTTTAATAATAATAAGTTTTTCATGATCCAGTGTTTTCTCTCATTTATATATATATATATATATATATATATATATATATATATATATATACGTATCAGACCTGGGCTGGGACGAGTGGATCATTTACCCCGAGAGCTTCACCTTTGTCCAGTGCACCGCGTGCGTCCCAGAGCTGATTCAGCGCGTGTTTGCCTGCAGAGATGATGACCCCGCGGCACAGGACCCTCCCTCACCGGTCAGTTCTGCAGAAACAATAAATGAAAAGGCATGCATTCGAGACACGAGTCTATTTTTACGTCAGAGTGTTTAGACGTACGTACCTGGTTTCTAGAACCTGGTTCAGGAGCACATTTCTGAACTTCTTCTGCATTTAAAGATAATTTAAAAAAAAAAAAAAAAAGGTTTTTAGTTCATGTTGAATGCTGTTGAGAGTTTTAGAAAGTCAATGACGAGTAAACAGATTTTTGTTTGTCACATGATCTGATTGCTGGAGCTATAGGTCTAAGATTTTTTTTTTTTTTTTTTTACTGTTTTCAGGAAAAAATGGTGTTAAAAGGAAAACCAGATCCGAGTAAATGTGACTAGTTTAAAGCGATAAGTGACCTTGTGATGTTTACATGGGAACTTGGTGACACTGCAGGTTGATCTGAGCAAATAAACCGTAGCTGTGCTGCCAATTTATCTGAGTGCAAAAAAAAAAAAACTTTGCAAGTAATAGGAAATGACGATCTAAATCTGACAAAGAAAATATAATATCAAGCTTGTTAGTGTAAAAAATAAACCTAGAATTAGGCTTCAAATGCCATGCAATTTGAAGCCTAATTCTAGGTTTATTTTTTTACACTAGCAAGGTTGATATTTGAGAATAATCTTATAATAGAATTGTCAAGTCACATGAATAAACCTTGTTAAATTGCGTTTCTTTTCCACACGTTGATGTTCTCTCGTTCTGTTCTCTCTCAGCCCCCATGCTGCCAGGTGACCTCGTTCGCCCATGTGCCCTTCCTTTACCTGGATGAAACCAGCTCCCTTGTCATAAGCACCGTCCCCCTCCCCCGCCAGTGCGGCTGCAGCCATGGCGATGGTGACCCCCGGGCCCTTCAACCGTGATAAACACCACCACCATCATCTCGACTCGTACACGTGCCTCCCCCTACTTATTTCACGTCACGCAGGTCTGTCGTCGCGTCGCACTGATAGGGATACTACGATAAGCTAACACTGAGCAGCTCTTTCATTCTTTATTTTAAATTTTATTTTATTATCTTTTAGCAACAAATACAAATAAAAACCAAAGTGTCTGACATTTCACAGAGATCTTTGCTTTGGCGGTCTTTCCTTGGACGATCCTCATGGAGTCAATTATTTCACCTATTAAATCTCACTGAAAGTTTTATTCACATGACTGTTTTATTTATTATTATTAAATATGCATGGCTTCATAACTTCATAGCCGGACTCTGGAAAGGGATTAGATAACAACTACAGGGTGTTCCTTGCAAAAATGTGGGCAGCGAAGCGAGTCTAACTGAGCCAGACGTCTCCCCGTGTGGGCCTCTCGGATTTGAATAAACACCATAACCCTAGAGTGTTAAGCGAGCGGTGCAGAAAAAAAAAAGTGCATATTTTGTATTTCATGTCTTTCCGCGTTGGTTTCAAGGCTGGCGTGCAGCTGTGCCCCGCTGTTACTTTTTACTCTTCCTAGAAAAGGAGGCACATTTTGATTATGTAGTATATATTTGAGAGCTTGTAGTACTACAGCAGGTCCATTTCGTCCCATTAAAGCTGCGTCCTCCAGTTTTCTTCTCTGTCAGTCCACCTTCCCTAAACTCACACTGTCTTGTAAACACTGACTAGAGCACATGCTGCACATTCATTCTTATTTACACTGTGTATGTGTGTGTTTTACTTAATTACTGCATGTTTTATGCTTGTTTGCAAAATCACCAAAGCAATATCTACACCAGTAATGTATGACTTTACATGTGTGTATCATGTATTTCACTAAATAAAAGCTTCATGCTATATTCTCAGTGTTTTTCGACTCATTCTTTCATATAGATTTGCCTAATTAGACCAATATCCTTAATGCTCAACCCTGTCTTTGAAACTTTTCTTTTTCTTCCCTGGGTTTATTCAAATATCTTTAGTCAGCTCTAACCTTTTGACTTGAAATACTGCAGACTATTTTATTTCTATACCCCCTCCCTCCCCAGGACTTGGCTGGCACAGCTCTGTAAAACACGCCTCGTTGTTAGATCACTCACAATTCCAGCTCTTTGGGCACTGAGATCTCTGCCAGTGCGTCTCTCTCTTTCTCTCTCTCTTGCTCTTGTCTTGCTTTATTTTCTGTCCTTCATCTTGCCTGAGGTATGGTACAAAAAAAATTAAAATGCTCTCAGCAGCATTCACACATCCCAGCTGAGTCAGTTAACTAGGACGGGGGGGGGAACAAAGTAAATCTGACACACAAGCGAGGATCCGAGTCGAGCAGGAGAAGCGAGACGTTAGACGTGAGAAGTGTTGAATCTCTGGCGTGAGATGGCGTATGTGCGCTCGTGCTTTCTGCCCTGGGGAATGGTGTGCTCTGTGTTCGCGGTGGTGCTCGCGCAGGACGGCGCGTGGGACTGCAGTGACAGGGATGACGTTCTCAGGGAAGCGCGCGCAGACGTGAGCGTGCCGTCTGACTGCGCCCTGGACTGCACCGCGCGGACCTACAGGGCTGTTCTGGAGCTGCAGAGAAAGATCACCATCCGCTTCACAGACGCACGTGCGGGTGAGTTCGAGCCGAATGCTTGCGCGCGCGCTCTCTCTTTTCTTTTTCCCTGCACGTGACAATCAGCCAGAGACTGAGAGACTGCAGTTTCAGTTATTTCACAGAGTTATTATCCTTTAAGTGTTTTACAAGTTAGAGACGTGTCTGTTTATTCTGTTGTATTATCTGTGGCTGTGCATTGTAAACATGAAAAAGTTGGCAAAGCTAAAAAAAATTAAATAAAAAAGGTAATCAGTTACATCAAATTTTTTAAGTAATGATGTTTCCAATTTTAAGTAAACAGAACTATCAGTTTTTGAGTTTGTTGTACTCATTCATATTAATCATTCTTTATTTGCATTACTGAGTAGCCTAACCCATACAATTTTTTTAGTTGTTGCAAATTAAATAAATTGTTGTTGGTCTTTCGCCTGCTCACAAAACATCTGTGGTCGCCACAGCGGTTTGTCTCAAGTTTTTACGCCAGATGCTGTTCTGAACACAACCCTCCCATTTTTATCGGGGTTTGGGACAGGCACTTCATCCAGTGGCTGGGAATCGAACCCGGCCCTCTCACATGGCAGGCGAAACACCTACCACTGAGCCACCTGTGCCCTGGTACAAATCAGTTATTATTTAGCAACTTTCCCAGACGTTCCCAGATGTGTAAAAATTATACTTACAACATCCATCTTGATCAAAACAATTCAATGTGAGCTGTTTACATGTGCATCGTCAGACACAAAATCACCAGGCTTACAGTTACTGTGGCTTAAAATATCAAATTTGTTCGGCTAATTTGGAAAGTGTAATTTTGACAAACTCATAAATAGCAAAAAAAAGTTCTAAATACTCATCGAGGTCTATTAATTTAAACTAATTGTAATTGTTTAAGTTAACAGTACTCAATATGTTTAATTGCTGAGCATTAGGGTTTACAGTGTGTGGAAAGTTATTTCTTTGGATATTAAGACTGTTGTACAAACAGTATGCAGAATATTGCACAAAATGTCTTTCACAAATTTCCACATATTATGCATAATGCTGATTAATTGGTTTAATTTATTGTCTATTGCTAATGTCTGATCTTAGATAGATAGATACATAGAAAGATATATATATATATATATATATATATATATATATATATATATATATATATAGAGAGAGAGAGAGAGAGAGATAGAGAGATATTATGCATAATTCTGGTTAATTGGTTTCATTTATTGTCTTTTGTTGTAAAACTTATTTCTTACTAATGTCTGATCTTATGGTGGTGTTTAATGCAGCTGCAGTAGTCAGTTAATCATGTTTTTAGAGTAAAGCATACAGGACTGCCCCAGATATATATATATATAGGGATAATATTTATACAAAATATTTGTTAGGTAAATCTGATGTAAACAGACAAATCTATATATCTATATTTATTTAGTTTATATATATATATATATATATATATATATATATCTGGGGCAGTCCTGTGTGCTTTAATCTAAAAACATGATCTCATACTATTTAAGTCTTTTTAGTTAAATCTACACTCTCAATTAAAACTAAAGTATTTCTTTGATAAATTAAGCAAATTAGTTTTATGCTTCTTTCTTTTTTCTGTCTCTAGGTGAACATGAAGAGTTTTGCTGGTCCACCAGGAGACAATGCAGCCCCGGCCAACGTCTACAGAGCGCCTTCGTTCTCCTCCCCGTGGACTTATCTGTAGTGACCAGAGAGACCATCAGGCTTCAGATCAACTCAGAGACTAACGGAGCCAACATGCACCATCACGCCGAGGACTCGGTTATCCCACCTGCATGTGGCCTTCGCTTCGACGTCACGGAGCACATAGCCGCAAAAGAGCGGCAGGAAAACCTCTGTGTAAAAATTTTAGCTCAGGAGCAAAGCATGCTGGGAAGTGGCCTGCTGTGTCCGCCGTTCCTGGTCACCACATGGGAGAAATGGAATCAAGGATAAACAAGACTTTTCATCTGCCAGCAGTTATTGCTATGCTTACAATAACATCACATCACATTACACAAGATCTGATGCACAGACATCAGCAGCAGTGGCGGCTGGTAGCAAAAAAAATTTGGGGGGGGGGGGGGCGCAAACAGAATTTTAATTAAACTTTTAATGCTTGCCTGTAAATAGCCATTTATCAGGTGATTAAGCATCATTATGACTAGCATAATGAGAAAAGACTCATTGTGTGGTCCAATCACATGAGCCCAAATATTTAAAAACAATATTGATTCGCTAAGAATAAAAGTGGGAGGGTTCAGGGCTCACAGAGCTGCGCCCGAAGGATGATTTGACAAAATTCAATTAGAGTTCAGCCTCAAGTCACATGCTTGTCAAAAACGTACATGTCTACGTAGACACTGGTTTGTCCGGCGCCCCGCGTACACGAACACAAATTAACATAATACAGTTTAGATTTTTTTAAATTGTTAATAACTTATATAAAGAAATATATCGGAATATTGTGACTAAATGACTTTATTTCATTATTAAAAACAAATAATTATTATGTTAAATAATTACATGTTAAAGGAGCATTCTTCTCTGCCTAACATTAAGGGGGGCGGCGCCCCCGCGCCCCGTATTGACCGGCCGCCACTGATCAGCAGTAAGATGTGTTAGCTAACCCTTATGTATGTCCAGGATAAGTTCTTCAACTTCAAGTGGATTATATTTCACTTAGATTGTCACACCAAAAAGCCAAGAGAATTTCAAACCTTGATGGATTAGGAGAGAACAACAGAAGAGAAGAAACTAACCAACTGACTGGTGTCTGCATTGTGCTCTCTCTCTCTCTCTCTCTCTCTCTCTCTCTCTCTCTCATATATTATATATATAAACCCACATATATGTTTATGTGAATTTTTGATAATTCTTCCAGAAGCACATTTGTGAGGTCAGACACTGATGTTGGACGAGAAGACCTGTCTCACAGTCTCCGCTCTAATTTATTCCAGAGCTGTTCTATCGGGTTGAGGTCAGAACTCTGTGCAGGCCAGTCAACAAACTCACTCATCCATGTCTTTATGGACGCTGCTTGAATGTAACTGGTGTGGGGTTGTTTTTTAAGGTGTTCACTTAGTTTCAGTGAAAGGAACTCTTAATGCTTCAGCATACCAAGACATTTTGGACAATTTCATGCTCCCAACTTTGTGGGAACAGTTTGGGGACGACCCCTTCCAGTTCCAACATGACCTCGCACCAGTGCACAAAGCAAAGTCCATAAAGACATGGGTGAGTGAGTTTAGTGTGGAAGAACCTGACGGGCCTGCACAGAGTCCTGTCCTCAACCCGATAGAACAGCTTTGGGATGAATTAGAGCGGAGACTGTGAGCCACGCCTTCTCATCCCACATCAGTGTCTGACCTCACGAATGCACTTCTGGAAGATCGGTCACAAATTCCCATATGCATGTGAAAGCAGGCAAGCGAATACCTTTCATGCAAGACTTCTTACATATGTTGCTTTTATGTGAACGATGAACCTACAGTAAAACCTACAGTGAAAATCTTCTCTTAGTTAACATTTTATCTCAATCAACTATATTGTAACAATCTCTCTCTCTCCCTCTCTCTCTCTCTCTCTCTCTCTCATTCTCTCTCTCTCTCGACAGTTGAGTGTATACTATTATGAGAGTGTTTTGTTAAGTCTTGCTTTAAAAAAAATCTGTAAGAGAATTCCGTATATGAATGAGATGGCTAAAAAACAAGATTTATGGACTGTACATATGGCTTTATTTGTCATTTATAAAGTAAAAATTTGATATATTTTATGCTTATTTTACAACAGGAATAAAATTAAACCACACAATTGACATCTCATGTCAATGATATGTTTTTCTCTATCAATATGATATTGACATACTACACTCAAGGGTGTGCTGTTATACTGAATATCAGCACGGCTGTGATGCGGAGGACACGAGGGAGCAGCCCGAGTACTGAAGATATTACAGCCATGCTGCTACACAGTATATCAGCACAACCTTTAGTGTAATGTCGCCTTTATACAACAGTTCGAAAAACGCCATTTACTATAAACAGATTTGTTTCTTTATTTAGCCAGTTATTTGTCTCCGCCCACATATTGTTCCGCGCCTAGCAGAACTAACTAACCGTGACTGGCGGAGCTTATTCCACTTATTCCACTTTAGAATATCAGATTTGGGATTCAGCCTTGTGTTAGAAGCTAATTAGCTTTGTAGATAAGCATTAGCCATGAACAGAATGACGCGGACGGTTCAGAGGCGATTCAAAAGGACTTAGAAGCGATTACTGCATAATCGTAGCATATAACGTTATCAGATGTGTGTTGTTGCTGAAAGTGCTTCTGTGACGGTGTGAATGTGGGTGTGGTCAGGTATCTGCTCTCTCCTCAGTACTGCGGACCGTACAGACCTACTCTCACCCACAGTTAGTGTCATTAACCACTGGACAATACCTGGGACACAGAATGAGACACATAGTTTAACGTCCCGGTGCTGTTCCCGTCCATTGTCACCGTTCGTGGAATTCCTCTCGTCCAATCAGATTACTCGATCAGAACTAACTATTGTATAATAAGAAACATCTGGAAACTGTGCTCTGCAACAGGAAAAAATAGCCTTTGCATGGCTTTTCACGAAACAGTTTAATGAATTTACATCATCTTAAATAAATATACAACTATCCAACTGTCTTTGTGTTTTGTTTTACGCATAAATGCGAATGCTTTGAGAAATTAATTCCAGCCACATAGCCATATAATTAAACCATTCAAAGTTTTTACAATGTTCATAACTGCATGAAGATGAGTTGATTTTAGCTTTAACTAAATGAGATTAAAATAGATTTGACTCAGATTCAGGTACATGTGTGAGATGCAATAAGCATCTAACCTGAAGCGTATTAGTGGCATATTTACATTAGTAATAATAAAGAGACTACTGAAGCAAAGTCCAACATTAATGTATTAGATCACTAACATCTAATTAAAGATACTACAGGTGCATCTCAATAAATTAGAATATAATTAAAAAGTAAATTTATTTCAGTGATTTAATTCAAAAAGGAAAACTCACATATTATATAGATTCATTAAACACATGCTGATATTTTTCAAGTGTTTATTTCTTTTAATTTTGATGATTAGCACTTACAGCTAATTAAAACCCAAAATTCAGTATCTCAAGTTCAATATTTTAGACTCGTGGTCTCATACTCAAATCAGCGAAATAACTCAAAATACCTGCGAAGGAGAAAGATGCTAGACACCAGACACGACGACGCAGAAGTGCAGAGCATCCTGGGTTTAGATATCATGTGAGCAGTGCCACAGACTGATTCCCTCCATGCTCCAGCTCCAGTCCTGCAGTAATTCATAGAAAGGGAGTTCATACTCTTCAGTAGTCTGACATTTCTGTGTTAAAAATCTTCATTTTTTTTTTTTTATTGGTCTTAAGTAATATTCTAATTTTCTGAGATACTAAATGCCGAGTTCTCATTAGCTGTAAGCCATAATCATCAAAATTAAAAGAAATAAACACTTGAAATATATCAGTCTGTGTGTAATGAATCTGTATAATATATATAGTTTCACTTTTTGAATTGAATTACTGAAATAAATAAACTTTCCGTTGATATTCTAATTTAGTGAGATGCACCTGCGCGTACCGCGCATTACTGTACACCAGCACATTGTCCTCCAATAAATAACTCCAATCAGAGAGACAGTGTTCTAAGACAGTGCCCCCACCTGGTGGAGATCTATTCTCTCTCTACTCTACTATTGCCATGGAACAGTTTAGATTCAATTCAGATTTGTTGAGCAGGTAAGATGATTTTACACCTGAGAGTATGAAATATTACGGTCGAGTCAAAACTGAATCCAGGACGAAGGAGTGACGCAAATGAGGGAAAGAATTGGAAAAATGAAAGACAACTGTTGTGTAATTAACACATCTACAGATAGTCTTTGTTTGTAGATGTAGAGAATGTTGTATGATTTTATACAGATTTATTCTAACTCAATTGGTGACGTTTTATTTGTGAGGCTTTATTAGATTATTAGAAAGAAGGGTAAAGGAGAGCACCTTGAATTTTGCCTCTGGTTAGCGTAAAACAAATGACATGAAGGTCAACATGATGCTTGTTGTTGTTGTTGTTCACTGACAAAAGTGCAAGAACTGATGATGCTGTAGTATTTTTTGTTGCCTGGTCCAGTATGGTGGTTGCTCATGGAAGTGGTGCCCTCTATTGGTGGGATCATGAAAGTTCTCCCTAAACCACAGGACAAAACCAAACCTTGGTGCACCAAGAGTGCATCCCACCAAGAGAATATTGTGCAAGAAAGTCAGAGTCTAACTGACTAACTTTTTTTTTTAATGAAAGTGTTTACAACTTTATTCATTATTCATTATTATTATATTTCAAACTCATACTCTATACAGAACATGCGTGGTTTAATCTATTCAGTTATTTAGTTTCTCTCACATCAGGCCCTCTACCTGTCTCTCATCATCTCTCCCCTATGTAATTTATATTAAAACATGTCTAATACAATAATGTCTATATAGAAACTATGACTTTTATGTTGTTGCCCACAGGAAACACACGCATGAAGTTTCCCCTGAGTGCCTTGGAAATTGAGCCTCTGCTATTTTTGTGCGGTTTATCAGTGAAATGAAACATAAAATACTTTCAGTATCACTCCTCCTCCAAATCCTGTTATCAGTGATCTTATGTGGGTTTGGCTTGTTTTTGAAATAAGCTTACTGTACATTATGTACATTTTATTCACATTTCATTACAATGAATCATGTATATGTATATGTCGTTTTTTTTAATTGTCATCTGCTTTAATTTAAGGCTCCTTTATTATAATTTTTTATTGAATTAATCTTAGAGGATTCTGTTCATCATCATTTCCTCGTCTAACCTTAAACAGTTTTTTAGTACTACTTTTTTTTTTTTTTTTGCAAATGTGAAACTTTTTTTTCTCATCACGACACAGTCATGGGAACCTGAAAGTGTCCCGAAAACTCATTTTTCAAAGTTTTGATACAGAAAAGAGAAACTAGTCATTTTACAAGACTAGATAAAAATCTAAACCCAGACTAGATCTAAATGTTCCTGCAGCCACATTTCATCCTATAATAAAAATAGAGAGGCAGCCAATCAAAATGTGTACACACTTCAGGAAAAGAAAAACTTTAATTTGAATATTTGAATACTACATTAGTTGCTATACGTTATATATTACTATATACAGTAGATTATTATTTTTATATTAATAAAATATGCATCATACTATTTTTCGTTTCATGAAGTGTGTATACATTTTTTTGTATAAGCGATTCCAATTTGGACCAGAAAAAAATAATAAAGAAATTCAATTAACTTAAAGACAACATGTTTCCAGGAACACACAGCGACATGTGCACGCTCTCTTCGTTTCAATCATTTACTTTTACACAGGAAGGACGCCTTTATACCATTTAGTCTTGTTATTTAATAGCTAAAGCAAGGAAATTCCATTTAATCACGATACAGTATGAGACATGTCCAAGACAAGTCATGCAGCCTTTTGTCCTACAAGTGTCGGGTAAAAACCCTTAAATCGCTTTATACATCGTCACGTATTCATCTCCATCAGCATTAATACCAGTCTTAACACGTTTCACACGACCGCTTCCTTTCTTCCTGTTAGAAACAGCTTTTAGAGAAGAAACGTTCATGCATTTATATTGACAACAGGAAGGTTTTATGCCCCTGTGAGCATTTTATGGCTTAAATGCAGACGACGTCATCCGTGGTAAGAGAAACCAGAAAATGCTCAGATAAATGGGCCGTTTGTTCCTGAAGAAATACTACTGATTCAAAACAGAACACGGTGACATTCTCTTCAGGGAAAATAGTAGAGGAGGGGAAAGGATGTAAGGCACGAGAGAGAAAGAGAGATGAAGGACAAGTGGAGGTGAAGGAATGAGGAAAAGAATCAAATAGAAAGCAGCTAACGCATGATGAAGAATCGGCAGCGAGACAAAAAACGAAGAAGAAAAATGTGTAAGAAGTAAATGAATGAAGTGATCGAAGACTTTAACGTAGCCTGTTTAGTCTCGACGTTCCTGATCTCACTCACGTTATTCGAGGTTATGTTTGTTAACTCCAACAAATCCCACTCGGCACTCACTCTGAGCTGACAGTTCCGACCCCTTCTTGATCTTAAATGTTTTAGGTGATGACACTGTCTATTGTTTTATTTCATATTCTTTTAATGTTATTTTTACTCAATGTATATATAATAAAACATGAAACAAAATCTCTTATTGAATTGGACAGAGACCTTGGGTGACTAGAAGAGGTCTAGACTAGAGGTCTATCAACATTTTACCTATCGTCTCCAGATCCAGAAGGACGTTCCTCCATAGTGCTTCAGGAGGTACCTTCTCTAGCACGTGCTTCACCATCTCCAAAATGGCTGAATACAATTAACTGCTGTTTGGTGCATACATAGAAAAGCATCAGCGTCTTCATTCCTGAATCATTGACTTACATGGAAGAAGGTGTCTTGTTTGGGGAAAATTAAGGATTGCTGAGTATCCCTATATATGAAAACGATGAAACTAATCAAACATCTTGTAGTGTATATAGTGTAAAAGTACCAACATGCTTCTTACAAACTTCTTACATCCTACTGCTGCTTGCTAACCCTACGTACATCTGTTACATAATCAGAAGTCTTTATTTAATCTGTACAGACATAAAATGTTGTATAGTTACTATGTAGAGTTACTATGTGTCTTGTCTATAACAGTGTACAGTGTTTTATGTTTTTAACAGCCAGAACTAAATTCCATCAAGGTTGAAAGTTTTCTCAGTACGCTGGAGCCATGATCAGATTTCCTGTCTGAAACACCGGCCTCCCAGGAACTCCTTTCATGTCCCAAACGTTTGTGCGGGTCAACATACTCGGCGAATAAAACCTGATTCTGATTGGATCAAAAGAAGTTAAAAGAGTAGGCTGTGCATGTAAGGTCACCTTATCTATATCTATTCTATACCTTTCTATCTAACACACTAGGCTCCCTTCCCACCATCAAAGTGACATCTAACATTCCCAAAGCCTGTCAGGAAGTAGTTTCATCTAAGACTGCTCACTGCGTACCTAGTTAACTACTAATTAACCGGACTTGTGGTGCTCTGCTTTGTGTCGTTAGCTTGAACAACTCTTCTCAGCCATGAAGATGCCCCCAATATTCACCCTTCATTCTCCCCAACACTAGTGTACTGGGAAAGGCTAATCCATTTGCCTGTTGCCGTGGGTCACACAAACTCTCACACACACTCTAGTTGCCTGTGTATCCCAGGGTCGGCTCCAGGCCAGGAAGAGTTGGGATTTGAGATTCTAAGCTGCATGGGGGGAGGTGAAGAATGATCAGGCTTAAGGGAGCCAAAAGGAGCACACACACACACACCCACACACAAACATACAGAAAGCGGATTTACAATCTGTTGTTAGACTTGATCAGACCGTAGACATCTTACATAGCATAGATCAGACCGCAGATATCTTATACAGTATAGAGTAAATCGGACTGTAGATATCTTATAAAAAGTAGATCAGACCATACATATATTAGATAACATAGATCAGACTGCGGAGATCTTATATAGAGAAGATTGGACCGTAATATATCTTATATAGAGTAGATCAGACCATACATATATTAGATAACATAGATCAGACTAGGCCAAAAATGGCGGATATCTTATATAGAGTAAATCAGACCATACATATATTAGATAACATAGTTCAGACCGCGGATATCTTATATAGAGAAGATCGGACCGGAGATTTCTTATATAGAGTAGATCGGACCGTAGGTAATTTATATAGAGTAGATCGGATTGCAGATATTTTAGATAGAGTAGATCAGAGTGTAGATATCTTATATACTGTAGATTCAATCAGACCATAGATATCTTATATAGAGTAGATTGGATTGTAGATATATAGAGTAGATTGGACCGCAGATATCTTATATAGATTAGATCAGACCGTAGATATCTAATATAGAGTAGATCAGACCATACATATATTAGATAGCATAGATCAGATTACGGATATCTTATATAGAGTAAATTGGACCATCGATAATTTATATAGATTAGATCAGACTGCAAATATCTTATATAGTGTAGATCGGACTGCAGATTTATTATATAGATTCAATCAGACCATAGTTATCTTATATAGAGTAGATTGGACCATACATCATTTATATAGAGTAGATCAGACAAAACATATATTACATAGCATAGATCAAATATCTTATACAGAGTAGATCAGACTGCAGATATATAGAGTAGATTAGACCATATATATCTTATATAGAGTAGAGCAGAACGCAGAGTAGATTGGACTGTAGATATCTTATATAGAGTAGATCAGACTGCAGATATATAGAGTAGATTGGACCATAGCTATCTTATATAGATTAGATCAGACCGCAGATATCTTAAATAGAGTAACTCAGACAGAATATATTTAGGGTAGAGTTAAGATGGGCCTGATTGAAATGTAATAAAGAACAATTTTAGCCAAAGACCCACACACACCGATACAGAAAGCTGATTTACAGTCTGTTGTTATTAATAATCAGCATTGGCCATTAATAATGGTGTAGTCAATAAAAGATCCAAACAAAACCAATCAGCCAAGACATTTTTGGCTAACTGTTTTTCACTGGAGTAAATGAAGCATGTGCTCACTTCATAAAGACTTGTGTGTCGCTGTAAGAAGGGGTCAAAACTTTGAACTCTATAGCTACTTCTGTGTGCAGAAGAAGTTTCATGTTCTGCCAACCATATTAAATATTTATATGCATAGAACTAAATCTAAACTAAAGAGATGTAGTGAGCTTCAGGCCTACGTAATTATAGTATCATGGTACTGCAGAGATTGGTGTCCTGCTTTTTCTCATTATGTTATGAGAAAAGTCTAACACCTCATGTTAAGTGGGCATGAAGTCGTCGGGATTAAGCAAAATCACAGATTAATCCCCAACACGAGTCCCGTTGTGCATCTGGGCCATGATGGAATGTCAAGCATAAGGCACATGTTGACTTGGAGTGAGTGTACATGTTCCCTCTTACATGCCAGCCTGTCCATGGACTTTGCCTCATTAAGAGCCGAGCTCTTATCGGCCCCAAACCTTTGTCAACAGAGTACAATTGAACAGTAGGGAAGGATAAAGTGAAATACAGCTGATTTTTTTTTTAACATGGTTTGTTCATCGTTCCATGGCGATTTGGGAATTTGCATTATCTAGTGTATCGTGCTAGTCATTAAATGCTGCGGCACTTGGTAAACAAACTTGGTAATTAACAAAGCAATATTCAAACACCCGCTCATCAATGACACATCATGGATTACCTTTGGATTCGATGTACTCCTTCATTTCTATTCTTCAGTCAGTTTTTGTTGGGTCTAGCTGAGAACTAGAGCTCACATCTCTGTAGCACTTTTATCAGCGTGTGAAAGATGCATTCTGGAAGAAATACGTCCCTGAGTGCAGCTGATATTAGTTGATTTTTTCGTGGTCTGCAGGGGTTTCCTCCAGATTCCCCATTTAACCCCCAATTAGTTGAATTGACTATTCTAAATTTCCCTTAGTTGTGTCCCCAAATGTGTGACTCATGTATGTGTGTGTATGTTGTTCCATTTAGGATTGCTCTTCATGCATTACACTTTCCCAGGTTCCATTCCAGGTGCCACCATGACTCAAAACAACAAGTCTGATACTGAAGACAATTCCTGGAAAATCAGGGTGCCGTGCCAAACCATCACAGGGTATAGATGCACATTAAATATGATAACATACTGTACACTAGGGGCAATTTAGGACTGTGGAGGAAGAGGACCTGGAGGAGACCCACAAACCACAGCAAAAACATGGAAACATGCAAACTACACAGTCATAGGCCGGAGGTGAGATTGGAACCCCCAGACATGGAGGTTAACCACTGAGCCACCAGGCTCCATTTACAGGATGAAGCAATTTGACTGACCGACCACAAACAGCCAATCAGGTTGCGACGTTCAACGTCAAGAAGGTTGTCACCAGAAGAGTGTCCAGGTGACATTTCATGGGTGAAGAAGCCGAAACTAAGACTGCTGTACACTCAGTATCTTCAGTATTATTCTAGAATATAAGGACATAATTAAAAACCCATATTCCCCACATTAAATGTACTGATATCGGCAATCATGCTCAGGAAAACACATGCCGTTCTTCTTGCTTCTTGTGCTCTAATTAGATTTTTTGTCCTACATGAACAAATTATATGGACAATAGTATTTTTTTTTGCAATGGCATTGTATCCAAGTACATACACTTCAATATGGAGTCAGTCCTCCTTTTGCAACTACAGTATAACAGCTTCCACTCTTCTCGGAAGGCTGTCCACAAGATTTTGAAATGTTTCTGTGGGACATTCATGCCCATTCATTCTGTAGAGCATTTATGAGATAGCATTGTCGATGATGTCTTGGTATGTGGAAGCATTAAGATTGCTCTTCACTGGCGATAAGGGGCCCGATTGAAACACCTGAATAGTATAGATCAGACTGCAGATATATAGAGTAAGATATCTTATATAGACTAGATCGGTACATAGATATCTTACATATCGTAGCTCAGACCACTGATATCTTATATAGAGTGGACCAGACCATACAGTACATATATTACATAGCATAGATCAAACTGCAGAAATCTTATATAGAGTAGATTGGACCGTAGAGATCTTATATAGAGTAGTTCAGACAGCATATACTGTATATAGACTAGATTGGTACGTACAGGGATATCTTATGTAGCATAGCTCATACCACAGATATCTTATATAGATTAGATTTGATCACTGGTATATAGAGTAGATCGGACCATTGATGTCTTATTAGAGTAGATCAGACCGTACATATCTTATATAGAGTGGACCAGACAATACATATATATTACATAGCATAGATCAGATCACAGATATCTTATATAGAGTAGATCAGACCGCAGATATCTTATATAGAGTAGATCAGATCATAGATTTATAGAGTAGATTGGACCGCACATATCTTAAATAGAAAAGATCAGACAGCAAATGTATATGGTATATTGGGCCATAGATACAGTATGTCTTATTATGCTGAAGCATTAAGATGGGCCATTAATTAACAGGTTTGGCCAAATACTTTTGTCGACGTAATGTATGATTAGAAGTTGAAATCTGATTATATAATATCAGAAAAATTATATTTACACTAATAACTCATCTAAACCAGGTACTTCTGTTCATATGACTGGAGCCAATTTCTGTTCCCATCTCCAGGAGCAAACCATAATAGGCAAAGCCTCAACCTGACCCCCACCCCCTCTAAGTAGTATCTATGTTTTTGTTTTTTTTAATCCTAAAATAAATTATGCAGTGCCATAAATACCATAAATGCATGCCTATGCTTAAATGCACCTAATTACATGCATGTAAGAGCTCTTCCTGGCATATAATTGCAATGTTAAGTAATTTTCTACACCACAGGCATGTAAATAAAAACAAGCATTATATAGTCCTAAGGACTATTTAAATACTCAGTGCAAAGCAGTAAACCACAAAACGGGGTTATTTATGTTGTTTTCGGGGGAAGAGAACCCCACAAAAAAAAAAAAACCGTGAACATCATGATTTCAATAGCAGTTTTCTAGTTCAGGCGCGCACGCGCACAACCGCGCCCCCCCCCCCCCCGTAATATTTTGGCACGCTCTTTCAGAATAACATGCCCATAATAGGATCCAGCGGGACGTACCATTTGTGACAAGTGGAAGGGGGGAACATCTGGACCTTTCCACTCAAACACGACACTTAGACAGTGATGTCACGTTTTGTGAAAGTCAGATTGTAATCATAAAGAGTTTTTCTCTCGTAGGAGATGTCTACTGCGTATGTATTTGTTTTATAAATCGTATTTCGCGGACACGACACGACCAGGCGCCACCCCCCTCCGGGAAGCGGGGATGACCTGAATGGTTTAGCCCGGTGAGTCCAGGGATCAAAGCTCCTAGCTGTTCTGCTACAATAAGTTGTGAACTATGAACGATCAATCCTACTTTCGGCATTTATAAACGAATAAATCTATCGTTTCGCCTCGATCGTAACACCATGTAAGAAGACGGATTTGTGCCAAGAAGCTCAATGGCAATCTGCAACTTCACATTTGGCTGATAATCTGTATTTGGCTTGGCACTAATGGCTGCGCAGTCTAGGTGAGTACTTTAAATGCATTAAGCAGATTTATAATGAATCCAGCTGTGAGATTAAAGTGACAGCCTGTCCCTAGGATGGAAAGTTGATTGGTTTATCAGAATGCATATGGTTTGTTGAGAGACCACCTTAAAAATGCATTCATCTAAACAAAATGGTGTTTTCTGTTTTCTTTTTTTTCTTCCTCTGTGTGTTTTTTTGTGCCTGTTCCTTTTCTGTTTATTGAAAGTCAATCAGAGGGACAAAACAATACAAAAACATCTGGAGTGGAGAGCCTTATGTGTTTTATTATTGTTCCTTATTATTAATATTATTATTACTCTCTGTCCATCTGTAATAGTGTGTGTGTGTGTGTGTGTGTGTGTGTGTGTAAGAGCTCTTACTGGCATATAATTGCAATGTTAAGTCATTTTCTACACCACAGGCATGTAAATTAATACAAGGCATTATTATTATATGGTCTTAAAGACTCTTTAAATACTCAATGCAAGCACTGAACCACATAACTGAGCTGGTTATGTTGATTTTTTTTTAGGGGAAAGAAACAAACAAAATAACCTGAACATCATGATATAAATAGGAGTTTTCTAGTTTGCATGCACACCGGTTATTCAACTAAATAATAACTGTTTATATTTTTAATATATAGACAATTATTATTGTTTAGCTTCTCTGATGGACTTTTAATAAACAGAAAAAAATCCCACCATTATTTATTTATTTATTTATTTATTTATATGGTGTGATGTATATGATATATTCATAAATATTATATATATGATATATAATATATATATATTATGTATGATATGGCGGTGGCGTACTAGAGGCTAGCACTGTCACCACCCACGTCCAGGGTCCGGGTTTGATTCCCACCTCAGGGTCATGGAGTTCGCATGTTCTCCCCGTGCTAGGTGGGTTTCCTCCATGTACTCCGGTTTCGTCCCACAGTCTAATAACATGCGGATTAGGCCAATTGGTGTTCCCAAATAATGTGTATGTGTGCTCTGTGAGGGATTAGCACTCCATCTGTGCCCTACTCGGATGGGCTCCAGGCCCCCTCTGACCCTAAATACAGGATGAAGCGATGTAGACGATGTGAGAGTGAGTTAAATCCACATGCAAATCAAACCCCGAAAACCCCCTTTAGATATTGTCAGTTTATTCAACTAAACAGTCAGGGATTAGACATGACAACTCCACAAAGGCTTTGCACATGATCATGTTTCAACCCACTGGTTAAATCATATAATAATAATAATAATAATAATAATAATAATAATAAAATAAACAAACCTCTAGAAAGGTCTGGAGTAAAGAAGTTAATTAATGTAATCAGTGAATCATTGAGGTGTCAGATTGTCATGTCACCCCTGTTCTGCTATTCTGGTGAATCGCTTTGCAGTGTTTTATATGAATGCATATTCAATACCTGGATAGATTAATTCGGTTATAAACTGGCAACCCTAACACCTGGGACCTGATGAGACCCGTGTTATGTTGCCGCTCTGAATCTGAACTCAATCTCCCGTTATAAACCTTAAAAATATCACAGATTATTATTTATTAGCTGCTGTCGAATTCTTAAATCGGATCCACGGGACGGTGTCGGGTCATGTTCTGTAACCTGAGCTCCAACCCTTCTGTTTTTGTGTCTTAAATAACATCTTGTACTATGGATGATCTGCGAGAGGACATGCAAGAAGGGAATAGTAGACGCACCCGCTGTAGTTTGGTTAGAAAACACGCAACGCAAGATTTTATTTATTTATTTTTTTAAACAGCATGGAAGGTTTAGCTATTAATAGCCTGCACGGTGAACATATTGTTGATTTTCCTCAAGAGGCTTATCTTTTACAGCAACACCTCGCCGAGGTATAGGCTATCGTCAACCAGTCGGGTGTTTAAACGGCATGGCGAGACGGCCGACCGGGTCGTCAACTGGGATTCTGTAAACCTTAGAAAGTTGGATTTCAAGATTCCTGAAAGCTTTTTATTTCAGCGACGCTCCGGTCTCGGGTTGAGCGACTGTTTGGAAATTGGTTTGTTTATAACGCAGTCTGGATAAAAACTAACCAAGTTAGAATCGAGATATTTATAAAACCATGATATTTATGGAATCGCAATACAGATGGATCGACTCGTCGCATGGGAATCGTGATAATATCGAATCATGTGATCTGTGGTGATTTCCATCCCTAATACATTTTCTCTTAGAACTATAATGAGATGAAGAACACGTGTGGTGCTGTTAGAGGTGAACAAGCGCTGTATCTCTGCGTCTCATCGCGCTGTTTGACGCTTTACATGAATTCCAGGTGTGACGTGTCATATGTCATATAAGGTTCCACTGCCTTTCTGTTTTTTTTTTTTTTTAAGATAAAAATCACACCAGGTAAAAATATACAATTTTGATAAACAGCAGTCCTTTAATCTTGGCAGCAGCCTTAACGACGATTCCAGGGATTTCCATAACCAAATGGTTTAATAGGACCACTGCAGGTCTGGTGTTTAAGGTCGTCCTCTTTTATGATGCAAATATTCGAAACAAATGCAGTGACAGCCCTAGTGTTATACCGGGAAGATTTTATCATCAACTTTCCAACTCGAGAGAGACTGGAACTACAGCTAGAGAAGCCGATCTCAAAAAAAAAAAAAAAAACCCCACACAAGGGAAAATTTAGCACTAGCTCTTGCTTTTGCTTTAGCGAATGTAATGCAGCGGCACTTCAGTGTTTTCATCTGTTCAGCTCTCTCGCCTAAACATCCGCACACTTCTGAACACTTTTATGTTTTTATGACATCACCATCAGGTCTGTCGCGCTCATCTAGCTCATCTAGACTTTTTTTTCTGGTAGACTGCAAGAATATAAGAAATGTATTTTAGTCAAGATTTGTTGAATTTCCCGCCCTCGTATTAAACGCTATTTTAACTGCGTCCCTCTGCGTTCTTCCCACGGTCGCTAACTTGTGGCGGAAACAGCAAAACAAACCAAACAAACAAACAAAAAAGATAGCGTCAGTCAGCAAACAAACACCCGAATTACTTAACTAGTGTTGTGAATTTCGCAGTAGTCGAACACGTAAACAATCGGTAATCGATTAATCATTAATACTAACTAATGATATAGTATATACATTGTCTGTTTCTCCTTATTCAAAACCGAGGCTTCTAAAAATACAATGTCCAATATCGCGCATTCATCGCCTGAACTGCACGTGCGCTCTCTTGTGGTGTACAAGTTAATAGACTTGAGAGCTATGGAGCAATGTTATGCAAAACAAACATTTAACTATTTTCATTATTATATATATTGATGATGATAAATCGGTAACCTTTTAATATTAATATATTTTATGTGTTTCGAAGTGGATCTTGACTTTTTGCAGAATGACTAACAAGATAAATGACTAACTATAGAATTTGCAGCTGGTTAACTTGGCCTGTGTATCCTCTTCTGTAGTGGTGTTGGGCAACACCGGGGGGGAAAAAACCTCACACACATACACACACAGTGGTGTTTTTATTGCGTATTAAACATAAAGGGCAACGAAGACTGGGTTATTTATTCATTTATTTATTTGTTTCCCCTTGTCCTAGTTATGAGTCTGAGCAAATTTCCGCAACACCTGTCACGACCGGCTCACGTCTGCAGTGTTGGGGGGATTTATTTCATGTGTGAATTTATTTCTTTTCAGCCAGAGTTTCGTTTTTTTTGGTCTAGATCGGCTGTATAGCTGATGTTACTGCGGAGAGGAAACATGATTAGGCAGGTTTTTTCCTGGATGGCCGCGAGCTGAGCTGGTCTTTAGCATCAGTGGTGCGCTGGAAAGATGGGGGGAAAAATAGAATTTGATTAATCTTTTGTAGGAGACGAGGAAGAAAATCAATTCATGGATGTCGTAATCATTCTGGAAGAGACTGCCGGTGGTTTGGAGCGTACTTATTGACTCGCGCAAGTCACTTCTTTGTTCTTGTTAGTGTTTGTGCTGAATCCTGGCTCCTGATTGGTCAGAGTGCTGATTTGCAGTAGCAGTGCCGGACCCTGCACTTGCGTAAAGAAGGAAAAAAACAAAAAAACAAACCCAAACAACAGAATAACAACAACTGTACTTGATATTGCAGCGACTTCTTTAATGAGACGTGAATGTAAACATAAACCTTTGGAGAAGGAGTCTCCAGTTTCAGGAGTTTACGCTTATGAAAGAAGACCTGCTTTGTTTAGACCTGATGTGAGCGATGACATTGATACGACTCTGTGCTGAACTCGGCTTTCTTTAAGAATTTCGCTTTAAATGCGCACTTTCTTTGTCAGAGCTAAGTTTTTTTTTTTTTTTTTTTTTTATGATTTGAAATTGTATGACTTGTTTATATCTTCTAGCACTGCTGTGTGTGTGTGTGTGTGTGTGTGTGTGTGTGTGTGTGTGTGAGAGAGAGAGAGAGAGGTTTTGTTTGGCTGCTAAAAGCTCCTCCTGGCTGCAGGTATCCGCGACCTTTCGGTGACCCTGCACACAGTTGGTTTATCCTTTATTCCTAAAAAGGACAGAGGTGAGCAGGCAAGTGGTGCACCTGGACGGAGGGTGTTTTGAGTTTGTGTGTGTGTGTGTTTCAGATTGGATTACAAGGACGGCTCAGGATCAGCGTCCTCCTGACATGTAATCGCACGTACAATCGAGTGCACAACCATGCGCTCTTACTTTTTCCTGTTTAAAAAATAATAATAATCAAAACAAAACCTAGCGTGTCATGAAGGTTGATTGAAGCGAACACAAAAGCTCGAGATGATAAGCGAAGCGTGCGGCGACACACACACACACACACACACACACACACACACACACACACACAAAAACACACACACACCAGGGTTCTGACTAATTCCTAATCCTGTAATTAATGCATCGTAATATTCTCACTCCACGTCGGTCGTTATCTGACTCGCGTCCGATATGGCCTGCTTTACGTCACAACGCTGTTGAGTTCTCAATTCTGATAGGTCGGAAGGTGTCGATTTGAAGTTTCTCTCCCAGTAGCTGTAAGTAGCCTCGGCTCTTTCACTGTGTGACATCACACACCTTAATCTTCTACAGCTTGGCTGCATATTAGTGATGAAATGTTACAATACACTCACAAAACACTTCTAATGTTTTTTTGCCCACAAATCATTCTGAGCCGCCATAAGCTGTTTACGAAGTTTCATGATGTACCTACGGAGGGCTTACGATACCTCGTGATTTGCCTTGACTTGGCAAGAGCTGCATGTTCATTGCTGCTTGGATCATGGATCACAACCCAAAACTTGGAACTGTTTACGTCAGGGGCTGGAGGTACGGGTTTATCCCCACCAACTAAAAGTTGTGACCGGCATCTTTAAAAAATAGATATGCAATAACCAATGTGCAGCTCAAAGGCTTTCTGATAATGCCACGATCATTGCTGCTAGCATTGTCACTATAATTGCTGCTAACATTGCTAGCATTGGCACTAGTTTTTGCATTGCCACCATCATAGCCGCTAACATAGCAGCCATGCTAGCACTAGTGCCAAATCATTGCTGCTAACATTGTTTGCATTGGCACTAGTGCTAGCATTGCCACTATCATAGCCGCTAACATTGGCGGTAGTGCTAGCATTCTTGCTGGTATTGCTACTATACTAGCCAAAACAATGTTAGCAGCAATGCTAGCATTAGCGTCAAGACAGCTAATGTTAGCATTGCCACTATTGCTAGCATTGCCACTATCATTTCAGCTAGTGCTTGCATTGACTATTACTGCCGCTAGCATTGTCACTAGCATTCCTGATAGTGCTAGCATTGCCTCTAGCATCGCCTCTAGCAGTGCCGCTAACATTGCTTGGAAAGTAGAGACTTACACGGACACATACAGTGACGTAATGACGTGACTCTCTTGCCCATGGAAAAACAAAACCAAGCCTTAGAAGGTTCACTATTGATACTTTTAAAACCTTTTAGTAGTTTTTAATACTTGAAAATCTGTAGAAAATACAGCTGTGAGTGACAAATCAGACAGTAAACATTAGTGCTACTGAATCACACTGAAAATTACAGCGATCAGACATGAATCGAATCATCAGTCCACCTACAGTTCACAGCTCTGTACAACACGCTGCTTTTAACAACTCGCTGCTTTTTATCTCGTATTCAGAGGAAAGAAAAACTGGCACAAATTATTTATTTATAATCCTGTATTTCTTTCACTCTCCTTATTTTATGGTTTTTTTTTCCTACCTTGGTTTCATGCGCACAAGCATACACACACACACACACACACACACACAGACACAGACACAAAAACACATAGGCGCGCACACACACACACACACACACACACACCCTCCTGTTCTATTCGAGACAGAATGTCCTGAACTCAAGTACGCTCTGCACTCGGAGCAACTAGGCCACTGAAGTCCAGGCTCCTGTAACAGGATGTAGCCGATCCCTGAGTCACTGCACAAATCCAACCAGACAGAATGTTGTCTTTTTTTAGTTCATTTGTTAATTTTTATAAGATTGAGGAATCAATTTTAGTGATGCAGAGAGTCTAGTAAGACCTTTTGATTTGCATGCGTGATTGCACTCCATTTCTCCATGCAAATTCTGCGCTTCAGTCACCTCGCTGACTCGAACGTCTCATCGGTTTTCCCACACTTTACTTGTTGCATCACTGTGTGTTGGATTTTTTTAGGCTGTAATTGTGCAAAATAAATATGATGCAGGCACATGGAAGCTACATTTGGGCTTATTTACTTCCACTCCTGGGTTCTGCTCTCTTCTTTATAGCATCTGTTGCTGTTTGCTCGTGTCTCTTTCTTTTCAGCTTCAGGTCAGGTGTGTTTCTGACTTAATATTATAACACCAGTCACGTCTAAGTACTTAAATATTCTAACGAGCTCTAATCATGTGACTAAGTGCTTAAATATTATAATGATTCCAGAGTCACATGACTATTTGCACCTTTCAAAAAATGTATATAAAAATTCCATTTAATTTCCATTCCACTACAGATGGTAAGAAGTCTATATAATCAAATATAATGCACATCCCTCCGTCCCTCCCTCTCTGGTGTAACTATTGCCTACGGAGGCCAATGGTGGCCGTTTGATTTATTCCCTTTTGTATGACAGATTCGCAAAGCAAACTACAGTGGAACCTTGGATTGCAAGTAACGTGGTTTACGAGTGTTCTGCAAACCGAGCAAAGATTTTTAATAAATTTTGAATCGGAAACCGAGCAAGTATTAGTTTACGAGTGCAGAGTATCATGTATCACGCCTCTTATTTTGACACTGAGCGGCAAGTGATCACAACTGAGCCAATGATTTTTCTCTCTTGCGCTGCGGAATTATGGGTAATCCTATGTGTGTGCGCGTGCGTAATTTGACACTGTGCTCCACATACAGACTTTACTCAAGTGTACTTTGTGTGTGCGTGTGCGTAATTTGACACACACACACACACGCACGCACTTTATTTACACAGAAAACTCTGCTCTGTTGCGATTTTCTTCAAAGGTAAGGTGCTGGTTCATTTGTTATTTTTTACTTTACAGCAGTGATTCCGTTAGTATGCTCACGCGAATATCATTAGAGAAATTTCTTTTTATTCCCGTTAAAACAGTGTTTGCATTGTGTATGTTAGTTGTGAAACTTAAAAAGCGAGGTGAAACTTGAAATCCAAGTTTTCAGTGTAATTGTATGTACGTCGAAACAATCTTGTAAGCTCTGATTTCTTTCTTCTATTTTTCTAAATGAATGAAAAGCTTAAACTTTCAAACGCTCTAAGGTTGCTTTAGAAGTTGCATCTCATCATTTTGTTGAGAAATTTGTAAGCTCCTCTGTGCTTCCTGGTTCAGAAAACCTTTTGTTTTGTAACTGTCAAAATTTTCACTTTCATCTTTTTAGAACTTTTTGCAATTAAACGCTGCAGTTTTGTAAGCGAAATCCTCAAGCTAAGTACTATGATCAGTATTACGTGTTTATGAAAATCTTTCAAAATCTTGTAGTTATTATTATAATTTTTTACGATTATATAATATAATATAGGATATCATTTCTTTTGCTCTGTCCTCTACCCTGTAACTGATATTTTTTTAATTCTGTAAGTAGAGCGTTGAAGTCATCGAAACGCTGCAGTGGAAGTATTTTGTATCGTATATTCCTGAAAGCGTTAACTTAAACTTTAGTATTCTGTTTATTAAACCAGTTTGATTTTTATAGTTATTGTTAGATTTCATGTGAAAGATCGTTAGTTGGAAATTAATTAGTTTAGCGTTGATTGAACGTTTGTTAGTTAGCTTTGGCTAATGTTTTCCCAGGTTTAGTTTTTTAGTTCCTTTGTGAAAGCTAAATCGGTTTACTATCAGGACCTGACACTAGAGTGTATAGACATTGAGGTGGACATTGTCGTCATTTGTAAATGTCTTCTAATGGGAATTTTATTTTCAATTTGAAATTAAACAGTCTTTTGAGAAGTTTTTAGAATTAAACTCTACTGTTTTGTGAGCAAAAACTTCAAGTGAAGTACAGTGGAACCTCGGATTGCGAGTAACGTGGTTTACGAGTGTTCCGCAAACCGAGCAAAGATTTGTAATAAATTTTTAATCGGAAACCGAGCAAGTATTAGTTTAGGAGCACCGAGTATCATGTATCACGTATGCGACTCTTATTTTGACACCGAGCATCACTCTCTCACCTTCCCCCCCCTCACACACGGCTTTGCAAACACACAGAATTTGACACCGACACGCACAGACGCTCTTTCGCCTTTTCACCCCCTCCCCGGCTTCACAAACAAAAACTCTGCTCTGTCGCGATTCTTTTCAAAGGTAAGGTGCTGGTTCATTTGTTTTGTTTTTTGTTTTTTTACTTTACAGCAGCGATTCCCTTAGTATGCGCTCACGCCAGGTCACAGAGATTTATTTTTTCCCTGTTAAAACGGTGTTTCCGTTGTGTGTGTTTTGTTGCGAAACCTAAGTGATTCTGTTAGTATGCGCTGATGCCAGTCTCGCTTTTTTCAGTTAAAACGGTGTTTCCGCTGTGTGTTTGTTGTGAAACTTAAAAAGTGAGTTTGTTAATGTGCGCTCATGCCAGTCTCGGAGAGATTTCTTTTTTTCCTGTTAAAACGGTGTTTCCGTTGTGTGTGTGTGTGTGTTGTGAATCTTAAAAAGTGAGGTGGGGAGAGGGAGGAGGAGTGTTACTGTGTAAAACGAGGCGAGGGAAGGGGCTAATTTCACACACACACACACACACACACACGGCGCCTGCGCGCACCAACGGAAACACTTATCTGTCAGGATTTATTTGTACTTTTTTTTAAAGGTAAATTGCAGATTAACATTTACTTTCATTTTGGTATTTTGTTTATTAAACCAGGTTGAGTTTATATTATTATTGTTGGCTATCATTTGAAAGATCGTTTGTTGGAAATTATTTGAAATAGAAAGTTATTTAGTTTCTTTGTTGAGTTTACTATCAGGACCGTTGTCTTTCGCAAATGTCTTCTAAATTTGTTCTAATTGGAAATTGATACATTTTTTCCTTTCCGGAAAAAAATGTGTGTTTATAGTTCAATTGCATTTAAAGTTGAAGTATCAGAGCCTCGATCCGTCTCCTCTGATGTGATGCGACGTTCCTTGGTAGCTAAACTCGCTTCGTACCTCCGGTTACCTCCAAACTAAATAATTATTTCACTTTACTCTTTACTCGCTTTAACTTTAAATTTTAGCCACATTTTTTTTTTTTGCAATCATAACTACTAAATACTGACCCTAAAAAGGTTGTCTTTATATTTTTCTGCATCTGTTCACCTTTTCTTTCATTGTAAGGTTAAAATTTGCATGGGATTGCCCATTTGGTTATTCAGACAAACGTACTGAATTAGAGCTTAAAGGATCTTTCTGGCTCAAACCACAGAGAGAAACACGCGCGCACACACACAGACACACACACACACATACACACACACCCTGGCGTCGGGTTTTCTGCTGCAGCCGGAGTTATGGCCTCCTGCTGCTCTACTGCGGCAACAAGGGGGGAAAATATGTGAGAGAGCAAAAGAAAGAGATGGGAGGGAGGGAGGGACTGGGGGGAGGCGGGGAGGGGACCAGGGAGGGTGGGTGTGTAAATAAAGGAGAGGGGGTGTGAGAGTGGGTAAGAGTGGAGGAACGGGGGTTATGTACTGAACTTTTCTTATCAGTCTATGTGTTCCTTTTGTCACTCCACGTGTTTCATCTGATCCGGGCGGCTCTCCGGGTTGCCATGGCAGCGCCGGGCCGAGGTCACGAGCGTCACGGCGGTGATGTTTTGTGAGGACGAGTGCTCGGTGGTTCGTCATGGTTTACACAGAACAGAGAAGCCCGAGTTCGAATAATCTGCGCCGATTTCCAAGCAACTGGAAAATTTACATACACAACACCGTATGTAAAGTAAAGTAGCGCGGCTGCGAAGCACAGGGTTATATTAACACACTTTATTATAATGCGACGTCTTTTTGTCTGGAGTAATCACTTACACTGAAAAAAATATATATTACTATTAACATGCTGAAGCTTATGACTCATGGAAGGAGTCTCCAGTGTCAGAGGTAAAGCTGGAACTTTTTCAGTCACGTTTATTTGTCATGTTTAACTTCTAGTATAAAAAAAAAAAGAAAAAAAGACAGTCCGGTCGGGAAACGACTGTTTATATGTTCGCGGTCAGTTGATTTGCGGACGGTCCAGATGGTTTAAGGTAACGAGGGGAAACGGTTTCGTTCTTGGGTAAGTGAGTGAATGCAAGAGGAAGGAAAGACTTTATGATGTGTTGTTGTTGTAGGATATAGTGAATTCCAACTGCATTTCACTGGCTTTATACACGTACTGTACAGAATGACAGTTCACGATTAGATTTTATAAAGAAAAAAGTTGTGATTTATTTATTTTGATGCGTTACAGTTGAAACTGTGATGTGTAACTAGTAAATGTACAACTTGGTATTTAATTTGTTGATTCTAAGCTGAACAGCAAATTAATATACGAAAGAAAGAAATGTTTCGATTATAACGTAAGTTCCTGACTGAGTATATTAACTTTTAAATAGATTAAATAATAGCATGAGTTCATATCGTGATTGCGATTTTTATTCTAATAATTGTGCAGCATTAATGACAACAAAGTTAACATTTTTGAAAAAAAAATATTAGTATTAAATATTATTTAATAATATACACACGTGGACAAAATTGTTGGTACCCTTCGGTCAATGAAAGAAAAACTCTCAATGGTCACATAAATAACTTTAATCTGACAAAAGTAATAATTAAAAAAAATTCTATGAATGTTAACCAATGAAAGTCAGACATTGCTTTTCAACCATGCTTCAACGGAATTATTTAAAAAAATAAACTCATGGAACAGGCCTGGACAAAAATGATGGTACCCCTAGAAAATACTGAAAATAATGTGACCAAAGGGACATGTTAATTCAAGGTGTGTCCACTAATTAGCATCACAGGTGTCTACAATCTTGTAATCAGTCAGTGGGCCTATATATAGGGCTCCAGGTAGTCACTGTGTTGTTTGGTGACATGGTATGTACCACACTCAACATGGACCAGAGGAAGCAAAGGAAAGAGTTGTCTCAGGAGATTCGAAAGAAAATTATAGACAAGCATGTTAAAGGTAAAGGCTATAAGACCATTTCCAAGCAGGTAGATGTTCCTGTGACTACCGTTGCACATATTATTCAGAAATTTAAGATCCATGGGACTGTAGCCAACCTCCCTGGACGTGGCCGCAGGAGGAAAATTGATGACAAGTCAAAGAGACGGATAATCCGAATGGTAACAAAAGAGCCCAGAAAGACTTCTAAAGAGATCCAAGGTGAACTTCATGCTCAAGGAACATCAGTGTCAGATCGCACCATCCGTCGTTGTTTGAGCCAAAGTGGACTACATGGGAGACGACCAAGGAGCTCACCATTGTTGAAAACAAATCATAAAAAAGCCAGACTGGAATATGCCAAACTACATGTTGACAAGCCACAAAGCTTCTGGGAGAATGTCCTATGGACAGATGAGACAAAAATGGAACTTTTGTTCAGCTCTATGTTCACAGACGGAAAAATAAAGCATATCAAGAAAAGAACACTGTCCCTACTGTGAAACATGGAGGAGGCTCTGTTATGTTCTGGGGCTGCTTTGCTGCATCTTGCACAGGGTGTCTTGAATCTGTGCAGGGTACAATGAAATCTCAAGACTATCAAGGGATTCTAGAGAGAAATGTGCTGGCCAGTGTCAGAAAGCTGGGTCTCAGTCGCAGGTCATGGGTCTTGCAACAGGACAATGACCCTTCTATGAGCCCTGACCTCAATCCTATTGAGCATCTTTGGAAGGAGCTGAAACATGCTGTCTGGAAAAGGCACCCTTCAAACCGGAAACAACTGGAGCAGCTTGCTCATGAGGAGTGGGCCAAAATACCTGCAGAGAGGTGCAGAAGTCTCATTGACAGTTACAGGAATCGTTTGATTGCAGTGATTTGCCTCAAAAGGTTGTGCAACAAACTATTAAGTTAGGGGTACCATCATTTTTGTCCAGGCCTGTTCCATGAACTTCAATGAGTTCATTTTTTTTTTTTATAATTCCGTTGAAGCATGGTTGAAAAGCAATGTCTGACTTTCATTGGTTAACATTCATAGAATTCTTATTTATGACTTTTGTCAGATTAAAGTTATTTCTGTGACCATTGTGAGTTTTTCTTTCATTGACCGAAGGGTACCAACAATTTTGTCCACGCGTGTATATATTTTTAAAAATTCTTGCAGCAATTAAAATTTAGGAAATGGAAAAGCTGAACTGAACGTCGCTAACTGTTAAAGTTAACATCCTGCAGAGATTTGTGCTTTTAATATTTGTACTGATTTTTTTAAACTTGGGATCAAATCAAGGTGTATTTTTGCATAATGTTAAACTATACAAAAATAAATATATATATTTTTTATCACAATGCAAAATCTATATATTTTACACACACTCTCACACACAGTCAAAATTATAAAAAAAAAAATTATACACACTTCAGGAGAAGAAAAACTTTTAATACTAAATGTATGGCTATATATATGATTTAATATAATCATACTATTTTCATTCTGTTGCTGTTGAAATGACTCGGCACGCCGTACATCTGGCCCGTTGCCAGTTGCAGAATTCTGTGCCAGATGTTGCGTGTTGTGTTACCTCTTGCCGTCCCTGAGGACCCGACATCAAGTCACACCTGTCCTCATCCTGCCCTCCACCTGACAGATATCTTATCTGCAACGTGAGTTTGGGCAAATACGGACGAGAAACGGACCCGAGCTGCTCTTTAAGCCTGATTTGTTTATTTATTGTTTATTATTTTTTTCCTGTGTGCAGTTGTGACTCCGAGACTGCCCTTGTTTACTCCTGATTTCCTCTTTGCGCAGAACCGTCGTAATTACACAGTGACCTTGCCTGATTCATGTCACGCTGTGGAGTTTTCAGTGGAAAGATTGCACTTGGCAGTCTGTGAAGCGTGAGCAACGACTTCGCCGTTACGTCCAGTGACTCACACTGACTCACCAAAAGGTCACGCAGCTTATCCCGACCTTCTCCTTTGTCCGCCATCTCACTGAAACAACCAAAACGCCCCGAATGGCCATTTTTATCACACGCTGGAAGCAAAGAGTCACGTCTCATCACTTTAGCGTAATTGTGCTGTTTGTTTTTCATACGGCTTGTATCAGAGTGTTCAGTGGTGAAAGCAGGTCTCTTTACTGGACGTCGGATTGTCTGCTTGTCTGATAATCGTGGGGTGTAATAGTATCCTTAGTAATCATAAACGGAGTGTTCGTTGGAACTGGAAGCAGATTTTTAAATAATGGAGAATATGCAAGGAGAACGCAGGCCATGTCGATGAGGGTTTTGTACTGAAACTGATTTGTGTTTCACATTAAACAAAAACAAATTCAATTTCATTTCATTTTGCCAGGTCCCATTCACCCGTTCCTTTTTCCCTCTGAACGTGCTTCCTCAGAGACCGGGGATTTGAACATTAAGATGGAGAGCGTTATTATTTTATACCAAGATTGCTTATTGCTTTGATTGACAGAAGAGCTGTGAATCATGGGTAGACTGGTGATTTTTGTGCTGTGCATGTCTAATTTAACCAATTTAACTCGCGGGTTTTGAAATATTAAAAGCTATTAAAACTGTTTCAGAAACGCTGAAATGCTGCGTAACTTGTGTCGTTGATTCGTTTAAATGTTGTGTCTTGTACAAAGCAATGTAAACTTTTTTACGTCCATCGATCTCCGGCTCGACTCTCCAGTCCAGTAGGTGACGGTAACACCCCGATCGCTCATAAAGTCAGAAGAAAAAGAAGAAGCAATAATGTCACAAAATGAGAGTATTTTACAAGTACTTTGTATTGATTACGATTCGAAAACTAACCCATTGATTTAATTAATTGATCTAATTTTTCAATTAAATTGCATAATTGGTTGACTCGCATAGCTCTCCAAAACGTCCCTCTCTCGCTCCCAGAGAGCACGGGCACCTTTCCCCCATTCTGTTGCATCATCAGGATCCAATATTCTGACGATAGTGTGGACAGTTTTCTGTTACTTGATTCTTGCTCACTTCCTGTTGATTGAGTCAAGGCTTGAATCATGTTCATCGCATTTCAAAGCACATGAGACCAGCCTCAGACAGGGTGGAGTTCGATTGCTCAGAGAGTTTAAATGTTCTGTATACTACTGCATTTGTGAAATTACTCTTAGGAAGGAATTCTGTAACACGAACAACGGCAGTTAAATTCACAACTAACTCCTGGATATTTGTCCGATTTCAGGCGGAGACCTTGACCATCAGCTAATTGCAAAAAAAAAGTTTCCGTATTTGAATCCAATAAAAATACATAAGCATTGTAAATAACAGAAGATAAAGTAATAAAGCATTTTTTCATAACTAACGATGTCTTATTTATTTAAAATTCAGATGTAATATTGTGGAATGTCCATGAAACGTGTTACTTCCCGTTCTCACTCGCGTTATAGCAGCTACAAATGGTCGTTCTACCTATCGTTTTATAATGAAATATTATAATGTATAATATTAAAACAAACTGGGTCACATATGATGGGGGAAAAAAGTGCCATGGGTTGCCTAGAATTCTCAAAATGCGTAAACTTCTCCATCCAAAACATTACAGCTGCAGTTCTGACTGTTTCAGAGCGCTGACACTGGAGACTCCTTTCAGTGAAAACTTTACTGTAACAGATTATATTATTACTTTTTTAATATCCATGTGTATATTGTTCTGTTTTTACAACGAGAGTATTAATATGAACCTGAAGCTTAGGCTAATATCAGTTCATTTTCCTAATACGATATTATCATGATACCTACTGTGTGTGCCGATTTGAATTTTATTGCGATTCTGTAAATATCACAACTTTATAAATATCACAATACAGTGGAACCTTGGATTGCGAGTAACGTGGTTTACGAGTGTTCCGCAAACCGAGCAAAGATTTTTAATAAATTGGAAACCGAGCAAGTATTAGTTTATTAGCGCCGAGTATCATGTATCACGCATGCGACTCTTATTTTGACACCGAGCGGCAAGTGATCACAACTGAGCCAATGATTTTTCTCTCTCTTGCCCTGCGGAGTTGTGGTTAATCGTCTCCCCTGCTCCCCTGGGTCTTAGTGCTTGTCTCTTACTGGTATAATCAACGTCTCCCTCTCCATTTCATCGTGTCTCACACACACACACTGACACATACACACACACTCTCGTCTGTGCACGCGCGTAATTTGACACCGACACACACAGACTCTCTCGGCTTCACACACACGCAGACACGCTTTCTTTACACAGAAAACTTTCTTTTCAAAGGTAAGGTGCTGGTTCATTTGTTTTATTTTTTTTTTTACTTTACAGCAGTGATTTCGTTAGTATGCACTCACGCAAGTGTCATTAGACAGATTTCTTTTTTTCCCCATTAAAACGGTGCTTCCGTTGTGTGTCTGTTGTGAAACTTAAAAAGCCAGGTGGGGGGAGGGAGGAGGAGTTTTACTGTGTAAGACGAGGCGAGGGAAGGGGCTAATTCCACACATACACACAAATACACGGCGCCTGCCCACACAAATGGAAACACTTTATTTTTATTAGATGTATTTTTATTTTTTTTTAAAGGTAAAGTGCAGTTTAATTTGTTTTATTTTTACTTTATATATTGTATCAATTGTTTTTATGTATTTATTTTTTGGGCTGTGGAAGGAATAATTTAAGTTTTCATTATTTCTTATGGGAAAATTAGATTTGGTTTGAGTGTTTTGGAATATGAGCCTGCTTCCGGAATGAATTATGCTTGTAATCCAAGGTTCCACTATACTATTTTTTTTTTTTTTTTTTCCAGTTTAGTAATAGCAATGTCTGAATAGTTTAAACCACACCACCTGCAGGATTATAGAGGAACTGCACCATGTTACAGTCTCTAATGCGAACCCCCCCCCCCCCCCCCCCCCATTAATATTTCTCTATTTCTTAACAAGGCCATAAGTAATTTTCTACATATTGAAGGTCTTGTATAAAAGAAACAGAATTCGCTCATCCTCTCTGTTGTTTTAACATCATGTGTCTTTATTAATTTTTTGTTCTGTATTTTTTTTGTCAGCATACGCGAAGAACTGAACGTCCTACGGAGGAAAGAATGGGAGCGGAGGAACCAGGAGGCGCCGCAGGATAAGGAACTGTACCAGGAAAGTACGCCGCTCTTCGGGGAGCCTTACAAGGTGAACAAGGTTTCTGATCTAAACGTGGGAAACGAGAACAAGACTTGAGCGTAGTTTGTTACAGAGTCGGCTAAATGAGGATCATACCAACAGATCATAGATAACACAAATCGTGGCTACTCAGAATACTTGGAATAAACGATAAACTTGATATAAATTAAAATACATTTTATATTTTAGCTAGATAATGTAAGAGGTACTTTGGAGATGCAGTACAGACCAAAAGTTTGGACACACCTTCTCATTCAAAGAGTTTTCTTTATTGTGTTCTTTAGCCCAAACAAGTCTCTTCTGCTTGTTGCCTGTCCTTAGCAGTGGTTTCCTAGCAGATATTCTACCATGAAGGCCTGATTCACACAGTCTCCTCTTAACAGTTGCTCTAGAGATGTGTCTGCTGCTAGAACTCTGTGTGGCATTGACCTGCTCTCTGATCTGACCTGCTGTTAACCTGCGATTTCTGAGGCTGGTGACTCGGATGAACTTATCCTCCCCGCAGCAGAGGTGACTCTTGGTCTTCCTTTCCTGGGGCGGTCCGCATGTGAGCCAGTTTCTTTGTAGCGCTTGATGGTTTTTGTGATTGCACTTGGGGACACTTTCAAAGTTTTCCCAATTTTTCCCAATTTTTCCCAATTTTTCGGACTGACTGCACTTTCTTAAAGTAATGATGGCCACTCGTTTTATTCTTTACTTAGCTGCTTTTTTTCTTGCCATAATACAAATTCAACCTCCTTGAATGAGAAGGTCTGTACTTACATTAATTAATTTTTTTCAGTATTGGTTTCTAAATACTGTATAGGCTAGACTAGAGTGAGTTTGTAGTAATAGTTAAAAGGGTAAATCTAAAAACAATAATCTGATCAGCCTTTGGCATGTAACTGCTCCCTTCTACACAACATTTAGATTTAATTTATGGAGTAAGGTTCAGTTTTCATAGTGTATGTACCATTTTCTTTTGTTTCTTTTTTTTGGAGTAAGCCATGCTGTGTTGTACTTTCCTCGGCTTATAGGTGCGTTACAGTCGTTTCTGTGTCTTCCGCATACTCAGTTTACCGTAAATACACAATCACGTCGATTGGCTCTGTTGAGTGACCTGTAAAGCCACGCCCACTTAGAGGTGGGAAAACATTGCTATATTTGCGCTTCATCTGGCACCAAACTGCTGAGAACGTCCCTTCTACTCAACATTTTGATTTCATTTTTGGAGCAGGTTTAACTTCAGGCAAATACCGTACCTAAGGACTGGCCAAGCTTTGTTAAATTCTGTCCAGTCAGTTTTGAGTGATGCTGTGACAATCTAGACAGACAGACACATTTTTTTCTGAGACTGGTTTCAGGTCCTCGAATAAAAAGCATGAAACGTAAAGAAATTGAAAGATCAAGTTCTGACCAATCTAACGACAAAACCTTTCTTTTATTTATGTAGATAACTGATGTGGGATGTGAAAGCGTTTATTTCCTCAAGCGGGTTCTTTCACTTTGGGTTGGCGTTATCTGGGTGAACTCAGACATGTGGATTTGCGAGAAGGCACAGTGGCTTGTTCAGTTGGATTGTGGTCGGTTTGAATGTAATAAAAAAAAATGGAGGAACTGCTAGTTATTTTGCTGAAGAAAAATGATTGTTGACAAAATGGAGGAGCTGTGAAGTAGCGGTCACACCGGACATACCGGATGGTTTTGTTGAAAAAAATCAAGTCCTCTCTCAGCCGGGTAGATTTTTTTTATTTTCCTAGTGTCAGTTTTGTCATAGCTAGTTAGCATACAGCCGTCGCCAAAAGTTTTGTAAATGTCACACAAGTCTGCTGCTTTAGTGTTTCTAGATCTTTGTGTCAGATGTTACTCTGGTATACTGAAGTATAATTACAAGCATTCCATAACAGTCAAAGGCTTTTATTGACAATTACATTAAGAGTCAATATTTGCAGTGTTGACTCTTCTTTTTCAAGACCTCTGTAATTCGCCCTGGCATGCTGTCAATCAACTTCTGGGCCACACCCTGACCTGATGGCAGTCTGTTCTTAGATAATCAATGCTTGGGGTTTGTCAGAATTTGTGGGTTTCTGTTTGTCTGCCCGCCTCTTGAGGATTGACCCAATGGGATTAAGGTCTGAGGAGTTTCCAGAATTTCCTTGTTTTGTTCCCCGAGCCACTTGGGTATCACTTTTGCCTCATGGCAAGGAGCTCCATCATGCTGGAAAAGGCATTGTTCATCACCAAATCCCACTCCCCTGGCTGAGAAGCGACCCCACACATGAATGGTCTCAGGATGCTTTACTGTCGGCGTGACACAGGACTGATGGTAGCGCTTACCGTTTCTTCTCCGGACAAGCTTTTGATTCCTCAGAGAAAATGACGTTACCAATTCTCGTATCTTTTGTAGAATATCATTCTGTCCCTGATGTTTTTCCTGGAGAAAAGTGAATTTTTTGCTGCCCTTCTTAAAATATATGAAAGTGAGCTCTACCATCACGTCTGTACTGTTAGAATTGTGAACTAATATTAGCTGAGGATGATGTTTTGAAGACTTTTGCTTTCACACACAGAATCTCGATCTGCTCCTTCGAGAGCATCGTTTAAACTCCATAATTTCTTGCGGTGTTCCTCAGGGGAACGGCTGTAGATTTGGACTGAGAATCGCCGCTTGATTAGTCTCGAGCTGCGTGGTTCTTTCCTCCAGAGGTGCATCCGTCTTAGACCATTTTTGGATGCGAGACAGGTTCATTTCCTTTTAATGTTAAAATCTGACATGGCTCATCTGTAGATGGTGGCTAGTGAAATCCTGAGGGTTCTCTCTCACACACACACACACACACACACACACACACACACACACACACACACACACACACACACACACATGGATGTAAAAGCGAGTGTTTTAATGAGACCCCTTGGAGCCTTTCTGTCACGACTTCGGGACAACACTGAGGGTTGTGATGCTGATGGAGTCCCTCTCAAGAGAGAGAGTGTATGAACGACGGAGTGGCAGAAAGAGGAAAGGTGAAGGTGGCTTTTTTTCTTCACCCCCCTAAAAGTAGGATGCCGAGTCGTCTGTCTTTTTTCCTACTCCCATCAGACACCCATCTGCTCCCACAGCTCGTTATCTGGCTGCGGGAGTTAATTAGGCTCTTTGGAGAACAGGAGGAGATTTTATTTAGTGTCCGAGAGATAGATGGAGAGAGAGAGAGAACGGGGGCTGTGCAGTAGTGAAAGTGTCTAGAAATGAAGACGATGTAGAATGATACACAGTACTGGTAGTGTTTAATTCGAGGTGTGTGTGTTTTAGCAAACATCTCAGGCATTCATGCCTTGACATGTGGGTTGGATTAGAAGTTATGAAGAAAACAAAGACAAAGTAAACATACTTTAGAGAATCATGTGCTAATACAGTGCAGTGGAATTCTCTGAGCACTCGGTCAGCGAGGATATTTGCCCCCGGACCTGTAAGGGGTATACATGGCTTGTTCAAGGGCCTGACACAGGCACTGGTAGCTCTGCGTTTACGGTATGGTCATGAGATCAGATCTCACCTGCAAATACTTGGCCCTTAACCTTCAGATGCTCATTTGTATCCTGTCTCAATTTTTTGTTTTTGGGTAGAAGCATCAGCCCAAAGAAGAGGTAAAGGGTCTATTCAGGGGCAGCTTGGCAGTTCGAAGGCATGAAATATCAACCTTGTAATCAGTAGGCCAGAGCCTGAAACCCTGAGCCACCACCGCAGCATTTGAGGCATCTCTAGTTTCCAGTTCTTTGCTTGAACAGCTTTCACATTATAGGAACTTGGTAAGGAGGTAATGCCAAGTACAGTCCTGGTCTCTCTCCAAGCCATTTCCACATGTTTGGGCCATTAAAGGAGTTCCTGGAAGTCCGGCGTTTAAGACGTTAATCAGTCCGATAATGGCTCCTTCATACTAAGAAAACTTTCTACCTTGATGGAATCTGAGTACTAGGGATAAGTGCATTATTATGACAAAAGTCCTGGTTTTGGCTTGAGCACCCCTTTTAGCAAGTTCTGGTCCTGGGAAAGAGTCAGCTGTGTTTACGCATCCACCCTCTCAGTGCCGTCAGAGCAACCTGCCTTTTAAACGTCGTCGTCTACTGGCTGACAAGAGCACTTCAGCACACTAAGTCGTGCTTCCACTCGGTCGCTTGTGCTAAGTCAGTACAAGTGTCAGATGGGCTCTGTTAAGCACCGTGTGACATTAGCTGTCATTTACATGCCGGTGACAGTTTCTCCTCGAGCAAGCCTTTTTCGGTACTCTGCAACAAAGCATAGCTATATTTCTGCAATGCATCTACACCAATGATTTTATTGCCCCCGTATGCTCTGATTGCAGTCTTCAGCAGACATCCGGGCCTATCATTTGGTCTGCATGGCTTCATGGCAAACACAGTTTAAAGATGGTAGATAAGGATGTTCTGCTGGTTGTTGACAGTACAGGATGTTGATGGATGTGATGATCATGGCAAATAAACCTGTGTGGATTTGAAATCTGGGAATTCTGTGTCCTTCTCTGTGAGTCCCAACTTAAAAGGTTAGGTTAGCCGGATGTCGTAAGTCCTGATGCACATTATCAGGGATACAATCATGATAGAAGTTTAATTAGAAAGGGTTAGATAGATAAATGCAGAGGATTTTAACATGACATTATGATGCATATATATTATATACGTTATGTATAATTACTTTGTTTAGAGACGTGGACACTAGTTTCCTATGTGCATGACTTTCTTTCTTTTTTCCCTTAGACAAACAAGGGCGATGAACTATCCAGCCGCATCCAGAGGATGCTCGGTAATTACGAGGATGGGAACAACCTCCAGAACATCCAGTATGATGGGGTAGCCAGGGATCAAACCACCTCATCATATGGACGTTCAGGGCACCCTGTGCACAAATCGGACAAATCGGATCCCTCATTCCAGAGTTCGTCGTCCTACAGAAGCACCAAACAAGGCCACTCGAGTCATCACTCAACTCAGTCTTCGAAGAAGTTCCCACTCCTGGACAACTCCATCCCAAACCAGGGCAAAGAAGTTCTTGTCAAATCCCATCAAACAAAAACGGACTCCTGGTCCGACATGAGAGACTACACCACCATGCCACCTGTTCTTCCAGAACTTTCACCCCCTGTGGAACCTTTGTCCCCTTTACATTCCAGCGAGTCCAGCGAATCAGAACAGGACATGGATGAAGACAACGATGACAACAAGCACTCACTTTCCCCTCAGTGCAAAAGTTCGTCCGGAAGGACTGCACCGTCTCGTCATTCAGAGGCCCGGCCGAAGGAAACTTCTCACCTGGGTGGAGAGGCCCCCATGCCGGCTTCCCAGACCTTTCCGCTTCCACTTTCTTCCAAGCCCAACTTGGCCAACTCTAGGAAGCCCATGGCGTTGGTTCGACCCATGGATGGACCCGACCAGGTCAACAGCGAGTCCCCGGATTTGAAACCGTCACCTGATGACTATCACGGACAGTCTTATGAGAACTTGGCAGATTTAAAGAATGTAAGCAAGCCGAACCTTCCTCCACTAAAGATCCCGTCGCAGTCCGTAGAGGTGAGTGATCGCTTTTGTTGTATAGGTGGTGTTGCATATTCGAGTCAGAAATATTTGCTTATCATTTTAAAATCTGTATCACTGCTTTTATTTTGGCGGTGAAAAACAAAAGAATCTGAAGTATGCATGGCATTCAAGGTTCAGCTGGTCTGAAGTACATTTTGTACTTTTAAGAGGTTTGGAACTGCACATTTTTCCAAGGACACCCTTTTTCCTGATATATTGTTAAATCTGAACATCTGGCCTGGTGATGTTTTGACCTGCCCAGGTCTTAGGTGAAAACTTAGGTGGCTATAGCTCAATAGATTTACCTTTTAAACAAATAAAATTGCGCAGTCACATGCCTTGGTGGAAACCACCTGATGTCGTTTGCAAGCGAACTTGAAGTCGTTGTTTCGTCAAAGTACGGTTCGAGAAGAGCAGCTAAGGAGAGGGCAGCTCCAACCAAGCGTTTAGAAATTCACCCGCTTCCGTCCTGTTAGTGCTGCGGATGAACATTTACATAATCATGGGTTTGTACCAACTTCCTGTTCTGTCCTTGACAAAGCAAAGCTCCAGAATGTGTCTGTGACCCTCTATAACTAAGCTCTTTAACTCTTAGTGTCTCGATGCTTCACATTCCATTCACGTCATGTTGTCTTCCAGTGATGTATCCTTGTTAGTCAGTATTACAGTCGTTTGGGTGTTTTTTTTTTTTTTTTTTTTTTTTTTGTGATACTCTCTGTGCTCTTTGTTGTTATTCATGCTGGTTGAGATTTCTCTGGATCATGTTGAAGAATGATTGCTGTTATTATTATTATTATTATTATTATTATTATATATTTTTATTATGGTTTTTTAAGTGGGTACTTACTGATTGCTTTGGAATTTATGCAGTTTTGGGTTTTTTTGACCCAAAAGTAATAAAGCAAAAAAAAAAAAATCAAAACATATCGCACACTTTGGCCTGTTCATGGAGGAGGAGTTTAAGGTTCTAATCCAATCAGAAGCTAAAACGGCTGTGATAATATTTTATGTGATATAAATTGTTGCAATTAACTTTTCTAAAATATGTAACTAAAATAATAATAAAATGTTTTAAATAGATTTATTTGAATTAATCTTTTCTAAGCATATAGAATATATTTATTTTTTAATACCTTTTTACACATTTATTTTTTTGCACTTTCAGTTTCCTTTTCTCTTTTTTTGGTCCTAATTTTCTTTTCTGTTTTAGTTTTTTTTTCTTTTTGTTTGTATATCTTTCTTCTTCTGCTTTCTTTTTGTACTCTCTGCTCTGCATTTTCTCGTTTTCTCTTTTTATTTTTATTTTCTCTTTTTATTTGAATATACAGTACCATAGCCTAGCAATACTTATTTCTTTTCTTTGTTTTCTTCCTGTTTTTCTCATTTTATCTTTGTATTTGGACGGAGACTAGCACTGCTATATTCACTTCTTATCATTCTGTACTTTATTTATTTTTTAATTAAAAAAGCTTTTGATTATCGTAACTTTGAGGTCCGAATCCGCTTGTCCCGGTCATGACCTGACGGCGGTGAGTTGCTGCACCCGAGTGTTTGTTGTTTGAAGCGGCGCACGTGCGGGTGTGAGTGTTGATTATCGCTGAATAGACTCGTGTAGCTATTCACAGCCGCTCGTGCTGATCCAGGTCGCCGTGCTGACTCATCCACTCGTTCAGTCGTCCCTCATCCGCCCGCTCACACCAACCACCGCAACACACCTAACTGCACCGACTACACACGTGACTACACGCATGACTACACACACACACACACACACACACACACACACACACACACACAGTGTTCAGTAAATATCAGGATGTATAATATCTGGCTTCATATATATATATATATATATATATATATATATATATATATATATATATATATATATATATTTTTTTTTCTTTTACACTTATAATTATTTTCTGATTTTTTAAAATTATCTATAATTTAAATTTTTTGCATTTATTATCCCATACTTAATTAAAATTTTTAGTTTCTCTATTTTTATCCTTTGTTTTTTTTAGATTTTTAAAAAATTATTATTATTATTAGTAGTAGTTTTTTTTTTTTTTTTTTAGCTTTTTCTGGGCTTTTTATTTTCTCTTTTTTTTCTCCCTCCTTCCCCCACTGATCTATTCATTTCTTTTTCTTTTCTTCTCTCTTGGATTCCTTTTTTTCTTTTACCTCCTTTATGTTCCTGCTTTTCTCTTTTCTTTGTCCTTTTCTTATTTTTGGTTTCTTTATTTCCCTTTGTCCTCTTCTTTGTAATTTCTAAAATTATATAAAATCGTTTCATTGTCATTATTATATTTCCGGTCTCTAACCTACACCTGTGCATGATGTGATGCAGACTCTCTCTGATTCTCTCTCTTTCTGAGGTGTCAGAGTCCCTCTCGTCTCCATAAAGTGATGGTTACATTGTGCAGGATTGAGTCTTAACTCTTATAATCATAAAAAGGTGAAGACTGGAACAGGATGAATTTCTGGATTTGCTCAAAAACCCAGAAGCGCTCCTCTCGGACGAGGGTGTTTATTTTCACAGCTGTACCCTTTGCTTCCTCTGTCCCGTGTCTGTGTGTGTGTGCGTGCGCACGTTCAGTCTTTTCCTTAGGTTCATGTCCGCCCATCAGCTCCTTTACTGTTTGACGCTTATCTCGTTTTTAAACTGTACGCCTGTTCCGTGTCCGACGTCTTATCTGATCGAACAAGGAGAAAGCGAACACGGAAAGGCAGCGTGTGTTAAATGTAAACAGACCAGGAGCCAGGCGTCGTTCCAAAACACGGGGCAGATGCTTCGGCTTGTTGTGAAAGAGGGACGCGTCCACGCAAGCGGCTCAAAAAAACCCACAACTGGGTCTTTAGATGCGCGCATGTCCAAATCACATCACTGTTGTGTTTTTAAAGTTGTTGTTACAGTATGAAATACATAGCGGTGACAAATTAACGGACCCTAGGGATCGTGTCATTCCGGATAAATGGTTAGTATAGTAACAATGACCAAAATGTGTAGAGCACTTTTTAAGTAAATAAATAAATAAATAAATAAATAAAGTATGTAATTGTTAAAAGAGCTACCTTATCTGGAAGGAAACAGTATTTAAAAAATTTCCCCTGGAAGGAGTCTCCAGTGTCGGACGTAAGGTGGGAAAATTTGTGACATTTTTAAATTTTTATTTTTAACTTGAAGGGGGAAAAAAGAACGTACCTGAAAACAGGAAGCAACGCTACACGGATGTTCCACAACGTATAGCGGGACCTATAAATAGACTTTCAAAGTGTTTGCTGTTTTAAACAAATCGATGTAATTTTATCACGTCGTATGCAAGAGGAATTAAACAAAACACTTCCTGGATTATGTGTTGCCCCGGATTCGCCACAATCCTCCTGGCGATGTTGATTGTTTCCCTGTAACAGCACCACGCTGACATCTGAATGGTGTTGCGCGTAAAATAAACGTCCTCCTGCCGCAAATGTGTGTGTGTGTAGGTCAGAAACTCCATGTAGGGTTGAGATTTTATGTGTTTCTGCTGATTTATTTTTTTTTTTTGGGTGTGCCACTTGCGACTAAAACTCTGTCTCGGTCGGCCGAGGAGGCGACTGCAAGTCTTTTTGGTGCCTGAGAACTTTAAAGTAATGTTTAACATTTTTTTATTTTTAAATGATCGTTAAAGTAGAAGGAAGCTTAGCAAGCAGGGTATCAGATTACGTGTGTGTGTGTGTGTGTGTGTGTGTGTGTGTGTGTGTGTGTGTGTGTGTGTGTGTGTGTGTATAATTGAGCAATAGCAGGCAGTGTTGGTGCATACAGCCAGGGTGTGTCTGCACAAAGCCTGGCTCGTGTCCACAGAAGGCAGCGAGAGAGTAATGAGAACCTGCTCACGGAGATGGGTCACGACACGCCGCCGGCTGAGTCACCGGCCATGTTTCAGGCGCTGTGTGTGTGTGTGTGTGTGTGTGTGTGTGTGTGTGTGTGTGTGTGTGTCGTCAAACGTCTTCTCTGGGGGTTCAGAAAACAGCTCTGTCTGGGTTAGACGGGTTTCTGTACAAACCTCTTTTAAATTTAGTTGTATACGTACTGTATGCTTACTAAATACGCGCAATTTAATATGCATGTAAATGAAAACCACGTCGCTGAAGCGGAAAACGAAAGCTGAAATGGGAAAGAAAATTGAAAAAAATGTCAGCAGATTTAGAAGCACAACGAGAGACACGAAATAAATAAATAAACACGCAACAGTCAAGACAACAAACAAATTCGAAAAAGACGGCAGAACAGCAAATACTTAAACACCAACGAAACCGGAAGAAAAAACATGAACAAACAGAAAATTTGATCACAAAAATAATAACCAACAAAAAAGGTCATGAAAGAAGTAGTGAGCAGTGAATTTTGACAACAAAGCCAAAAAACACACAATATAACCAAACGTACATGTCGAAAAGACGATGACAAAGAACAGAACAATAAACGCAGACAACAAATTTGTAAACACAACATTAAGCTCAGCTAATTAAAAAAAAAAGATCTCTGACACTGGAGACTCCTTCCATCAATGTTAAATAACCAAAAAAAGCCTCTTCAGCAGCTATATAGGGTTTAATATGCTGATGTCAGTGTATAATAAAAAAAAACACAAACCTAAAATAAAAATCTACAGTCATCAAATTAGGAAAAAATAACCGAGCCAAAAAAACTTATCTTCAATATAAACGATTGACTCACGTGTCCTCACAAAAAAGATTCAGATCGGCTATACAGTGTTGGTACTTGATGAGTTATAACGTAATGTTTTGAATATAGTTGTGGAAGCACTTTATAATTATGAATTATTCTGAATATTCATAAGCGCGGAACGCAACACTGAACCATCAACCCGCTACTACCGTGTATAGAAGGTCAAAAGCATGTCAGGAAACTTAACAACAACAGCAAAAAAAAAACAATATAAAATTTGGAAATGCAACAACAAACATAATAATAATAATAATAATAAAACAGAAAAGGAAATTCTGAAGCACGACAAAAAACCTAAAAAAAAAAAAAAAACAGAACTAAACAGTACATTTAAACACTTAACAAAACCAAAAACACAATGACAAAAACTAAGAACAGAGCAGTAAATTTAAACAAACAAACAAACAAAAAAATTACTGGGCAACAAATCCAAACCCAACTGTAAATTTTGAAACTGGTGACTTCTTCCATGTTAAACAAACATCTGCTTCTTTCTTTTATAGCTGCTATGGTGAATGTGCATAAATTGTTTATATAGATTAGATGAATCTAATCTAACCTATATAAAGACTTTATTCACATTCACCATAGCAGCAATAAAAGGTCATGTTATTATAGAAATAGTGATGTAATATTTTGAACATAATCATCATATAAATATCATTACAGAAGTTCCAAATTTAATATGGTGGCGTGAGTGTGTGATCAACAATGCAAAAAAAAAAAAAAAAAATTAAAAGCATGTCGGCCAAACTGGAAGAAAAAAAAATAGAACAGATTCAGAAACGCAAAAACAAAACAAGCAAGCAAAAAAAAAAAAAATGAAGACACAACAGCAAAGCTAAAACAACAAAACTAAGAACAAAGCAAGTTAATTTGGAAGGTGGACAACAAAACCAAAACATCTACAAAACCAAAGAAAAGCAACAATAAAGAACAGAACCTTCTTGGGAACAAAACTGTAAACGCAAACAGAAGATGACAGAAACAACCAAAAACAATACAATTGTAAAAAAATTTTTTTTAAAGAAAACAAAAAAACAAGCACAGAAGATGAAGCATCGATTTTTATCGATTAAATAATCAGACTTCTTTTTTTTACCGTTCACGTCTTTGTTAATTCAGTGAAACCTTATAAACGTATCCAAAAATAACCTCAGATTATTGCTTCTGATAACAAAAATAATCAGGAATTAACGCTTCACTGGTTTTGTTCAGGCTCGGGTTTCCTCTGACTGTAATCATCCTCCGGTTCTCAGTTTTCCATTTGGCTCTTAGTACCACAGCCAATCAGCACAGAGCGTGTGATGATCAGTAAGGACCGCCCCCTTTTTTTCTTTTGAGTTCATGTTGTTTTTGCTGTCGTGTGTTCCAAATTTTATCGTTCCTGATTTGCAGTTGTTGTTTTGGCCAGCAATTTTTTCCCCTCCTCATTTTACTTTAAACTGAATTTTTAAAATAAATACATTTACTCAGTAGTTGATTCATTGATTTAATTATCTGTTTAATAATAATAATGATGATAAAAACATGTTTACATTTGTAGTCTTTATTGTTTAATATGATTGATTTGATTTGAATTTTTTAACTTTTTAAAAACTTTTTCCACCATCATTGTAGCTAATCCTGGCTAGTTACATTCGTAGGCAAAAGTTTGTATCCCCCATGGGCTGGTAATCAGGAAAGATGCGCAAGAATTTATAATTAGCTATTTTTGTGTATTGATAAACACTTGTACGTTAAAAAAAACATTACAAAGCGTAAAAACTCCTCCTATAACAAAATAAATATCTTACAAATAATGTCACCCAGGCAAAAAAAACAACAACAACAAACGGACATAAGTACAAAACCTAAGATGCAGCGACGAAATTGAAAAAGAAACAACAATAAAGAACAGAACAGTGAACTTGGAAACTTCACATCAAAACCAAAAACACAAAAGCTAATTTAGACAATCATAAAAGAAAAAAACAAAATCATAAATAAAAAAGAAAGAAAGAATGTCTTGTTTCTATTGTCTTGTTTTTATTGTATAGCAAAAACATTTTCACAAAGCCTAACACCAGAGACAAGGAGTATAAACATCAAATAAACATCAGCTTACAAATAATGTCACCTTAGCAAAACAAAAAAACAACACATTTTTAGTGTTTAGTTTTTGTATAATGGTTAGTAGTATACAACAATAAATTGTTTTTTTAATGATTTTTATATTTTGAAAATGTGGTGTTTCCCCTCACAGAGTCTATGAACAGAAAGGCTGATTGTGATGTAACTCAGGAACAGTAGCTTATCCTCAGACCGTGCAGTGTTACTCGGGTTTGTCCTGAGCACGTTCCCCTTACCTCGTGGCTTCAGGTGCTGCTGAACTCCCACAAGTTTGTGACCTCGGGCCGCAACAGTCCTCTCTCCACATGCATCAAAGATAAAAGTGAGACTCTTTTTAATTAATTAAGTAAAATCTTCTGAATTCTCGAGGGCCGAGGTGAGTTCAGGTGAGGTCGGGTCGGAGCGCTCCCCTGCTCCCAGCAGTGACAGATGGATAGAGAAATACTCGCTTATCCCAAGTTCGCATAACAAAAACGACAAGTTCACACTTGCATTTGTCTCTGGTGGCTGATGCTTTTGTATTATTTTTTTGCTTCTTGATCTTTTAGTACACTTTAAGGTTTGTAAAAACTTTGAGGAATAGTCCTCCAGTCTTCCTGAAGGACTTTACCTGAGCAGTTTTGGAAAAAAATAATTTCTTTGTTAAGCCACACAGTGACACATGAATCATTCAATAATAAAATAATTACCGCTAACTTAAAGCATGAACAGGTGCAGATGATGACAGATGATCAGGTCGGTGATTAGTATACTAATGATGCTGAGTGGTTGGAACAGACGAGAGGGGAAATAAGGTCGCTGCTGAGGATGTTACATAAACAGACAATTTTTAAAATTGTGTCTTTAGGCATTTTGCAGCCTGTCGCAGTAAAACTTTTGTCTCCATTCCTTTAATTAAGTTTAATTTAATGTGATGAAATGGTCGGGGGGGGGGGATATTTGCACAGTACTATATATTTGATAGATGTCACTGTAATTACCATCAATGCATTTTTTTCTGTGAAGACGTGGCACAGATTCTATGACAGTATCTTATTTGCCTTATATCACAATAATTTATTATTATAATAAAATTTTTTTATGTATTACCAAACATCACTTCTTGCTTCCTACAACTACATTTAATTTTGATAACCATCCATGGAACTTTTACCAGCCATCAACACTTGTCCCCGAACAGTCTTCCTTTTGTTTTTCTTTTTTAATACCTCGAAAAACACATCTTGGCATGTTACTGGGAAGTCGCAAAACATGTACAATTTTTTATTTACCTTGATGGTGTCCAAGCAGTATCGAAACATTGGCAAGTGCATTAGTGTAGCAGGGGATTATACAGAGGATTATAATAAAGCTAGTTTGACTCTCGTTACTGTATTCTGTGTAATAAAAAATAATCCCACTTTGACTTGAACACCTGTCATGCAAACTGTAATATTTACATTTTATATGTTTCTTTTTCATAATCGATCAGCTCAGGAGCCTTCCTCATAAATACAAAGCATGCTTCGACACAGGCTTTGTTATTTGGTCTCAGTCGAAGAAACCGCAGTCTTGCACTTGCAGTGGAAACTAGGTCACTTGCACAGGAAGTGTCTGGCTAACTGCTGCTCGGTTGCGTGTTCGCAGCTTGATTGATTTTCACTTTTAAATGAAACTGCGTCTCTAACAGCACCACCTAGAGTATTACGAAATGTACAGAACACACCAGGCTAAAGTGAATTAGAATTCAGCATGTCCAAAAACTGTAGAACCAATGGGGGGGGGGGGGGGGGGGTTAAATACCTATGCATGATGTTTGCATTTATTATTAATTTACCTAATTATTCACAATTATGTGTTTATTTTTATACAATGAATTTAATACACCTTCCCTACCTGGTATCAACGCTTAGCCTAGCTTTATGGAAATGTGCCCAGAACACTTACATTAGCCTTCAGTTTGTTTTCAGTTTTACAGAAACTGTTAATAATGCTTTCTTTATAATTAGTAAGAAAAATGATTTTATAGAGAGATTTTTATACAACATTTAGTACCAAGAAATTCATGTAGCTCTTTTTTTTTTTTTTTTTTTTTAGGGCCAGATCTCCTTATAATTTTAATTGTTAAAGTTAATTGGTATATTGATAAAATAATTGGTAATGTTATTTCTTAAATTGCCACCCTGGGATGAATAAAGGTTTTTGAATTGAATGGTGTCCAAGGTCCTCACAATCACCTGGTCTTTACAACAAATAGCCATAAAAATACGGTAGAAAGTTAAGTTTGTATTGATTGGTTTGTGGGTCCAAGATTGCCCTACTGATTTCTAGAGTGCGTGTGTGCACTTTTTATTTTAGTCCTTATGAGGAAAAATCCTGTCAGTAACAGAATTGTGTTAAATGTCCTCAGGACCACTCATGGTCCTCACAAAAATAATTCTCTAGTTTGTCTGCTTGATTTCAGAAGTGTGTGTACATGTTTTGTCTCCCTTTGCAAGGCCTAAAAAGGACCACAGGTCCTCACAATGATAGAATCGTGCCAAATGTCCCCACAACTACAAACGTGTGTTTGTGTTTATATTGATTGTGGATCTGAAATTCTCCTTCTGATTTCTGAAGTGTGTTTGTGCGTAGAGTACAGACCAAAAGTTTGGACACACCTTCTTATTCAAAGAGTTTTCTTTATTGTGTTCTTCAGCCCAAACAAGTCTCTTCTGCTTGTTGCCTGTCCTTAGCAGTGGTTTCCTAGCAGACATTCTACTATGAAGGCCCGATTCACACAGTCTCCTCTTAACAGTTGTTCTAGAGATGTGTCTGCTGCTATTGACCTGGTCTCTGATCTGAGCTGCTGTTAACCTGCGATTTCTGAGGCTGGTGACTCGGATGAACTTATCCTCCGCAGCAGAGGTGACTCTTGGTCTTCCTTTCCTGGGGTCTTCCGCATGTGAGACAGTTTCTTTGTAGCGCTTGATGGTTTTTGTGACTGCACTTGGGGACACTTTCAAAGTTTTCCAAATTTTTCAGACTGACTGACCTTCATTTCTTAAAGTAATGATGGCCACTCGTTTTTTTTTCTTCACTTAGCTGCTTTTTTCTTGCCATAATACAAATTCAACCTCTTTGAATGAGAAGGTGTGTCTGTACTGTATGTGTCCTCACAACCACTCAGTCCTCACAAAAATAAGGTCTTGTGTATTGATATGTTGTGACTAAAAATGTAGTGACAACAGACTTAAAAATAACATCGAAACCGCATGTTGTTGATCTGGTGACGTTTTCAAGATGAGGTTTGGTTGGGGTTTTTGAAAGGTCAGTGCTTTGTAACAACCAGATGAGAAGTTGTAACTTTGGCAAAGTTTTTAGGCTCTAAATTTGTTTTTTGGACATGGAGGGATGTGTCTTTGTAACTTAACGTAAGTTTGTTTTTGTTTGTTTGTTTTTGTGTTGTTTTTGTTTCTAATGATTTAAAATGAGGTAATGATTGTCAGTTGGTATAACAAGAGAGAACAAAATAGTTTTGCAGACTTTGGTAACATGTAGCTATAAATTGATTAATAGTACGAATATAATAATTGTAATGTATAAATTATCAAGCTGTATGATTAAATCTACTGAGAGATTGTTTTTCTTCAGGTTGATTCAATTAATCGAATCAGTGGATCAGGTTTAGCTTCAGAATCGATTCAGACTTTTATTAAAATTATTTAGGTTAAATAAAAAACATTAAATTGTCCAAAACTGACTAATTCCTTAAACATGTTGCAGCTTTTGCAGAAAAGGACATAAAATTTATTATTATTATTTATATGTTTATTTTATTTTTGCCGACATTCGCGTCTTCCTCTTGTTCTTTGGAATTTATACTCGGTTGGTTCATTATCGCCACCTACTTGGACTGGAGTGTAGAGCAGAAGATTAATAAATAAAAATTATTTTTGTGCAAGACATGGTATTGGCATGCTGTGCAACTTGTGCTGTTGATCATTTAAGAGTTTATTTTTAATATTGTAATAAATATAACCACTTGAGACGAATCGAACAATAAACGTTATGGAGCCGACATTTAATCCAGTCCAGCACATAGAGTTAAACTTTTCCCTCTTTCTAATTTAGCACGCCGTCTTCGGCTCGTCAGTCACACATGGTGTATGGATGATGTCACCGACGCGGGTGTACTCCTGTAAATAGTTTCCACTGCAGAGCTCGGAGTCCCCTCGACCGGAATATCCCGGGACGGTGTGAACTCCTTTAGGAGGGAGAGTCGACATTCCTCAGGCTTTTCACCAGCGACAAAACCTACATCATAAAACATCCAGTTTTAGTGATTATATTTAACAAAGTAATAACCTTCCTGGATTTGTGTGTGTGTGTGTGTGCGTGTGTGTGTGCGTGTGTGTGTGCGTGTGTGTGTGCGTGTGTGTGTGCGTGTGTGTGTGCGTGTGTGTGTGCGTGCGTGTGTGCGTGCGTGTGTGCGTGCGTGTGTGCGTGCGTGTGTGCGTGCGTGTGTGCGTGCGTGTGTGCGTGCGTGTGTGTGTGCGTGCGTGTGTGTGTGTGTGTGCAGTGTTTAAAAAAAAAAAAACTGTGCCGTAAGTATTTATTTATTGATCAGGTTTCATAAATATGTACAAAGTGGGAGTAATGTCACCTTATTAAATAAAAGCAAAATAAATATAAAAATACTAAAATGTTTTATTCTAAATTAATTCCAAATAACTATTGGAATAATAAATAAAAATAAAGGGGCACTTTATATTTACAAGCACTTACATTAATTACCATAATGATCAAAGTGTGTATGTGGGGAGGAGCAGGAAGGAAGGGCATTTGCGGGAACACGCACACGAACACACACACACGAACACACACACATTTCCTCTCCACACACACAGCCTTACATTCCAATGAAAAAATGTTACCATGTGACTTGTGTTTGTATGAGTCAAATCGTGTGTGTATTTGTTTTGCCCTGTGATGAACTGGTGTCCCCCCAGGGGGTGTCCCAGGGTCATGCGTGGTGTTACTAGTGTCTTCCTGGGAACTCTGAGCAGGAATAACGTGATCAGTGAAATAGGAAGAGGGGTTGGACGCGGGGTTGGATGCGGGGTTATTAGACACGGTGTTTTGATCACTGACAGATCTTGATTGGGTCTGTCTAGTCCCTCTCGGTGTCTGAGTGTGTGTGTGTGTGTCTCTGTCTGAGTCTCTCTCTCTCTCTTTCTGAATATCTCTGTGTCTATTTGGTCTAATCCTCTTTTTCTCTCTACATGCGAGTGTCTTTCTGTCTCTCTGTCCCTTTTCGTGAGTTTCTCGCTGTGCGAGTGTCTCTTTGCGTCTTTCTTTGTGAATGTCTCTCTGTGTCTCCCTCTCTAAGTGTCTCTTTGAATGTCTCTGTGTCTCCCTCTCTGTAAGTGTCTCTTTGCGTCTTTCTTTGTGAATGTCTCTCTGTGTCTCCCTCTCTAAGTGTCTCTTTGAATGTCTCTCTGTGGCTCCCTCTCTGTAAGTGTCTCTTTGCGTCTTTCTTTGTGTCTCCCTCTCTAAGTGTCTCCCTCTCTAAGTGTCTCTTTGAATGTCTCTCTGTGGCTCCCTCTCTGTAAGTGTCTCTTTGCGTCTTTCTTTGTGAATGTCTCTCTGTGTCTCTCTCTCTCTAAGTGTCTCTGTGAGTGTCTCTCAGTGGCTTTTTTGTGACTCTCTCTCTCTCCGAATGTCTGTCTGTCTCTCTCTCTCTCTCTCTCTTGCTCACTTTGTGAGTGTCTCCATCTGTGAGTGTCTCTCTCTCTCTCTCTCTCTCTGTGAGTCTCTGTCTCTCTCTGAGTGTCTCTCTCTTTGGTTCAGCTAGCTAGACACGTTAGATGGTTATCTCTCTCCACACACACACACACACACACGTTTTTTTTCTCTCCCTCCGCCCTCTTCCTCCCTCTGTTGCTCAAGTCATGTTTCTGACTGTCACGTCTCTCTCCTGCAGATGCTGTCAAATGATGTTCAGCGAGTGGAGGAGATTCTCAGAGTGAGTACAACAACAACACCACCACCACCACCTGCTGCACGCTTTACATGTCTCTCTCTCTCTCTCTCTCTCTCTCTCTCTCTCTCTCTCTATGTGTCTCTGTCTCCCTCTGTGTCTCTCTCTCTCTCTCTCTCTGCCTTTAGTCCCTCCATCTGTCTCACTCCACCCGATCCAGGGTCACTGTTGAGTTTTATGAAGTTGATGGAAAGTTTGAAGGAGTTGTACCCTCTCTTAGTGTGTGTGTGTGTGTGTGTGTGTGCGTGTGCGCGGGTGTGTGCCATTTCTGTTAATGTTTGCAAAATGTAAGAGAGCGTGTGACTGTTTCCCTGTGTCCCTGCGAGAGCGAGAGACGTCCTGCCAGGCATACAGTAGCCTTTGTTTGTCTTTCACGATCAGTCTGTTCTAATTCTTTCTCTCTCTTTCTCCTTCAACCACACACACACCCACCCACACACACAGGAAATGACCCACTCATGGCCGCCTCTGCTAACGGCCATTCAGACCCCGAGTACAGCAGAGCCTTCCAAATTCTCCTTTCCTAACAAGGTAAAAAGAGTCTCACACACACACACACACACACACACACACACACACACACACACACACACACACACACACAGAGAGTGATGCAACACGTACAGGACAGATGGTACAGAGCTGAAATGAACTTTTAATCTAACGTTAAGGGAAAATTCTGCCGGCTGAGAAATTAAACCTTCCCGAGTCCTGGCACCGTCCTAACACGCAAATCGCACACAAGTTACACGGGCACTTTTTGCCGTAATTGTATATTTTGAATCAATTTGTCTTTACCGTCTAATCAGTTTTTTTTTATTCAAAATTATTTAGCTTTTAATTTTTGTTTTTACAAACAAATAATTTGCTGACTTTAAACGGTTTAAAATCCGAATAACTCCTTAAAAATACACCGCAGCTTTCACAAACCGCCATCTGCACGATTAGATTATTGTCTTCCTCTTCTTCTTTTGAAGTTCTGCGCGGTTGGTGCAATGTCGCCACCTACTGGACTGGAGTGTGGAGCAGAAAAGAGCTGCTTTGACAGACATACGTGACATTTAAACTCTCAACATGAGTTACGCAGCATTTCAGTACATGTTCGATACTTTTAGTAGTTTACTAGCGTTAGTACGCGTCATTGACCGATAAAGAGTTTTTAGACATAATTAAAAAGATTAAATCTAATAATAATCTGCTGATCTTTAATGTGATCAGTGATGATATTATTATTTCAGGTTGAAGTTCACGTACATGTCTGTGTGTCTCTCTGTACGGCAGAACTCTCTGTCTAACTTATTAATACACAGAAATCACATTCTGTAAGGTTGAGAATCTGACGCCTTGTTTACACTAAGTTGTACTTCTTTGGTGGTCAGACAAATACACTCCCTGTTCGGTAATCGGAGAGTGAATCACAGATGAGAAATGGAAAAAGTAGATCAGATAAAGAATCAGTTTTGTCTTAAAACAACTCCAGCGTGATAAAATTCACTTATACCACTTCAGCGCTGTTATTTCAGCCAAAGTGAAAATATGAACTAATCCCAGTAAAAATATTCAGCTTATCTTTTCTAATTAATATCTATTGGTGCAGGTGTTTGTTTACATTGAGACAGTAGCGCATTAGTCGATTATTTTAAAGTAGATTATTAAATCCCACACATTGTTCCACACAATTGTTCATAACATCACTTTTACTCAACATTTAGATTTCACTGATGGTGCAGGTTAAACTTCAGGCAGAAATCTAAGTACTGCAGAAGATTCAGTAAGTTCTAACAGACAGACCGACATGCGTCCAGACAGAACATCATCAGAGACTGGTTTCGGTTCCTCTAATGTATGAAATGTAAAGAAACCATTAAAAGAGCGAGTTCTGACCCGCGTACAGTACAGACAAAACCTTACTTTCAGACGCGTGTCTGAAATGTAGCTGCTTGAAACAAACCAGACATTAAACATGAATATTTATTTGATTGAATAGAATCAACAGTCTACCCATGATTCACAGCTCTGATTTGTGTGAGTGTCGTGAACTTTAGTGTACGGTGATATCTATAAGCCCCGCCCCTTCCCCTACTCCCTTATTGTATTAGTCATGTGACCTCGCTTTCTAATTGTTCGTAATTGTTTGTAAATGTTGTACGTTTTTATGCTATTGCCAGAACATAGTAAAGAAAATGAACAAAAAAGTGTAAAATATGATGCTGTGAATCATTTTATTGGTAGCTTAAAAAAATTAATAATATAATAATTAATATAATATTATTATAAGTTCATAATAAATGCAGACTTGAAAATCATCGTGGGTTTAAAAAAAAAAAATGTAAACCAACCACGATGTAGGAGTTCGCGCTCAGGCTTTTTGTTTGTGCAATAAGACAGGCTGTGATAGATGAAGGTGTGATCTCATTTAGGATGCGCAGTCAGACGACAAGTGTGTATCACGCATGAAGCATTCAGACGTAAGGGTGTGTCACCGAGTGTGTTCTCAGTCTAACTTCTCTTTTCTGCAGGAGTCCAGTGTTCATCGTGGATACCAGCAACCTCAAAGTGAGTGACACACACACACACACACACACACACACACACACACACAGTGTGTGTGTGTGTATATGAGAGGTCACTGTGCATTAGAGATGTCGGAGGAAGAAAAAGCGCTGTTCAGGCCAGGCTCTGAGCCGTTGCGTCACCGCTCATGTTTTGGTGCGAGGAGGCGTGGCCTGAAGATTTGGTGGTGTGATTTGATGAGAAGCGAATACAGCTCCAAGTTGATTTCTGCATGTTGTTGTTTAAATACTGCTTAGTGTTTCTGTACGTTCTGTATGTTTAATGAACTTTAAAGAGAAGACTGAGGAAACTGTGGTTAAGTGGTTTAGGCTCCGGACTGGAAGGTTGCAAGCTTTGGATTGTTCTGCAAAATTCTTCTCTTTGATGCTATACGAAGCAGGAAGTGAATCTTCTAAACATCATATTGATTTTAACACAACAGCTACTACTACTACTACTAATAATAAAAAGTACTGGTGGGCATTGCCACCTCACACCACCCTCTGGGTTCGAATCCCACCTCAGAAGTTTGCATGTTCTCTCCCGGTGCTTGCTGGGTTTCCTCTGTGTACACCGGTTTCCTCCGACAGTCCTAAAACATGCAGATCACGTTGATCGCTCTTCGTACATTGCCCCTAGTTTACTTGGGTATGCTTGCGAATAGTGTGCCACCTGTAGGATTATAGAGGAACTTCAACAGTTCACAACCTCAAATGAAATCATGTATAAATACAGGGTGATTCGCTAGAAAGAGGCCCCGGATAGTCCGTAATTGGTCTCGGACGAAGCGAAACAACGTACAATGTGCTCTTCAGCTTTGAACACGCCGGAATGCTCCAGAGTCGGGGTGATAAGGTGCAGTAGGCGCCGGAAAGGTTTTTTTTTCTTTTTTCGGGGCCTCTTTCGAGTGAATCACCCTGTCTATAAATTCATATAGTTGAGTGAGATAGAGAATTGGTGAATAAATGACTAATAAAATTAGAGAACTTTTTATACACGTGGTAATTCAAAGTGCTGTAAAAGGTGAAAGTAGTGTAAATAAAAATGATAATAAAAATAGTGTAATAAAAGAGCCTGGAATGCACAGGATAAAAGAAAATATGAAGGAAAATTTTAACTACATGCTTAAATATAAGGAGAATTAAAAGGAGATGTACAAAATTATAAAAAATTGTAATAAGAAAAAAAAAGAAAAGAAAATTGTATCTGAAAAATTGAGGAATTAATAGAAATGTCTGGAAAAGTTTGGAAAAGTTTTGGAAAATCTGGAAAAAAAAACAAGCAGCTGAGAAAATGTGAAAAGAATATGTTGTAAATAATATACATATATACTTTTTTGTATTATTATTTTTTTTATTATATTAAAAAAATATATTCGGATACTCATATATTATACAGGATAAAATAAACCACAAAGCCTAAAGAAGTCTAAAAAGAGATGCATGTGATGTATTAAAGAGTAGAATAAAATAAAATGGGAGTCTAAATTGTTTTAATATTATGCGTTTGTTTATTTATTTATTTATGAATTCTATGAGAAATGCTTTCTAGTGAATGCCAAGTTGGTATACTGTGTGTCTGTATGTGTCTGTGTGTGTGTGTCTGTGTTGCAAAGTGCATTTAACCCGAGGAGATTTCCAGAAATCCGTGAACAAGTTTCTCCTCCTCATTTCACAAGTTTCTCTTCTTCTCATGTGTCACTTGTTTACTCTTCTCTCTTTTCTCTCTCTCTCTCTCTCTCTTGCTACAGAGCACAGTGAGTCACCACCGAAAGCTGCGCTGTCACCCGTTCACCAGCACCCAGTGTGAGTCTCATTAACCTTCCTCTACATTTCAGAGTGCACAGTGTGTGTCGTCGGTCTACCGTAAAATCTAGAGTCGCACGCATTAAAATAATAATATTTAGAGCTGCCTGAAAGAAGGCAAAAAAAGCGTCTAAATATGTTCTGATACATTTCCTTGATTTTCCTTGTAGTGTGTGTGAAGACGGCGGCACAGCCGTGTTGGCTCCACCTAGTGGAGGCGAGTCTGGGAGCTCCAGCGATTCCGAGAGCAGCTCCGAGTCTGAATCGAGCAGCGAGAGCGGCACGGACGAGACGCCGCCCGCTCACAGGAGTCACACGCCACCAGCCAAGGTACACGAACGCAGGGTTTGTGTAAAAAAAACAACACACCATTAGCACATAATTATGCTTTACACACACACACACACACACACACACATACACACACACGTGCAGTGAAAAATTCAACACCTAAATGGTATACAAGTAGAGACATGATTTGACTATACACACACACACACACACACACACACACAAAGAGAGAGAAACTGACTGTTTTTTTGTTCTGTAGGGAATCAAATGAACCTGCCGTCACGCACAGCAGATCTCTGAATCTCGTTCTCTTTATTCGTGTGGGCGAACAATGGCAAAATGCACCGTAATAAACACAATGTTTTCTATAAGAAATTATTTGCCATGTCAGACCCAGTCCACTGTCAAGAACAGCAAAAAAATAAACACCCACACATGCTTTCCAGTTAATTTTCTTTGCACTGTAACTCCGTTCGTCTTTTGTCTTCTTCACAACTCTCAGAAATCATCTCACAGAGTATATATTAGAGCACACGCTTTATTAGTTTAGTGTGCAGGGTGGCATTCAGCCATTTCAGCAGCCCTGCTCCGCTCCCTGTATGAAAGTTTTTATCTATTTATTTATTTATTAATTTATTATTTTTAAAGGTTCTGAAAAATTTGTTCAGTGCAGAATTTCCCTCTCGGGTAAATCAAGTTCTTTTGAAGTACCAAAAGCTGCAGTTCCTTGACTGTATAGCTGTCCTATACAGTTCCTGCCCCCTGTTACGACAGGAATAAATATATTTACATCCTGGTACAAAACATTTTGGTCTCCATAGGTACATTAATGACGGCTGTATTGGGGTCGTAAAGTTTTATCATCTGTTGTTTTTTTTACATTTTTTTTATAATCAGTTAAAATTATGCATTGCAATTATGCATCAGTTAAATTTTATGCAAAAATGTCTTCTACTTCTACTTCCATTTTAATCGCGGAAGTACCTGACATGTTAGACCCTGCAGTGCACCAGATACCAATATTTACAATTATATACAATATTTTCATTGTTATTTATTATATTTACATAAGACAATGTATAAAATGTCTAAATTTTGGTATATTGTATGTGTGTGTCACAATGATAGAAAATGTCTGTCCTGTAAAGCTGTCCTGATGGTGAATAATCCTAATCTTAGAAAATCCTCAACAGTTCACAGTCCAATACAGTGGAAAACAACTCTGAGACAAAATGGTGTCTGTGATTCCCCTTGCGATTTAAAGGCTCAGAGACAAAACTGTTACATTTGACGTGTGTGAGATTAATTTCTTTAGGCGTAGATATGGTTTTTGGCCACATGATTGCAGTGTTGGGAAAGGGGACAGATTTAGTCAAGTGTATTGGTGATTTACATTGTATATTCGTGTCAAAGGCGTATAAGACTCACTTTGTCGGACTTAAGAACAAATCCAACTTATGAATATGCTGGATGGAACTCGTTCATAAGTTGGAGACTATCTGTAAAATTATTCACTTTCCATATATATATGAATATTGACAGCTCTAGTTCTAACCAGTAGCCAGGCTCTGTTTTCTCCGCCCAGTTGCCTATTTATGGATTAACCAGGGTTTAGTCTTGGTGGTGACAACAAACCTTGCTTGACGGTTTAAAAAAATTTATTTCATTCAGTCTGTTCCATTATAGATACTGTGCTTACAGTAACTCTGATGACCTTAATGACATCACACGGGTTCAGGATGAAAGTCTGGAAGTGACAGATTCTTCTTACTCTCGCTCTTAAAACATGCACAACATTACAGTTCCCTAGAATTGGTACTCTGCGCAGGTCTCGGACCACAGAGACCTCTTTTTAATTATATCTCTCTCTCTGCTAAAAGAAACGGTGCAGCCAGAATCATAAAGTGTACATACTTCAACTTTAACAGTAAATAGATGGAGAAACAGGAGGAAAAAGCAGCGTGATTGTGATGAGTCAGGATTTCGAGCTCTCTCTCAGACTGTTTGGTTCAAGCTAGAATCGATCCGCATTCTGAATTAAAAGTGATGAGAAGAGCCTGAAAAATGATCTCCGTGTTCAGTGCCTTTACGGCTTTCGTTTCATTTGCTCCACCGGAACGGGACGCGCAGATCAAGCCCTGAACACACTCTCGCTTCGTTAGAGAGAGATCACTGCGTGAATCCAGAACATATTTCAGATGGTTGAAGCCACCCACAGTAGGAAGTAGCCGAGCGGGTTTGGCGGTTGCGCTTCGGTGTGCCCACGTCCGGTTCTACCCAGGAGCGCGGATTCTCCAGGTCACTAAAGGTCAACAGCAACAGAAAAGTGTTTCAGCCGTGTTCTTATTTTATACGGCCACGAAACCTTCACAGTCGAGTCTGGGGAAAAACAGCCTGTGGGTTTCGCTTTGGCATCAGCAAAGAAGTTCCATATTTTTAGAAGCTGCTCAGGGTTAGCACAGCGAACATGAACACAAATGGGAGTTGATCTTAAAACACACTATGTTTGTGAAGTGTGAAGTTTGTTCTTCTGTCTCATGACTTTATGCTCGTCACGTTACAGACAAACCATAAAGAGTAATCTCAGAGCGCTGACACTGGAGACTCCTTCCTTAAACCTCGCTATATTAACGACTACACGCCTTTATGCAGGTTTTATTTTTTGTCTGTCTGCTTTTGTCACTGTGTATATGTACAATATATGTGTGTGTTTTATTTATATATGCATGTGTGTTTGTGTGTATACCCCAGGCCGAGGGGCAGAAAGACATCAGCTGGCAGTTAATCAGTTGGATCAAGGAGAGCCAGCAGAGCCTGAACCCTCAGAACCACACCGACGTTGCGTCAAAACCCAACCCCAAACCTGCGACCAGCACCAGATCCCAAGCGCACACTCGCTCCGAGGAGGACTCCAAACCCAAAACTAAGAAACATTACAACTCTCGGACTCCCCCCTCTCAGCCTGAGTTGAGCGACGCCAATTCCGAGGCCAAAGCCGCCCCCGCCCACGAGAGCCAGCATGCCAGCCACAAACCTGCATCTACTGCCAGTACGGAGGCAGGTAACCGAAAAGCAGTAGGTGAGAACCACCTGAGTAAGAGCACCAAATCCCAGAGCAGCCTGCATGTAGAAAGCGTGGAGGTGACGCCACGCAACAAAAATGCCACGTTCACAGAAAGGCCAAAGGTAAAAACGAAAACGAGCCACGAGAAGAAATCCGAGAGCAAAAAAACATCCAAGCGTTCGTCTTCTGAAAAAAGGGATAGCAAAGAATCGGTTGCTAAGACCACCACGATGGTGGTGGTGGTGGTGGAGGAGGACAAAAAGGAGGCGGAGCCTATCCGGCCGTCATCTCCGCCACTCAAAAACACTCAAGTAACTGTAACTCCTGCGACGTCCAAGAGTTCCAAAAAGAGCCGGGCTCACTCGCCAACGACCGAAAGGAAATCCAAATCGGCAGCGCCTAAATCTAACGGTGATGTTCCTCTCGCTCTGGTGGTGAAGATCCAGCTGAGCCAGCTGTCCCGAGTGCCACAGGTACCTAAAGCTATGAAGACGGCAACCACCGTTCATGTGGAGACGCCTTTAAAGAAACCAAAGCAGGAGAAAGAACCTGGTAAAGCGAGCAAGAAAAGAGCTGTGAGTTTCTCTTTACCTGATTGATTTTTCAGGATGCTAGCAGTTGTATACAGTGTTATACGTTTGAGTTTATGGTAACGTTGTTGTTGTTGCTGCCGCCATCGTTTTTCATCACATTTACATACTGTAATTGTACATAAAATTTAACTTTTTGCCACTCGCACTACCTACCCTTTTGCACAATGTATAAGACCTTGCCGCACTCCATGCTGAGATCACAACGTATTCTGAGTGCCATTGTTACGAGAGTGAAAGGCGTTGTTACAACATCCTAAAGAGATAACGACTGGAATGGACCGAGTACCAAGCCTTGAGGGACTCCATGTGATGGAGATCAAAGTCCCTGATTATGTTCTCAATCTATCAAACTGCTGTCTTACATGTCCGCTCGCATCTCTTTCTCTTCAGCTTTGTCTCAGTTGCGTTTCTTCTTCAGATATTATAATGAGCCCTAGTCATTGTCTCTTGGCAACATTTGTGAGAAATTTGCACCTCCAAAAAAAAAAAACAATTCCCAGTTCTGCTTATTTGAGCGCATTTATTATGGAGGGATTTGTCATGTCCTTTAACATGACAAAATTATTTAAGCGTTGTTTAAACATTAATTAATCATAACGATCAGACTTTTGTGATACAGTTTAGAAAATACTTTATATTAGGAATATATGATGAAGTTTAAATATAATGTAAATCAGTTCTAACACAAAACACCATCTAGTCTCTTTACATACAAACGTTTCTATTTTAATCTCACTTCCATCATAATTCTGATGCACATCTGCCCCTGTATCTGCTCCTGCACCACCCCGGTACTGATCTGGGTACTGGCTCACTGCCATCTTGAATTTAAAGAGTCGTATTATGTTCAGAAAATCAATTGGTGCTGAGGTTTTGTTCTTGTAGGTAAAGCGATCCCTGGCTTGCAAAACATTTGAGAACACGGTGTGTCAAACATCAACGTGTGTGTGTGTGTGTGTGTGTGTTTGTGTGTGTGTGCGCGCATGCGCATGCATATAAATATGCAGCCCACTAAAATAAGAATAGTAACAGCCCTGGAGTGAGAAGCAGTAAGTAAATCATTAAACACTTTACCATGAACAGGTTCCATGGAAAAGATCGCAGATCAGATCGGAAAGTTCAGTTTGGAAAGAAAAGAAATGCAGATTTATGTAGAGTTGTTATTGGGATTTGTTCCGATAAAAAACACCTTCTGTTCAAATCCTACAAGTTTGTGTGACTCCTTATCTAACAGAGGGAATATGGCATCAAGGCATCAGACATTGAGCGTTAGAGCCACACTGTATGGGCAAAAGTATATGCACCCCTGACCATCAGACTCGTATGTGCCTGTTGAAAATCCCCTTCCAGCTCCATTGCTTTTTTGCTGTTATAATGTGCTTCACTCCACTAGAGTCTAATGCGAAGATCATTCACACGTTCCACCAGATCTGATATCGCGAGAGGTGTTCAGTTGGGCCACGAGATAGATAGAGATAGAAGTTGGAGTCAAAGAACTAACACACCATGTCTTTATGGAGCTGGCTTTGCGGTTCTCACAGGAGCATCGATGAGGCTTTAGGTTTGTTAGTTCCAGTAATCCCAGGCATTCTGTACAACTAACGTTATTTGGGGAGGAACTGGACCTGGGTGTGATGGACATGGGGTGCACATACTTTTGTACGTTATCAGACTCTCCAAGCATTGATTATTCTTATAAAGAGTCTGCAGACAAGTTCTGTCTGCAGAGTCTAACAATCAAAATACTTTTATTATACAGACCCAAATGAAAAGCAGGTGATTTAGACATGAGCAAAAAATTTATATCTTCATTTAGAGTTTAAGAACATGAAAATGTTAAATATCATTTAATATAAACTCTGTTTCATAATTGTTGTTTCTTTTAAATCCAACAATTCTGCAGTCATGTATATAATGATGATACATGCATACAGTATGGTATCAGTAAGTAAGGTGATGTATGAGGTTATTGGTCACACCACTCGGCCCCGACCTGCAAGTCGTTATGAGCTGGGGTGTAAAAAAAGGGTCAATGAGTGACCCAGATTTGAAGATGACTGTGTGTGTGTGTGTGTGTGTGTGTGTTATTTTTACTCAGGCTGATCACAGTGAGCTCTCTGTGCCAAAAAAGAAGCTAAAACTGGAAAAGGACAAAGAGAGAAAAGCGTCGTCTTCATCTCAGCCCAACTCCAGCAAAACCGAGTGAGTCACCAACACACACACACAGAGACACACACTCGTACACACACCACTGTTATAGCAGAATGTTCTACGGAGCTCATGTGTTAAAGTATGTTAACTCCAGGTAATTAATTATATCACAATGAGTAATTATAACTAAAATATAACCAATTAACAACACTGATACTGCTAACTGGGAAAGCTGGTGTTTTTAACTGGTTGATGTTACACCAGTGACATCGCCAACCTGCTGCAAATAATGACTGACTTTTAAAAAATATATATATTTTTGTTTAAAGAATTCTTTTTTTGGTATGTTTGTTATATGATGCAGAAGTGTTGTTCTTTTTTGTTTGCTTGTTTTGGGTTTTTTGTTGGTTTCGCACAGTGTAGGTGCTTTTTTTTTTTTTTTTTTTTGTAATTTTTTTTCTAATTCTTATTTTTAGTTTGTTCATTTTTGTTCTTGCAGGATTTTCGTTGTGTATTGTGTTTGTTTTTGGGGGGTTCTGACAGTGTAAGGTTGTTTTTTATATACTGTATAAACTTTTTATATATTTTTCTTTTTTTCAGTTAGATTCTTATGATACAGGCATGTAATTAATTTTTTGTTAATTTGCTTAATTGGTTACTTAGTAAGCTACGTGGTGATGTATAGTTCTTGCAGCGTGGCTTTATCGAAATTTTATATCTTCATTTTAAACTATAGTTTTAAACAATACACTCTTTTGTATCTGTTGGATTTTTAAAATGCCTAAGCCGAGTGTGTCGGACGGTTACGGGACCGACCTTTACATCTCCGTAAGTAATGGAACGGAAAGTCCCTGATCTTCCAGCGTACTGTTCTGACCGTGTTCTCATCCTCCCTGTCACAGAGCGCCGAAGAGCAGCCGCGAGGAGACGGACAAGAAGAGCAGCAAGAAGCTCCACGCTCCCGCTCCTCACAACCCGGGACACAAACGCCGCTCGGGAGAGATGGAGGAGGGCAGCACCTCAACCGGCACCTCGACCAGCACCGCGGCCGGCAAGCACAAGAAGAGCTCGAGCAGGGAGGAGCATGCCAAGAGTGAGAAGGTACGAGGCGACATGGAGCTTTTGTCCTGCAAATAAAAGCTTTATCCATTTATTTGTTTATTTCCAACTTTACAGAACTTTTTGGACACTCTCCTAAAATTGAAATATACAGACTAGGAATTCACATAGATTTCAATAATAAATAATATGTAAAATATTAATTTTTACTGCAATTCATTTAAAATTTTATATGGAAAATACATTTAATAACGTTTTAAAAACTTCACTGGTTATTTATTATTTTATGTATTCATTTATTTATTGACTAGCTTTACCTGTGTTTGTGCATTTTATTTATTTATGTATTTATTTATTTACTGTGGGTACTTGTTTTTTTTTTTCCTTCATGCAAAACTATGTTTAATAATGTAGATTATATGGTCTGCCCTGTGTTACAGACAGCACCAAAGAGCAGCACGTCTGCCCCAAAGCCACCGCCACCATCGTCCTCGTCGTCTTCCTGTGGAGCCCCGGCAGCGCCCAGAGTCCTGCTCAAGTTTGACGACAAGTACGATGAAATCCTAAAATACCCAAGCGGCAAAGACGCGTGATATTCATGTGTGTGATTCTTTTTTTTTTTTTTTTTTTTTTGTAAATCTCCTTAAAATGCAAGATGTTCCTCTTTTTCTTTCAGCCAGTACCCTGTAGATCATCATATGAAGGAAGCCAAGAAGCTGAAGCACAAAGCCGACGCCATGGTAACGTTCCCGCGACACGTTCACTCATTCACTCTGCGCTTTGACAGAAAACGTTTAACGGTTTTCTGAAGAGCTCAGCTCTGGTCGTGACCATCTTGGCAGGAGCTGACTCCACCTAAACCCCAGTTAGCAGAATAAACGAAGCCTGGCTGTTGGTCGGAACACACCTGCTTACCTCAGTTACCACAAGCTAGCTACAGCTAAAATGCTACATTGACTGATGTTAGTACACATGCTAACGGTACTTTCTGTTTGATTTAACGTCATCATCCGTACGCTACACATCGTCCCGTGTCAACAACTCCTTGACTCCTTGTATGTGAATGTTGACCCTGTACATTCACATACATTAACGCACATCCAAATAATTCCAGGCGGGTCACATGACACCAATGAATCATGATGAACCCTACTTACGGCCACCGTGCGAAACCGCGTAGGTGAGATAGAGGTATTCCTGTAGTAGTTACCAGATTATGGGCCAAACTTCACTGAGTGATGATGGTAGAATAATTATAAAGGTCTTGACTAAAACAACATGCATGAGGAAGCACAAAGGAGTTTTCATTTTCTGCAGTGGAAAAGTACTCGAACTAGTTACTTTAATCAGAAAGTAACGCAGTAATGTAACAGATTACTTTTTGAAGACAGTCATTTTGTAATGTAATTAGTTACTTTAAAAAGTAACGTCCCTCAACACTGGTCATGATCATATATTTATTTGGAATGAACGACAGCCTTTTACATTTGTGCCTGTCGATGCTGCACTCAGATTTATTTGGTGTGTGTTGGGGTCGGAGCCGACTGAGCGAAAAATAAATCCGAAAATAAATACTATCGTGAGTACGCGTGGGCCGCACCGCGTGTGCGTCTGCCTCCTCCGTGACTTGGCGTGAAAAACTTTTCAGTACGAAGATTGCATTTAGCTTTAATCCCTACGGGTCGCTATATATAATATTTTTTTTTCTCTCAAAATCTAACATAATACAAACCAAATCTTCGCCTTGGTATCATGATAATATCGTATCGGGTCGTCCCTGGTGATTCCCCTCTATAATAGTAATCTTCTGGAGCGCCCACTGAGCTACTTCTCTTTATCTAGCAGCTACAGAGATAAACAGTCGCTCATCACCATCCTCTTGACATTAAGAAGATAAAAAGTGCCACTTGTCATGTTGAGTATGACCTGCTTTGTCCTGATGACTTTCCTCTGGTGGAAAAACAACAAAACTACTAAAAACTAAATTAATATCAGTGTGTTTCTCATCCTATTGTGCATATGTGTGTGTGCGTGTCTGCTCTAGCCGGACAAAATGGGGAAGGCCTTGAGTTACCTGGATGCGGCCATGTCCTTTGTAGAGAGCGGCATCGCCATGGAGACAGATCCCCAGACGCCCAAATCAGCATACACCATGTTCTCGGACACTGTAGATCTCATCAGGTCAGTGCAAGGTGTGTGTGTCTGTACACGCGCGCGCGCGTGTGTGTGTCTGTACGCGCGCGTGTGTGTGTCTGTACGCGCGCGTGTGTGTGTCTGTACGCGCGCGTGTGTGTGTCTGTACGCGCGCGTGCGCGTGTGTGTGTCTGTGCGCGCGCGTGTGTGTGTCTGTACGCGCGCGCGCGCGTGTGTGTGTCTGTACGCGCGCGCGCGCGTGTGTGTGTCTGTACGCGCGCGCGCGCGCGCGCGTGTGCACTCACAAAGCACTTGTCATTTAATTCATTTATGGACGTTAGAGTGCATGTAAAAGATTGACCATATAAGGAAATTAATTTATAGAATTGTTGTATTAAATTAGCATAATTTTAATACAAACAAAAACAGTTTGGGTGTAATTTGATGCCCCTTCTATTTGTGAGAAAAAAAGTCTATTAAAAAAATTATTAGACTCGAGCGATAAAAAAAGGTCTTACTTCTATTTTTTTTTTTTTTTTTGTTACTCTGTAAAATATCCATATCTAGGGTTAAAGACGTTGACGTTTCCTTTAAAGACCGCCTATTATGCTAAATTTCCTTTTAAGTCATGTTTAGACATTCAGAATTGACTCCAGTGTACACAAACAAAAAAGAGCGGGAAAATAAAACCCCTGCTTTTTTGTCTTTGATTCCATTTTCTTCTTCTTCTTCTAGCGGCGGACGGCGTACATTATGTTGCATTAGCGCCTTCTGGTCTTGATCTCCCACGTCTCAGTTTCAGTTTAAGTCTCGTCCTTTACCATTTTTGTTTTAGCCAGGATTTTAAAAATCCGCCCTATTGTGACTTCAAATGAAAAGAGCACTGCACACACACACACACTTTGCTCAGAGACCTGCATTAAATTGTTAAAGAAATAAATCTTCGAGTCTTTTAAAATAATGCTGAAGTGATTTTAAGGTTGTTTACATCTTTAGTATATTTTTCTTGATTTTCTTCTTTTGTATCAGATTCATCCTGAAGCTGAAGAACTACTTAGACCCCTCGGCTCCAGCATTGGAACGAGACTTCTTAGTTCTATGGTGAGTAATAAAACACTTTTTATCTGATATTTTGTCTATTTATTCAGTCATATTTATTTACTCTTGATGGTGTCTTTCTCATATTTTTGTGCGATGAATGTGTGTGTTCTAAACTGTTTTTTTGTTGTTGTTTTTTTTTGCAGCATGCGATGCCAGGCCCTCTTGCAGATGGCGATGTTTCGCTGTAAACGAGAATCTGCGCTGAAGTATTCCCGCACGCTCACTGAGTATTTTAAGGTGAAAGCTCTGTGCTCAGTATCACGAGTAAACCGCAGGCTCGTGTTGTTCGGCGCTCGCTCATTAGTTTTGTGTTTCTTGGTGTTTGCAGAACTCCAGGACGGTGCAGGCTCCTTCCCCCTGCATCTCAAAGTAAGTCCTCCTTCCTGTCCTGATGTGAAGCTATTTTTTTGTTGGTGGTGGTTTTTTTTTTTAAGCTCTGTTGCAGCGGTCCTAGGACACATGAGGAAAAGAACCATGTAAAATGTCCGTCTGTCTCCTCAGGAGCTCGTCCCCGATGTCCCCGATGCCTTCTCCGGCGAGTTCGGTCGTCTCCAATCCCAGCAGCAGCAGCACCGTGTCCATTCCTCAGCTCATCCAGCAGATGGCGTCATCGTACATCAACATCACCGCTCTCTTCCTCAGCGCCCACGAGACGTGGGAACAGGCCGAGGAGCTAGCTCGCACGCGCACCGGTACGTTCAGGACGCGCACGGGGTTAAAGGTCATCACGCGCTAGGTGCGCGGTCTGTCACCGCTTGGGCACCGCCCACTTAGTAAAGGAGAAAGTCAGGAAAGTGGGTAAACGTATGGTCACATGACCAACATGAACCTCAGTAAAGCCAGTATTTAGGATCAAATGACGTTTCTCAGTGGCGTTTAACACCAACTGTATTAAACATCGGTGGGATTTAATTTTTTAGACTTGAGAAATGATAAACAGATACAGAAAAGAAGGATGGAAAGTAAAAAAAAATAGGTAAAGAAGAAAGAAATATAGAAATAATGGCTAGAAAGGAAAGGAAGAAGGAAGGGGGAAAAGAGTGACAAAAGGGGTAAAGAAAAAAATAAAATTGATAGAAGAAAAGAAATCCTAGTTTTATGTAATGTATGACTTTGGCCACTAGATGGTGGTGATGTAGCATTTCAGATTTTTACTTGTTGGTGGATTTTCTGTTGTGTCATTTCAGTTTATTCATAACTGAGAAGAGTGTGTGTGTGTGTCTGTATGTGTGTTCACAGGGCTGGTAAGTGAACTGGACAAGGCCCTCGGCCACCTGAGTTTGACCTCCAGCATGACGGTCCTGGTGCGCTATACTCGCCAAGGCCTCCACTGGCTCCGACTGGACACCTCAAACCCACGCAGCAACTCGTGAGCCCGTGTGTGTGTGTGTGTGTGTGTGTGAGTGAGAGAGAGAGAGATGGAAAACGGGCGTCTTTTAATTGTTTTACGTTCTGCTTCGGGGAGGAAGGAAGGAAGTCTGTTTGCACTTCGTTCTGAACGCAGTCTGGTGGATGTAGAGGCGGAGACACACGATGCTGAAAATCACTGGAATCTCACACAGAGAGAGCGAGCGAGCAAGGGAGAGAGAGAGGGAGAACTTGCCGCTCTGACTGACGAACAGAGGGAACAAAGATGAAGTCCACACTACATGTTTCAACTTTAACTTTGCACTCATTTCCTCTTATCATGTGACTCGTTAATTTAAACCCCATGTTTTTCATATCGCCTGTGGAAACAACGACACACCCCCTTACGATCTCACTATTATTTATTACACATATATTATTATTATTATGATTGAGTATTATTATTATTATTACTGCCGATTCTTATTATGAGTAATATATTGGTTTTGAATCATTATTTTTACCCTGATCTCAAGACTTCCAGCTGACATGAAATGAAATGTTCATTTTTAAAAAGAAAAAAAAAAAAGTTACTTTCCCCATCATAGAGCTCTGAAGGATGTGTTTATCGTGCACGCTTCACTTTTTTTTTTTCCCTTCTTAGCTCCACGGTGAAGACGTATTTAAATGAAATATAAAGCCACTTGTTTTTTTGTTTCAAATTTGAAATCAGTTTCAAAGAGATGTAATTCTACCTCAAGAGGACAACAGAGGCAGAGGAACATTTTAAAACACACACACACACACACGCACGCGCGCACACACACACACACACTTGTACCTGCACAGACCCAGGGTCTGAGTTGTACCTGAACATTACATCACACGTAAAACACTTCTAGTGCCTTATAGTGAACCTGCAGTAATGAAACCAAAAGGTCTGAGAAGGAAAGCTCGTGACCGCTGGATGAATAAATATACTGATTAGTTTCTGTGCCTGAATGAAAAGGGTTCAGACGTCACGTAGCGCAAATGCACTTTTCAAGGAGGAAACAGGATAGCCAGATTAGGATCGCAAGGGTGCCAATACTTATGATTCAGCTGTAGCATTTAGGAATTTTTATTTATTTATTTTTAATCCGGTTGATATGGAGCCTGAAATTCGCTCTACAGAAACCTGATTCACTGAAGGGGAAAGGACAGCGGGAAACACGTTTGTTTTTGAGTTTCAACCTTTTTGTTTATCATTAATTTATAAACAAGTCAAGGACGTGATTTCTTTTCAGTAGCACCAACGCAGACGTTTCAGATTTTACTGATGCATCTCGGGAGGGCGTTCGCTAGCGTAACTAGGTAGCTAGCTTTACCACTACATCATCATTTCTCATTCACACGGTTATCATCGTTTCACCTCGTCCATGTTTTAATTTAAAGTTCATTTTTTTATTTCTTTTTTTCTCTTTTTCTTTTGTTTCCTTTTCTTTTCTCCATGCTAGAACTTTTTAAAAAAAATTATTATTATTTTTTACTTGAGCAGAATTTTCACTTCCTGTCACGTGACCGTGGATCCGTCAGCAGAACAGAATTTGTAACGAACGTTTCCTCGTTAAGTTCTCGTCGAGCAAGGTTTAATTTTGGGTTTAATTTGGTAAAAGAACCGGACGCTTTATGGAGGAGGTATTGGAAACACTTTGGTAGCTGTTACGTTAATTAATTAATTAATTAATAATAAACAGGAAACAGCAACGAAAAGCTTTACTGTAGGGTTTTGCGTTATTCATGCAATAATTGAACAGCGAGCCGTACGGTCCAGGAAGCGAACAGCTACGATTCGTCAGTTGTTACTTAAAAATTTCACGTAAAAAAAAAAAGGACATTTTCGATCATTGCCATGGTGACAATACAGCAAAGCTAACTTTTCTCTGGTGTTTGAGAGGAAAAACTAAGCACCTGATCAGGAAGTAGTATTTTTATTAGCTGTATTTATTTAATTTCTTTAAAATTCTATAAAAACTATGAAAGAATGCTAACATTTCAGACACTCAACACATTTTTATTCAACGATCAAATTTTCCATTTTGGATTTCAACTCTTGACTTTTTTGTTTGTTTGTTTTTGTTTTGTTTGTTTTTTTTCCTGCAGGAAAATGTAGACTGGACTAAGAGCAATAACACTATGTTGGTTTGAAAGTGTGTGTGTGTGTGTGTTTTTCCTTTCTGTTGTCCGCTATTAAAATGGAGTGCCATGAAAATTGTTCCCCAAACCAGCTTCACACACACACACACACACAGAGACAGACAGACAGACACTCACAGAAATAAATAGGTATTTAGTTCTTGGTTTAAAGGTTTGTTTAGGGGGGAAAAGACAGTTTTATTTTCCTTCCCAATATTCCCAGTGGGATTCCTGTACTGGAAAGTGAACTTTGTAAGACTGGCTGAACTTCAAAGGGCTGCACATAAAACCAGAAAAGAAAATGTATCGTTCTGTTTATTTTATCATGTTCGTTTATCAAAGTCAAGGAATATTCTAGAACTCGTAATCCTAGACAATCATGTAACATAGACTTTTTTTTCCCTTTTTCTTTAGCTTTTTCATATTTTCAATTCTTCCAAAGAATGCTGCTTTACTTGTTCTTAAAAGGTTTTACAAGATCTCTCTCACAATTTTTTTTCTTTCTTTATTCACACTAAACGATAAGGTCCTCCGGTGTTTCCTCGTCGTGCGATTGTTCTGAAATGGTATCATGAATTTGTTTGCTGTACGCTTTGTGTTTGTCTACCGCATGCCTGAGCGAGGAGGAGAAAAAGAAAGGGAAAAAAACAACAACACTTTCGCAGTCTAATTGTTCTGAATCATTTTGTAATTTTGCCTTGTTGGACGTAAGTGTAAATACTGTTCTGTACAGCGCTGTATAAAGCACGGCAATGAAATGAGGGTTTTTTTTTTCCTTTAACTTACAAAAAAAGACAAAGATTTTTTTTTTTGTTTGCTTTTTTTTTTTTTTTTTCCAAAGCTGTTGATGCAGACGTTTGTAGCTTCGGTGGAGAAGCGAGGGCTCGAGGTGGACCGTCAGTTCGTCTCCGGCCACAGCTGTGATTTTTGTCTGATTGTTCACAGGCAATAAAGTTTTGGGCAAAAAAATCCAAATGTTGCATTGTGGTGTTTTTTGTTTTATGAATACAAAAACATACAGACATAAATACTTGTTCTTTTTTTATTTTGTATTTCAGTAGTAATGAAATCTATATACAAGCAACATTGAATGCATTAGTTGGCATTTAGTTTTTTTTTATTGTAGCTTTAATAAATTCTTAAAAAAAAAATTAATCACAAACATTTTAAACTTCAAAAAGAAACTCGATGGATTATGTACTGATTTAACTTCCCTGTAGTTTCTCCACTTTCTGTACAGCCATTAGCCATGCCCACTTCACCGCTTCATGTGTCGGATTCTCCACCAAAGTTCGGGTTGTTAAACGCGGGCTGAGAAAAAAAAAAGACACACACACACACAATGGCAGCATGTTAGATTGTGGAAGTTATAAAAGTCTTACTTTTTATCCATTTATAGTTACGTTCATGAAATTTGTTACTTCTTGTTCTTGCTTATTCTATAGCAGCATCTGGAAAGTTTGTGTTCTTTAGCCAGCTGGATAAAGTTAAACTTTAGCATCATTTAATTTTCAATTATTTAATAGTTTGCCTTATATATTTTTGCCTTATGCAGAACTGTTCAAAAGTCTTGATCCTTCCAATTTTTCATATTTTGCTTCCAAAGAGTCAAAATTTGTTGCATTTATTAATTTGGTCTTGATGAATTGTTTCTGAGGCTTCCTGACGGACTTTTTTTTGTCTTTCATTTTCATTCTGCAGTTACCTATGAATCATTAAAAAAAAATTTTTAAAAAGTGAGAAACGGGTGCAGATGATGAGAGATGATCAGGAGGTGATTAGTATACTGCAGATGCTGAATGCTGAATGCTGAGTGGTTGGAACAGACGAGAGGGGAAATGAGGTCGCTGCTGAGGGTAAAACATAACTCTTTTTTTTTCTTCTTTTTTTTTATTGTACCTTTTGGCACTTTGCAGTCTGTCGTAGTAAAACATTTGTTCCTGTTTCTTTTGCTATACATCATTTAATGTAATCTGAAGAAATAAGGGGGGGGTCAAAACTTTTGCACAATACTGTACTTTACAGCGCAGTGACACAATTTTCAATAAATGTTGCACTATTTTAGAAAATCATGGTCAGAGTGCAGGGTCCGCCATGATACGGAATATTTCTGTTGTACAGTAAAATATATTGCAAAGACTGTGACAAGGAAAGGGATCTGAGGGAGGGGGGTAATGCAGGTGGAATCAAGCGATGCTAGAAATCAGGAATCCGTGCGCACCATGATGAACTCGTTTCCCATGCAGCGACTAAGAATGCATAATTGTTTTTGGGTTAGTTTCACATCTCGTTCAATTTTTTTTTCTTTTTTTCCCTGAAGCTGGGTCAGAGCCGGTGCAGGATCTCGAACCAGATCTTCAACCAAAGAACCAGCTATTGAAACCAGTGGAAAACTGATTCCATGGCAGCACCAATGCTCTTGCTGATCTATACCCAAGAACTGCTTACACCACAGGCTGAGGGTGGGATTATCTTGAGCAAAATGACCAAATAAAACATTACAACCATTGTTGTTGAAACAAAGCTAGCTAGTCTACTCAGACCACCTGAAAAGAAGGGAAAACACTCACTCACTCATCTATACCGCTTAATCCTGTATTCAGGGTCAAGGACTTGGACCAGGCGCACATCCCAGGAGACTTGGCGCACAAGGCGGGGTACACCCTGGACAGGGCACACACTATGGCCAATTTGGGAATGCCAATTAACCTAACCTACATGTCTACATGGACTGTGGGAGAAACCGGAGTACCTGCAGATAACCCACCAAGTACAGGGAGAACATGGAAACTCCATGCACACAGAGATGGGAATCAAACCCAGATCCTGGAGGTGCAAGGCGACAGTGCTAACCACTACACCACTGTGCCGCCGTGAAGAGAAAACAATGGAGGTTAAATTTAAACAACAGTGATCTGTAGAGGAGGCAAACTGCCCGACGGCTGTTTGTTTTTAGAGACCTGAGCTAAAACCTGGCTGGTCTGATCACTTCCTTGTATGACGTCATTCTCTGGACTAAAGCGGCTCATTGCAGTGTTGAGGAAGCTGAACGAGACTCACCACGTCGACGTGATTCGCGCTCCTGCTCGGGAGACTGATGCTGCTCAGCTTCACTCCTTTAACCCTGAAGATGTAATACAACGCGGACACGATAATCACCACGGCCAACAGAGCTCCGATCACACCCCCAGCGATCGCTCCTGCATGAGCTACAAAACACACACACATTTATGTGGTCATTATATAATTTTATCTTCAAGTCAAACTGCTAAGTGGGAAGTAACGTTTTAGTTATTTGCATCATCTGATGATTACTAGCTCTTACTGTGCACCAGTTTGCATGATATTTAAACACACCGGAGTGCAATTTGGAGCCTTTGGCATGGCTTTAAATAAAAGGAGATGAAACTCACGATGGATGTTAGGCCCAGTAGTAGAAGAGCCCCCTTCTCCGGAAGGATCTGCAAAAGGAAAGATGTGATGCAGACGGGTCTGTGTATTGTTTTTTTTTTTTTTTTTTTTTTTTTCCCCCGATTTTCTCCCTAATTTAGTCGTGTCCAATTCCTCCCCGTCACTAGGGGGCTCCCACATTAAGGCTACTACTACCACTCAGCCGGGAGGGCCGAAGACTATCACGTGTTTCCTCCGAACCACGTGACGCCAGCCGACCGCATCTTTTCGAACTGCTCGCTCGCGCACCGTTGGGGGCGGCGTAACACACTCGGAGGACAGCGCTATCCACTCCCTCCGTTGCGCGAGCTCACAGACGCCCCTGATTGGCTGTAGAGCCGTGATTAATGTGGGAGCGCTAAGTACCTCTCATCATCCCTCCCCTCTGAGAGAGCTCGGCCAATCAGCTCTCTCTAGACCTCCGGCTGCGAGAGGTTACAGCACCACCCGGGATTCGAACTAGCGATCTCCGGATGTGTATTGTAAGGGGTTTTTGTTCTACAGGTTCAGTGGGAGGGTGAGTGGGACTTGAGTCTCACGCTGGCGTCGTCTGCAGACGTAGCCTCTCTTGTCGTAGCAGCTGTTGTCGTTCCATTTTCCGTCCTTGTACATTTCCACACAGTCCTCTCGGGTTCCCTCGAAATCGTTGCCGTTCGGCTCGCCCTGGGCCCAGTTGGTGAACTGCAGAGCGCTCTGGTCAGTCCAGGCCCAGCCAACTGAAACCAGTTTAAACACGTTTGTTACTATATCGATCTGCAAGCTGTCTCCACACACACCTGTATCATTCCATCATTCCATGCTTTACAGATTAAAACATGTGTAAATGTAAACTTTCTCCACCCACATCTGCTTCTCTTTTTTTAAAGCGCAAGTTAACTCCACCCACATCTGCTTCTCTTTCTTTAAAGCTCAAGTTAACTCCACCCACATCTGCTTCTCCTTCTTTAAAGCGTAAGTTAACTCCACCCATATCTACCTCATCTCTTTTTTTCAAGCTTAAGCTAACTCCACCCACATCTGCATTTTTTTAAAGCGTAAGTTAACTCCACCCACATCTGCATTTCTTTCTTTAAAGCTCAAGTTAACTCCACCCACATCTGCATCTTTTTTAAAGTGTAAGTTAACTCCACCCACATCTACCTCATCTCTTTCTTTCAAGCTTAAGTTAACTCCACCCACATCTGCATCTCTTTCTTTAGAGCTCAAGTTAACTCCACCCACATCTGCATCTTTTTTTTTTTTAAGTGCATGGTAACTCCACCCACATCTGCATCACTTTTCTCCTAATTCAATGTCTATGACTCCGCCCCTAGATGAATCGCGTTTCTCACTTCAATGCTTTAAACAGATTTCCTGACTCCGCCCATGGTCGGGGGGGCGGGGAAGGTGAATACAATGCTTGGACAAATCTTAATTTAGGTAAACTAGCCCTTTAATGGAGTTGAGCAGCGTACATGAGCCGTCCCTGGTGAGGCCGAGCCACAAGTTGTCGCCTCCGGTGTTGACGGTTGTGAGGAACGTCGCCTCGGCTCTGCTGTGCACTGACGCCAATTCGCTGCCTGCGGTCTCTTGGCACTTGTGTCGTGCTTCGGGCCAGGAAAGGCCCCGACTTCCATTATGTATTTCATAGCAGTGGCTTCCATACGCCAACCAGCCTTCCAAACACTCGCCGTTTCCTGGAGGTGGGGTCGGAGGAGGCGACTCTGGGAAGATAAACAGAGATCAAAGTCATGGAGGTTGTTAGGTTGGTGTAGTCTAACAGGAGTAAAACACTCCAGGCTGTGCTGTTATAGGAACACAATCCGCATCAGAGTGGAAACAGTAGCTCAGGATTATTTTTCATTAACAAGCAGACTTGGGCCAAGTACACAAATCCTGCACTTAAGTAAATGTGGAGATTCTCTAGGACAAATATTACTCAAGTAAAAGTTTTCCATCTGCATGTACACTTGAGGAAAATAATAAGGTAGTCACCTTCAAATTTACTTGAAAAGTACAAGGCTTACATTAGCTCACAATAGGGTTTTTCATAGTAATATTTCATGCTGAAATGTGTCAGGGTTTGCTGGCTTTTGTGAGTAACTGTAAATGGACTCAGTTACACACGTGGACAAAATTGTTGGTACCCTTTGGTCAATGAAAGAAAAACTCACAATGGTCACAGAAATAACTTTAATCTGACAAAAGTCATAATAAATAAGAATTCTATGAATGTTAACCAATGAAAGTCAGACATTGCTTTTCAACCATGCTTCAATGGAATTATAAAAAAAAAATTAAATCATGGAACATGCCTGGACAAAAATTATGGTACCCCTAACTTAATAGTTTGTTGCACAACCTTTTGAGGCAATCACTGCAATCAAACGATTCCTGTAACTGTCAATGAGACTTCTGCACCTCTCTGCAGGTATTTTGGCCCACTCCTCATGAGCAAGCTGCTCCAGTTGTTTCCGGTTTGAAGGGTGCCTTTTCCAGACAGCATGTTTCAGCTTCTTCCAAAGATGCTCAATAGGATTGAGGTCAGGGCTCATAGAAGGCCACTTTAGAATAGTCCAATGTTTTCCTCTTAGCCATTCCTGGGTGTTTTTAGCTGTGTGTTTTGGGTCATTTTGCAAGACCCATGACCTGCGACTGAGACCCAGCTTTCTGACACTGGCCAGCACATTTCTCTCTAGAATCCCTTGATAGTCTTGAGATTTCATTGTACCCTGCACAGATTCAAGACACCCTGTGCCAGATGCAGCAAAGCAGCCCCAGAACATAACAGAGCCTCCTCCATGTTTCACAGTAGGGACAGTGTTCTTTTCTTGATATGCTTCATTTTTCCGTCTGTGAACATAGAGCTGATGTGCCTTGGCAAAAAAGTTCCATTTTTTGTCTCATCTGTCCAAAGGACATTCTCCCAGAAGCTTTGTGGCTTGTCAACATGTAGTTTGGCATATTCCAGTCTGGCTTTTTTATGATTTGTTTTCAACAATGGTGAGCTCCTTGGTCGTCTCCCATGTAGTCCACTTTGGCTCAAACAAGGACGGATGGTGCGATCTGACACTGATGTTCCTTGAGCATGAAGTTCATCTTGGATCTCTTTAGAAGTCTTTCTGGGCTCTTTTGTTACCATTCGGATTATCCGTCTCTTTGATTTGTCATCAATTTTCCTCCTGCGGCCTTTCGAATCTCCGGAGACAACTCTTTCCTTCGCTTCCTCTGGTCCATGGTGAGTGTGGTACATACCATGTAACCAAACAACACAGTGACTACCTGGAACCCTATATATAGGCCCACTGACTGATTACAAGATTGTAGACACCTGTGATGCTAATTAGTGGACACACCTTGAATTAACATGTCCCTTTGGTCACATTATTTTCAGTATTTTCTAGAGGTACCATCATTTTTGTCCAGGCCTGTTCCATGAGTTTTTTTTTAAAAATATAATTCTGTTGAAGCATGGTTGAAAAGCAATGTCTGACTTTCATTGGTTAACATTCATAGAATTTTTTAAAATTATTACTTTTGTCAGATTAAAGTTATTTCTGTGACCATTGTGAGTTTTTCTTTCATTGACCGAAGGGTACCAACAATTTTGTCCACGTGTGTACCTTCCACCTTGTTAACAAGTGTGCTATTTCTTACATAATATGCTATTTTTATTATTTTAACATCACTACTGTACTCATGTAATGTTAACACGCTATTAAAAACACCTTAGCTGGTCTGTTGCTTATGAAGTATACCTAGCATGTTTAGCATGTTTACCGTGTGAGATCTTGCACAGGTACGGCTTGGCATGTTTGCAATTCGTGTCGTTCCACGTGCCCTGGATGAAGTGGGAACGGCCGTGCATGCTCACACAGCCCTCCTCTTCGTGATTGGTCGGCTCTCCTGGACCCCAGTGTGTGTAGAACACCGGCCAGCCATCTGTCCACTGGTACACATTGTTGTCCTGTAAACAACAACAACTTCCATTTTTACCATCACGGGTCACCACCGGACACACCTTTTTCCCAACATTTCAATGAGTTACAGCTCTAGCTATGCTAAAGACCTAACCGGCCGATGCAGAAGGGCATTAGGTCACATGACCACCACCCTGTTCTGATAAATTCTACAGTTTTAAGCACATTATTTACACTGAGATCACACCACTGTTGCATTCTCAAATTAACTTTTTCATACACGGTACATTATCATTTCTATATTAACAACTCTCTCAGAGACTCCCATAGTTCAAAGATTATTTTACAGTACATACGATTAACCAATTATGTGTTAGATGATGTGGAAAGGGTTTTCTATAAGAATATGCTTAATTTGACAGAAAGTAACTTGTTTCACTTGTACAATATACGGTGGTCTATGAAGTGTCGCTCCTTAATAAATAAAACTTCACAACTGCTGACAAAACGCTGCACTGTGGCTTTGTTCCTCCAGTGTCGAGGGTTCGATTCCTGTCTAGGGTTTGCATGTCCTCCCTGTGCTTTGTGGATTTTCCCAGGGGTACTCCTGTTTCATCCCACCATGTTTAAAGATATGCAGATTAGGCTAATTGGCGTTTTCGAATTGCCGGCACAAGTGCGTGTGTGTGTGTGCTTGTGAGCCCTGTGATGGACTGGCATTCTGTCCCGGGTGTACCTCACTTGAATGAACGTCTGAAAAACTGGTGTTACAAACGAGGAGTGGTGTTACTGGAAGAGAAAAAAAATGCATTCTTTTTTCTTCCATGTAATAACTGATAGCCAAGCTAGATACTTAGCATTAGCATTACTTTGCAATTTGATAAAGAACAAATCATATAATTCATAAGGATTGTAAAAAAAAAACTGCTTCTAATATTAAGAACCTATAAAACTAAACTCGAACTCTCTCGCTCATTCTCTATAGAACTTCTCTGGGTACAGGGTCGCGGGAGGTCTGGGCTCTGACCCAATGGAACTCGCAGCACAAGGGGAGGGGTGTTGGTTACGTTTAAGGGCAATTTGGAAACACCAATTAGTCTAATCTCTATGTCTTTGGACTGTGGGAGGAAACCGGAGGAAATCCTCCAAGCACCTGCAACACACAAACCAGAAGCCGGGACACAAACCCTCGACATTGGGGGTTTGAGGCCACAGTGCTAACCGCTACACTAATCCCTGAACACTCTGCAAAAATAAGCATCACTCTAATTAGGAACTCTAAACTATCGAAACTACTAAAAATGCCAAAAAAAAACAGAAGCATAATGTTGGAATTGTGGAAACATTGTGACATTATAAAAGTTTTTTTAAAATAGACTTTAAACTGTGTGTGTACAGTGCGTCGCAGGCCGATCCATGTGTCCTCCTTATTCTGCTGCAACACTGCTGAGATGAAGGCCTGGTCGTAGCTCATATCTACGCTGGCCAGGTTCGCACCCTCCTTCTTACACGTGGCCAGCGCCTCCTCCCACGGCTTCGGCTCCGACACCAGCTTATAGCAGTTCTTATACCAGGAGATGTAGTCTGAGCGACAGAGGCTGCTTGCGGGAGGAGCTGGAAGATCACTCGCTGTGGAGCCACAGATATGGTCAATATGGTCAAATAAAATAAAAAAAACATACACAAGAGTAATTAAAATTAAAAATAAGGACATGAATGAAATAAATACCAACATTTTTTCATGTAGCACACCCAACTCCTTTCCTCGTCACATTTCTCGTCGTTCCAGCGGCCTGTCACTACATGATTATGAGTCATGGACACACAGTGCTCCTAAAAAACAAGCCAGGGGTCGAAGGTCAACTTTTACTCCTTTACTCCATAATACACAACCTCCTATGAAGGAAAATGATGCTCACAGGCCCTACTCTGCTCAGAGTGCATGACATTGTGACCAGAGGTGGGTAGTAACTACAGTAGTTACATTTACTTGAGTAAATTCCATAATGTACTTCTATGAGTACTTTTACCGCACCATAATTTTTACTTTCACTTTTTGCGAAAAAGAAACGCGACTCTTACTCCGCTACACTCGACTCGTTACTTTTCTAACCATTTATTCGACACGTTAGATATTCTGTGAGTTTGCCAGAGAAATGCACCCCGGTGGATATATAGAACCACGTGACTGTGTTTGACCAATCAGATATAGCAACAATAATCACATGACTCCGTTTGACAAATCAGCCGCAATAACAATAACCGCATGGAGTCATATTTCATACAAACTTCAATAATTCTTTTGATTGTGTAAATCTGCTTTGCGACAATGTCAATTGTTAAGTGCACTATACAAATACAAATTGAATTGAACTGAATTTGTCACATGACCACACAAACTGGCTGCATAGCGGGAAAAAAATCTTCAGCAGCGGTAGAAAGGGAAGGAAACGTCGCGGCTACTTTAGCTGTTTCATTTAATGTTGCAATGTTAACATATACAGTATAATTAGCAAATAAACTAGAGGCTAAAAATATATATATAATTTTCTTACATTTTTTCTGCTGGACACAGTTTATGGTAAAGTGAGACTCTTGTACATATTGTATGTTCTAATGTTATTGTCTGCTGAGTCATTTGCAGGGCGACTGAATATACAGTATATCTTACACAGACAATAGTTACACTGTTCAAACATACACGTTACCTACAGTAGGGATTTATTTCAAAAGCTTTATATTGTGAAAAACGTGAGATTAGGAAATTTGCGTTTCTTATTCCTTAATTTGCTATTTTGTAAAGATATTTAGTGTTGTTCATTTATTTTATTACATTTATTCCATTTATTTTATTATTTGGAAATTTCACAATTTGAACATTATTTTATCATTTTGCCTGACTGCTTGCATCATTTCTAAAAATAAATTATGATTTAAACAGTTACTCAGTACTTGAGTATCTTTTCACAGAATACCTTTTTACTTTTACTTGAGTAATGTTTTTGATGACTGCTTTTTACTTCTACTTGAGTAATATTATTTTGAACTATAGCTACTCTATAATGGTGTGTGACCGTTTTCCGCACTTTTTTTATCTAACGTAACATTGTGTACAATTTCTTTCATTCCAGTGATAACAGAGGTGATAATGTAACTGCAGGTCTTCACACCTCGCCGTTGTTGTTGTTGGGTTCCTTATCAGCCCAGTTGGTGAACAGGACGGGACTCACGCCATCGCACCAAGCAAACTTCCCCTCATATGCTCCGTCGGACAGCCCGATCCATGCTGCGTGGTCCACGTCTCTCAGGTAACTAGCCACGAATTCTGGAGAGTGACATGGACACGTGTGAAACATCATCAAAACGTGAGACAGTTCCACGCTCAAGCGCTGTTGATATAAACACAAGGGATAAGGTATTCCCAGCAAGAAGTCTAACATTGGACGAGTGTTGAAATGACGCTGTGATGACATTCAACACCGGGACGACGTTGTTTTTAAGAGTTAGCATGACTTTGATGAAACGTCGTTTGAAATAAAGTTGAATGAACGACTCAAACACAACAGTGAAAATACAAACTCAGAACAACGAATCTGTAATCTTTATTTGGAGCATTTGAAGCTGACAAACATCCATCCAATGGCACATTATTCCACAACATCCAGGGTTCCTAGAGTTTAGAATTCCTATCACAGACTGAGACGGACCCAACAGCTTCCCACACACTGCGTGTGCCACACATCTCATGTCACACATCTCTTAGTGCTATAATGTTACCTTTCTGTTTCATTTTATTTCAGAAATATTGCCATGAGATGCATCTTAGCTCCCAAACTACTTTACTGTAAAATGGTGTTTGTAATATGCTGGTTGCATTCCAGTTTAATATTGTGGTAAATTGTTTTTTGTGGTCATCGTATGGTCAGTGTATGCACATTTAGTAGCATCAGTAGCATGCCTCTCCCCGCACAGTGGCTTAGTGGTTATGACTTTCGCCTTGCACCACCTCGGGGTCAGTGTGCGTGGAGTTTGCATGTTTTCTCCGTGCTTGATGGGTTTCCTCCGGGTACTCTGGTTTCTTCCCACAGTCCAAAGACATGCAGATTAGACTAAGTGGCGTTCCCAAATTGGCCGTAGTGTGTGAATGAGAGTGTTCCCTGCGATGGATTGGCTCGTGCACTAATTACCCTGCCTCGTGCACTAAGTCTCCTGGGATAGGCTCCAGGCCCCTCATGACCCTGAATACATGATAAAGCGGTATAGATGATGAGCGAGTGAACAGCATGATGAGTGAGTCCTGCTCAGGTCATCGGTTTGATATTGACATTGTTTAGAAGTCGTTTTTGCAACAGCAAAGAGACATTCGTTCAACGTTCTCATCATTATGTAGTCAATATTGTTCCAAAAATCTTTTCATTCTAATTTTCAAAAACAACCTCATAACAATATTGTCTCGTCCGTAGTGCATGGCCAAATGAACATGACCACAACATTTTTATGACGGAAACATTTCTGCTTGGTTGAATATTATAAAAGTCTGGAGCGCGACAGGTCGTTATTCAGACACTTGCCGTTCTCGTTGATGTCGTCGATGGTGGCGAGCTGTCCCTTGTTTTCTCTGCACCAGTCTCGTGCGTAGGTCCAGTTCGCTCGTTTCTCATGGTGTGTATATCGCCCTCTGATAAGGAAGCACTTGTTATGGAAAAGCATCCAACCTGAAAACAACAACAGAAACAAACCAACAACAAAAAAAAAACACTTATGAACACCTGGAACCAAAGTTTGGGCTTGTACACCTTTCCAAAAAGTCCCCATATAAAGCGTCTAAGGCGTATAGCATAGCCATAGTGGGGAATTTTCCGTTGTTGTTGGTGGTGGGAAATAACTTTAACCTTAAACCACTTTCAGGTCGTCAGTGACTGGAACACTGTGAGGCGGCCATCTTGAAAAACCAGAACCGCTTAATTTGGTAGCATATCGCCCCCTCTAGGCTTCGCCCTGAGCGTATAGATCCATGGTAAAGTTCTATAGACTATATACGACTATAAAGCTTTCATCTTATTACATTTTAAATAAGTCCTAGCTTGACAAGACTATGTAAAGAAAATCTTCAAAGCCATGTTTTTGCAAAAACTTTAGTGCGAAACCACAAAAAAAATTAATCATTCTTGATAGGTACTACATTTGAATTTAAAAGGAGAATTTATTTTGTTTATTCGTTTCTTTTATTCATTCAATAAAGGACAATTTAATTTCAGTGTTACTTACATACAGTATGTGTCATTTACCGCTACATGTATGAGAAGAAAATAATTATAAATAAAATAATAAAAACTAATTAAGATAATAATAAAATATAAATGATACAATAAAAAATATACAAATAATGGACGAGAAGAAAATAATAATAAATCAATGTATATATATATTTTTTTTTTACCTTACCGAGATTTACAAACAAATTTCTTTTTTTTTCCATTTATTTAGTAGTTGCGTTTAAACGTGCTGTACTCCACAGTGATGTAACACACACGAATGCTCTACTGTACAGGTAAGTCTCTTGTTAGCGTCTGTGAGGGATAATGATCACGCTAGAACAGAAATAAGCGAAACCTTGGCCTATGACTTGATAACTTTTAGCCTAGACGACAAACAAAAATGTTTTATTTTTATCCTGTTCTCCATTTCTAGACAAACTAAGAACACGACTGGGCGGACACTAAAGCTTCTGCTTAGCCTGATGGCTAATGTATTGACATTTTTTAAATAAGTTGTGTACAGGCGGGAGAACTTTACCCTCTGGGCAGTTCCCGTCCCATTTCGGGGTAGGAGTCGGGGCAGTGTGATCGTCTCCCGGCAGTTTCTTACACACGTAGCCCGAGACCGCCCGGCCGCAGTTCACATCGTTCCATGTGCCTTAAACAAGCAAAAGGCTAACGTTATTACAAATATGCTGTACATATACAGTGTATATATGACAATTAGACCTGCACAAAATCATGAATGACGGTTTACTTTTTGGATTGTGGTCACTTTACCTGGATGTCTCGACATCTGCACACACTGTTCCTCTCCGTCAGCGTTATTCGGCTCTCCATTATCCCAGAACACGTACGTCACCGGAGAGCCGTCCACCCACCTGAGCGCAGAAAAAACAGAGCAATATACACGCACGGCACAGGGAACACGCTCCAGAGTACAAACAAGTGAGAATAAAGCACGGACTCACAAGTACTCTCCGTTTACGACTCCGAACATCCGCAACCCGATCCACGCAGAATCGATCTGTCCTGTGCCCACCTGCAGCAGAGAAAGCTTTCACATTACCTTGAAAAAAATATTATTATTATTGGAAAAAGAATTATTTTACTACTACTACTGATAATAATAATATCTTTGATGTGAACAAAACTTTTCTCATTATATTATACAGTGGAAACTCGGATTGCGAGTAACGTGGTTTACGAGTGTTCCGCAAACCGAGCAAAGATTATTAATACATTTTTAATCGGAAACTAAGCAAGTATTAGTTTACGAGCGCCGAGTATCATGTATCACGCATGCGACTCTTATTTTGACACCGAGCGTCACTCTCTCAGCTTTTCACACACACACCCCCGCCCCCACCCCGGCTTTGCAAACACAAAAAAAATCTGCTCGTCTCTTACTTGTATAATCAACATCTCCCTCTTTCTTTTGGTCTCTTATGCGCGTGCGCGCGTAATTTGACACCGACAGAACACACACACACACACACACACACTCTGACACATGCACAGACGCTCTCTCGCATTTTCACCCCCTGCCCGGCTTCACAATCACACAGAAACTCTGCTCTGTCGCGATTCTTTTCAAAGGTATGGTGCTGATACATTTGTTTTTGTTTTTGTTTTACTTTACAGTAGTGATTCCCTTAGTATGCTCACGCCAGGTCAGAGAGATTTCTTTTTTCCCTGTTAAAACGGTGTTTCCATTATGTTTGTGTGTGTCCGTTTGTTGTGGAACTTAAAAAGTGATTCCGTTAGTATGCGCTCATGCCAGTCTCAGAGAGATTTCTTTTTTTCCGTTAAAATGGTGTTTCCGCTGTGTTTGTTGTGAAACTTAAAAAGTGATTCCGTTAATATGCACTCATGCCAGTCTCAGAGAGATTTCTTTTTTTCCTGTTAAAACGGTGTTTCCGTTGTGTGTGTGTGTGTGTGTGTGTGTTGTGTAACCGGTACAGGTGCGGAGAGGGAGGAGGAGTTTTACTGTGTAAAATGAAGCGAGGGAAGGGGCTAATTCCACACACACACACACACACACACACACGGCGCCTGCGCGCACCAACGGAAACACTTACAGTATCTGTCGGGATTTATTTGTACTTTTTTAAAAAAGGTAAAGTGCAGATTAATTTGTTTTATTTTCATTTTATAGATTGTATTAATTATTTTTATGTATTTATTTTTTGGGGCTGTGGAACGAATAATTTGAGTTTTCATTTTTTGGGGCTGTGGAACGAATAATTTGAGTTTTCATTATTTCTTATGGGAAATGATGATTTGGTTTATGAATGTTTTGGAACACGAGCCCACTTCCGGAATGAATTATGCTCGTAATCCAAGGTTCCACTGTATAGTGTTTATGAATCAATCATAACCATAAGCAGCTCATATTTTACACATGCTACATTAATTTAGTATCTCCACCTATTCTACTTATTTAGGGCCCAAGCACTGTGACATCAGCCTTATGCTGATATAAGGCCCTCTTGTTGTTCTAAGGATTTAATTTATTTTATTTTATTCCAACATCTGGGGTTTTTAGGGGGTCTTAACATGCTTAAAAACTCGTCAAAATTGGCAGAGAGTTTGGAATCTGCTGCCATTAGGATGCCTGAGAATAAAAATGGCATCCTAAGAGCTTGTTTTAACCCAAGTTAATTTATGCAGGTGTTTGCAAATGTAAAAACTCTAATTAATCAATTAGTCAATAAATCAATTTAATTAGCGTCAGTGCATAAATAAATGAGCAGAAATGGTCTTTTTTTTGTGCCATGGTTTCCGCTGGTCACTAATATACATGTTATGATAGATTATGATTGTGATTGAACTAAGACTCATTTATGGTTTATAAGTTTATGGTGTCAAGTAAAATATTGAAAAACAACACCACAGGAAAAAATTCCATAAATCACATCTACATACTGTATATTTCATCACTCATCGTTTCATTGTCTATACTGCTTTATATTTAGGGAGTTTCAGGAGACTTAGGGCGCGAGGCGGGGTACACCCTGAACAGGGCGCCAATCCATCGTAGGGCACACACACACACTCATTAACACACTACAGGAAATTTGGGAATGCCAATTAGCCTAACCTGCTAACCTAATTTCGTAGGACTGTGGAAGGAAACCAGAGTACCCAGAGGAAACCCACCAAGCATAGGGAGAACATGCAAACTCCATGCACACGGGAATTGAACCCGGACCCTAGAGCAGCGAGGCGACATGCTAACCACTATACCACTGTGCCTCCTAGACATATATTAATATATTTAATATTATTATTGTTTATTAATATGTTAAATATTAAATATTATTATATTGTATATATTTAAGTGGCTGCAAGTCAAGTGTGGGAGGGGCATACTCGATCTGCCCTGTCAATCACATGGACTTTAGCCAATCACAGGCATCTGTAGGCTCATGCATGCAGAAGAGGGTGGATAGCGCTTTCCTGTGAGTGTGTCTTGCACAACATGGCTCTCTCTACACTTCTAGCAGAAGGTTGCGATCCTACCATGGACAACACGAACGTCTGCTCTTGCTGGTCCAGGATGGAGACGAGCAGTGCCTTTTCCACATAGCACCGGGCCAAAGCTGTGTAGAAGTCCACCATGTCCGTGTCGTTGTAGTAATAACACAAGCCGTTGTGTTTCCTCCAGCCAGGATTGGTTCCACAATCGGGGGCTGCAAAGACGGCGGAGACGATAACATTTGTAAAATGTGTCATGTGATTGTATTGTGACGTGTTATTGTTTTTTGTTTTTTTTAAGTTCTTACCTGGTGAAGGTGGAGGAGGCTCCGGGGGCTCGACGGGTTGCTTGCCCTTAGCGATCATACACACCCAGTCTTGTTGGGCGTCGCAGTTGAGGTCGTTCCAGTAGGACGTGCCGTTCTTCGTGGTAGCCATCTCGATGCAACTCTCCCGACCTCCGTGGTTGTTCGGTTCGCCGTCAGCCCAGTTAGTGTGAGAGACAGGCGTACCGTCGCTCCAGTGATAACCTGCCATCGTATGTTACGCACACATCACGCACACATTACACCACACACACATTACACACACATTACGCATACATTACGCATACATCACACACACATTACACACACATTACACATACATTACACACATTACGCATACATTACACACACGTCACACATACATCACACATTACGCATACATCACACACACATCACACACACATTATGCATACATCACACACACATTACACACATTACACACACATTACACATGCAGATTACACACACATTACACACACATTACACATACATCACACACAGATTACACACACATTACATACATTACACACACATTACGCATACATTACGCACATTACACACACATCACACATACATTACACACACATTATGCATACATCACACACACATTACACACATTACGCATACATCACACACAGATTACACACAGATTACACACACATTACACACACATTACACATACATCACACACACATTACACATACATTACACACATCACACACACATTACGCACACATTACGCATACATTACGCATACGTTACACACACACGTCACACCCACATTACACATAGGATGTTATTATAGGAAAACTCAACACCAAACGATTTGCATGTTCATTCTCGGTGCCATTGATTTTTAACAATTTTGCACACGTCATCTCATAGATCGCTGACTAGTCGAGCTGATTCTCAACCTAGCGTATACCTATATCTACATCAAATCTAAATGTTGAGTAAAAGTGATGTTATGAACAGTTATGTGTCGGATTTAATAATCTTCTTTGAAAAAAGCTACTAATGCGCTACTGTCTCAATGTAAACAAACACCTGCACCAATAGATATTAATTAGAAAAGATAAACTGAATATTTTTACTGGGATTAGTTCATATTAGCGTTAGTACGCGTCGATGAGTTTGTAGAAAAAGTTCAAAGGTTAAAGCTTAAAACAGACATACAGACAGACAGAACAAAATTCTGAGACTGGTTTTTGGTCCTCCAATGTATGAAATGTAAATATATCACTGACACAGCGAGTTCTGACCCAATGTACAGACAAAACCTTTCTTTAATTTACAGTATATACAGTAGATTTTCATGGCTGAATTAACAGTCCTGAAGTGGTATAAGTGAATTTTAATGCAACTGGAGTCGTTATAAGAGAAAACTTTTGCAATTTCTCATCTGTGATTCACTCTCCCATTACCGAACAGGGAGTGTATTTGTCTGACCACGAAAGAAGTCAAAGATTTTTTAGCATAGACAAAATAATGATGATATTATTATTATTATTATTATCACTGAAGAACTTATTTTTAGCATTAACCTTTTAACTGTTTCTACAAACTCTTCACGCTTACGCTACTACAATATATTACTGCATTCAGAGTCCAGTGTTCATCAATTCAAATGTGAAATCTTTCCTTTAAAGTCAGAAGCAGTGTGTATTTTGAACATGTAAAGGTTATAAGTTGGATGTGGGTTAACTGTACGGTAGTAAAGGTGTAGGGCATGGCAGAGAGCGAACCTCCACTCATGGGCTCTTGTGTCAAACCAATCCACTGCGTCTTATCTTTGGTGTATGTGGCTATGAAGAGCTCCTCCTCCATGTTATGGATGCTGATGAGGTCGGCTCCGCGCGACAGACAGTCTTCTCGCGCGGCGTTCCAGCTTTTCTTCTTTGAATAATCCACTGAGAAGATCTGATATTTAAAACAAGAATCATCAGACAAGCAATCACTCACATCAGAGAAATCTTAATTAACGTCAATCAACTTTTTTGAAATGTTATATATGCAGATAGAGATATAGGTATATCTCTTACCCTGTAGCACTGCCTGTAGTGGGGTTTTCCATACCAGCCAGGTTGACATCCAGGGACGGGGGTCGGAGTCGGGGCGAGGGTGGGCGGAGAGATGCCGTTTCTGTAGGATTCGCAGATGAACGGATGGGCGTCTTCACACTTCTCGTTTCTCCAGAATCCTGCGAGAGGTTTCGTCGTCATGGTGACACAGTCGCCTTTGTTGTCGTCTGGGACAACCGATGATCGATGGACAGAAAATAATTAAAAATTATACAAAATTATTATAATTATTATTTCATTGCATTTTTAACAGATGTACACAAAACCTATATTAAGATTAACGCAAACATTCTCCAACCATTTTTCTTTTTTAAAAATCAGATTTTTATTATTGTTTTGATTTTTTGAGCTAATTTATTTCACACTACCAGGATAGTCTCTGTCCCAGTGTGTGAAGACGAGCGCGGTTCCATTGTCCCACCGATAATCCACTCCTGCGCTTTCCCCTTTCGCTCTCAGACCGATCCACCAGTTCCCAGAGTAAGTGCTTAGGAAGGCGGTGAAGTGGCTCTGCTCGTACCTGCAGTGGAAAACACGCAAAGATCAGCATTCAGTGAGACTAAAATATGTAAAAACAATATGAGAATAAAACAAACAAAAAAACAAAAACACTCACACGTCTATTATGTGAACGAGTACGCTGCTTTTACTCTCGCAAAAAGCTTTGGCCTCGGCGCGGGTCTTGGCTGTCTGCTCGAACCAGTAACAAGAGTACTCAAAAGCATCCCAGCCCTACACACACACACACACACACACACACACACACACACACACACACACACACACACACACAATTAAACCATGTTGTTGAGTATATGCGGAGAGTTTAGATTTTTTTCGTCCTCTATTTTTCTTAATCATGAATAAATAAACAACTACTGTACATATGAATGAATGAATGAATGAATGAATGTCAGTGAGCATCACGTACCTCCGGGCAGCCGTACACAGTGGGTTTAATGGAGGGCAGAGGGTAATGACCTTTAGCCATTTTACAGATGTAGCTGTTCAGTTCATTGCAGGATACATCGTCCCATCGACCCGACTACGAGAAGATCAGAACCAAGACAAAACAAACAGTCAGAACAAAATAAATTGAGTTAGAACTGAGTCAAGGCAAACTGACCTAAGTTCATTAAAACTATGTCGGAGCGAACAGAACTGAGTCAGAACTAAGACAAAGAGAAAAAAGTCACAACAAACAGAACTGAGTCAGATCTAGGACAAAGAGAAAAAAGTCAGAACAAACAAAATTTAGTGAGAACTCAGTCAAGGCAAACTGAAATGATTCAGGACTAACAAAACTGGCTCAGAACCCAGTCCGAGCAAACTAAATTGAGTGAGGGCAAACAGAACTAAGGTCATAACAAAGAGACATGAGTTGGATCTGAGTCAGAACAAACATTAAAAAAATGTCAGGACAAACAAAACTGATAGAAAGACAGACCAAACATAAATGTGTCAGAACTGAGTCAAGACAAACAGAACCGAGTCAGATCCGAGTTAAAACAAACAGTACTTAATCAAAACAGACAGAACTAAGTCAGAAAAGAGAACTGAGTCATAACTCCTTTAGATCAGACGCAGCAGATTCGGAACGAACTCGGAGACGTAAAAAATGGTCTCGAGTCAAAGGACAAGCAGTGCTGGAAAACATCTGTCTTTCTCCCTCATACTGTACCTGATGGTACATCTCCACGCAGTTCTCCTTAAAGCCCGCGTGACTGTTGGGTTCTCCAGGAGCCCAGTAGGTGAACTTCACCTCATGCTTGTCTGACCAGACGAAGTATCCGGCGTGCTCCAGGTCGTTCATTCCGATCCAGACGTCGCTGGTGGCTGCAGAGCGACGAAGAGTTTTAGACGTCTACTACAGCAGCCTGCCTTCCCTCTCCGGGTTTCTCCTCACTTTATTACAGTTTTGGTAAATCCTTAAAGTTACGCCACTAAGACTAGCTGTTCAAGTAACCTAAAAGTAATGGCACCCTTGCAATAGACTCATCATCCCAACCCTCATTCTTTTGTTCTTTCTCTATTCGATCCCTCCTCCTTCGCTCCTGATCTGTCCGTTCCAGTGGTAATTTCGTCAATAAAAATAATGATGTAAAATGTTGGTTGATGACCTTTTATTCCTGTGACTAAGACGAGATGTCACAGATATCGATGAACATTGACAGTGACGGAATCAGCATGCAATATCGTTGACGAAAAAAGACGAGGCTAAAATGTGGTTTAAAAAAAAAAAATAAAACATCTGTCTTTATTTTCGTCAACATATCATTTTGGTCACAATCCGCTGCGATACAGTGTTCAATCATTATACCGCGAGCAGCGATGTTTCCCAGGTCACGGCGCGCGGTGTATCAGGAGTAGTTTGCACGCGCAGTGACGGGACGCTACGAGCTCAGTCATCTTTTACTCTTCATCATCACAGCAGTGTTATGTAGGCCGAAGAGAAGAGATGAAGTTTCAGCCCATTTTCTTTACATTGAACCAGAGACAAAAAGCCGATGTGTCGAAATATTGGCGGGGAAACAGTGGGGGAACACAATCGCTGGGAAAAATACGCATCAAGGCATCCCATAATAATCACCCAGTTTTACAGCCTCTTTGTGGTGATTGTTACTACAACGTTAACATAATTATGTTGTAATGTATTTTATTTAATTGTATTTTATTGTATTGTTAAACCGTTGCCACACACATTAAGCTAATAGGCTAGTAAATGATTGTGACCCAAAGGAGCTATCCTGTCCAAGTGTATAAATTCGTATATTTTTTTTGCTTCTTTATTTTTTTATGTTTCATTTGAATTGTTAGATGAGTAAAATTAAATAAATAAATGTTATATGAGTTTAGAATCCAATTGTCTCATTTTACTATGTAGCGACTGAGAAGCGAAATTATCCAACAGCACTAACAAGCGTCTCGGTGTACGATTTAGGGTAGATTTGACACATTGATGTTATTTAAAAAAAAAAAAAAAAACATATTAATGCTTTAGAAATCAACTGTGGCGACTGCTGTTCTTAGTAGAACTGCTGAAAAATGAACTTCTTCAATAATCCATGAAACAATTATTGTGACAGTTACTATTGTTTTGCTACAGCTTCTTCTTGAATCATTGATTCTGAAAACATCAGATGAAAAGCTACATTTTAAATGTTAAGATCATTATTTTGTGATACATTTGTTGACTGTGGGGTTAATGAATAATAAGCTTATTTCTAAAATGTTACATTTTCATTGACTAAAACTTGACTGAACAAAACTAGGATAAGATTGACTGAATATGATAAAAAACGGGGACATTTATCCCAGGACTAAGACTAAAATTGAAAGTAGCTGACAGAATTAGCACTGGTCCGTACCCTCGTAGAGGTAGCTCTCGATCCAGCTCTGCTCCGTCAGGGACATGATTGAGACGAGATCGGCGCCGTGTCTCCTGCATGCAGCCACAGCCTCGTACCAGGTCTTCTTGTCGGAGTGCGGTTTGTAGCAGAATTCGCCGAACTCGTACCAGTCGTTTCCTGAACATCTGAGTTCTGCACAGGTGAACACACACACAAACACACACACACACACACACACACACACACAATCACCATACAGTAAGTACTCGCATACCAACACCAACAAAAGATACCAAAATCAATACATTTATTAAAAAAATATTCGTACCTCCATCAGCAAACTGGTACGAAACAGAGTAAGCTCCATTGTATCTGAAGAATGCAGAGAACGTAGGAAGAAGACAAAAAGAAATGAAGACACCAGGAGTGTCTGTAACTTTTATTCAGAGAACATCGCTACACTTTTACTCTGATAGACCTTCCTGAGATCTCCAAGTTGCCAAAAAACAAAATATAAAAATATTTGCAAATGAAACCAAGATCACACCCACTTGATTTCTACTGGCTCACAAGAATGAGGATCATAAATTCATAAACATAATTATGACGAAACAGAATTAAATACAAACGTTCTTTCCTCTCTATTTTAAAGCGTTCCAGTGCAGGATATAAAGAGGAGAGGGTGCGTACTGGGTGGTGGTGATGCCATTCCTGGTGGAGCCGCTGTAGAAGTTCAGTCCTGAAGATTTGAGGACCATGCAGTCTCCTCCGAGCTCGTTGAGGACCACGCCCGCGTGAATGGCAGCGGCGCAGATCGTCGAGTCCTACAGCAAAACAGACCACAGTCAGCTGGGCGTTTTACACTGCGTTATACGAGATCGCGATCAGGTCGTTACGTCATTTCTGAAAATCTGATTTCAATCACATGATCAGAAATGAACCAAATTTGCTGTAATTCTACTTCACAAGCAAGATTCTAGATTATTATTTACCGCCAGGAACCAACCCGGTCTGACTGGAAGGAACACTGAGGTGCTATATTTAAGCAAAATTAAAAAAGGGAGCATTCAGTCGAAAACCCTTAATCAGGTGAAGAACCACATTTTGTATAAATACACTGTATGTTTAAATAAATCTGGATTTATCTGTGTTTTTTATATACTTTTTTAAATATATAAACATTTTGTAAAAATTATCACCCTAGACAGATGAGGAGTAATGAAATGCAACGTTACCTCTGCATACAAATTGAATCCATGCTGGAAATGAGTTTTATTGCGAAACACATTTTCCCAGAGGAAATAATGTAAATGCAGATACAGGAATCTGTTCCAGCCACCCGAAAATATTACCAATATTAGCAATTTTGCATATATAAACAATCAAAACATTTAGAAAAAGTGTTGTGTAAATTAAATAAAATATGAAATAATTAAATAATTAAACCTCACTTAACCTTAATTTATGATTCCTTTTTGCAGCAGCTGCTTTAAAAATCAAACTGAAAGTGGCTCTCTTTACTTCTTGCTGACATTCTTTGGACCCATGATGCTACTGTATGTCTCCAATAAATCTTGCTCAAAATGCAAAAAGACCCACAACAAATATGTAAACTAGCTCCTTGACACTAGCGCGACTTCGGTTCGTTCGCTCGTAAGCTAAAAATGCTTCGTATGCCGGGGCAAATTTCTTGCAAAATTGCAGAGGTACCACTGTAGTTGGAAATGTAAAAATGTATGCTTTTTCCAAGACTTTTTTTTACTGTTGGAATTCTTTTTTTTTATTTGCAAATCAACAGAAATGCTTCCTCACCCTGTAATAGGATAATAAAGTTTTCAAAAAATATGTATGTGTATATATAAAGTTAAAAGCACACTTACTTAAATATAAAAATGTGCAAAAATACAAATATAAAAAAAGAGAATAAGTCTTGAAATGTTTAAATTTCATGTACATGCAACAAATAATTATAATTGTATAAATGTAAGCCGATTCATCTCCAAAGACCTGTTTATTTTCTATGAATGTAGTATAGCTAACTTCATTTAACCCCATAAGACCCATTTCTCCTTTAAGGGAAATTATTGGGGACATAACACAGTCCAGGCAGAGCACACAGAACACATTTTAAAAGACATCACATGACATTTAACGCACTGAAAAGTTGACACTGAAGCACATCCCCGATCGATGCATAACCTTTAACTTGTAACTTTTTGTCTGTAAGCAGGATGTTAGCTGTGTGTTAGCTTGGAGGTGTGTGTGGCATTTGTTCTCACCCCTCGGTAAGTAAGAGATCCGTACACACTGTAGGGTTGTTCCGCACAACCAGCAGGACAGTGGACGCTGAAGAAGTCAAGCACGACAAAAATCTATTAGAACTTTTTTTTTTTTTTAATGAAGAAATGTTAGAGTGAACTTACGTCAGTCTGTCCACAGAGTTGTCCAGGTTGGGTTTTGCTTCACAGTTAATGGCGTCTGTATACGAGCCAACAAACACACACATGCACAAAACAGTGATCACTGACTTTTTATATATATATAACTTCAAGCCATCTACACGACACAACATGCATCATGATGTATATTATAGGCACAGTTTCAGACGTGTTTGTCTGGCGTTTATAAAACTGCAAATGAGGAAGGGGATGGAGAAAGGGAATGACAGAGAAAGAGAGACAGTTATATCTGTTACTGTATCTGATAGTTAGTGGAACTTCCATCCATCATACGTCTATAACATAACCTCTCAATAGGCCGGCCCTGTTTCCATGGTTACTGCTAGGTCTCTGATTTCAGCGGGTAAAGATTAGCCAATAGTTTCTGATAGCTGATAGATTAAACTGATAGATTAATTACTCTTTTGATGGAATAAATATATTCTATTCTGTTATGTTCTGATTAAAAGCTTTGAGCGTGTGCTGTAAATTCTCATCTTATCAGATCAGTGTCCGTGTAAACAGAACCATTACAATCTGATTAAAGAAATATAAATGCAAATGTACTGAATGTAATGAACAATCTGACACCTGAGCATCTCACGAGGTTTATATCATGTTACTGATGATTAGGTTTTTGTCCCTCATAATAAGAAGCGACATTTTCAGTGAGAGTGCGTGAGCGTGTGGCGACGGGCCGTGTGGCGTTAGGGAGGAGTGTTAGCGTACAGTCTGGAGTGCAGCCGAGGACGTCGAAGCGCAGACCGGCCTGGTTGTGCCACTCTGACAGGATGATTCGTATGTGCTTCACAGACACCGGCAGACTGAATAGATGTGTCACAGGAGAACTTCTGTCCACTGCGCCAAGGAACACTTCTACCTACAACATACACACACAAACCAATAAATTGTTTATTTTCCTCTTACAGCAATCAGTGTTTTATCTTGACTCGGTACCTTTGTACATTTTATCCATTTAGAGTTTCATTTAAAAACAGAGTTCCTTATGTTGGACATGTTCTTCTACACTATATGGACAAAAGTATTTGGCCAAATCTGGTAATTATTGAATTCAGGTATTTCAATCAGGCCCAGTGATTATCCCCAGTGAAGGATCTTAATGCTTCAGCATACAGTATCAAGACATCATGGACAATTCTATACTTCACTAAACTTTGTAGCATCAGTTTGTTGAAGGCCCTTTTCTAATCCAACATGACTCCAGTGCACAAAGCAAGGACTACAAAGACGTCTTTTTTTTTTTTTTTTTACAATTCGACCACTGGCCAAACAGAAATGCTTCTGAACGAGCTGTTACTACGATAACGTCAACCTACAGTATTAAAACAAGCCTGTGCTGGATCTACACTGTTATGTATAATTAAAATTTAAATCATGAATTTTATACTTTTCCGTCCAATTTGTAGTCGTCCCAGGAGAAGCCGTCTTGGCTGATCTGGATGGTAAACTTGGTCACCCAGTCATCGTCAGTGGGGCAGCCCTGGATCACCACCCCTGTGATCTTCTTCAAAACAGGAAGGCTCACCTGGATCCAGGCATTACCTGGTACAGATGTGGAGAAGGTCAGATGTTTAATAGGTTAGTGTAGGAGGTGATGATGATGATAAGAAAGATGAGAACTCAGGAAGATAACGAGCAAGAAGCTTTAAGAGCTTTACGCCTGGTTTTAAGTTTTTTAAGACACAGCTTGATGCGAGACTAACTGGTGCTGGAAGGCATCCAGCAGGATTGTCCGTTGAGTCGAGCGTATTTGGGTTCTTTTCCAGCCCTCGATGAGGAAGCAGAGATCATCGAGTCTGTTATGTTGCCGTCTTCGACTCCTAGACCTCTCACACACACTGAAATCACACACATGTGCGAAAACTGTTAATGTTAAGTTTTTCTAGTAACACACAGCTCAGTGTCAGTGCAGTGTGTGTGTTTGTGTGTGTGTGTGTGTGTGTGTGTGATATGCCTGCACCTCCACTTCCACCTACCGTTCTGCTCACAGGTGTACACTACCTCCATGTATTTCGAAATGTTTGGACACGAATCGTTATCCGTAGGTGCGAAGAGGAAGCAGGCCTGATGGTTGTCACACTGCTTACTGACAAGGTCGTACATACCCGGGACCATGCAGGGACCTGGAACATATAACACACATTAAACGGAATTAAACAGAATAAAGCAATCTTGATTCATTCCTGGCTACATCATAGATTTCCCAATGAAGGGATTTTAAACTCTGTTAGTAATCTGGAAATAATTTGTATTAGTTATTAGATTGTCCTGGAAATTAATATTATTAAGAAATGTGTTTAAATTCACACTACTATTAAATTCACAAACAAGGGGCGTTCTCCAGTTCTGAAAAATTAAGCCAAGACGGAAGTGCCAAAATGTGCAGTTCCTCAAAGGTTGGCTCCAAAAGAGAGTAAATCCAGCTTTAATGATTATAAAAGATGGGTTATTTACCCAATTTGTGTAATTTCATTCTCAATTTAAAGAAGAATTTTTGTTTTTTCATTAGACTTTCATTAGACGACAATCATTTTGTATGGTTAGTTATGGCCGTCCCCATCCGTGCCATACCCCCCACCCCACAAAAAATAAATAAATAAATAAAGTGAATAAATACTTGACCACTCCACCCCCCTTGAATTCGACCACTGGTTAAAATTATATTAAGCAATAAAGTCATGCATAATTAGAGATGTGGCTATGCATTACATAATGTGAGACCGCTAGCTGTATGCAATAATTTTAGCTAACCAGCTAACTGGAATCGTTGTAGTTTACCATATTTACAACAAGAAAGGTACGGGTTCAGAGGCGGATCTACCCCATTTGCAACCCCAGCACTAATGTCCTAGTGTTCTAAAAATAAAAGTTAGTTATCTGACGTTCCAATCCAGATATCAGGTTCGAGTCAATCACACATCAGCCTTTATTTCATTTTTATAGGACAATGTAAAAATGTGCACCTTAGTGTATACACCGAATAAGAATAGCGTTCCTTAAATCCACAAAAACCATGCTTGCTTCAGTGTTACCACCCCTCATAATTCTAATGCCACCCCCTTGCCACCGCATGAATAATTTTCTAAATCCTGTACGGGTTGACTCGGGACAACGTGTAGGGTATTGTCAATGGAGTTTAATCAAATGCAAAATGACTTTAAGTAATATTATCCATCCACCTTAGCATTTAAGCTAATATAAAACTAAGCTAGGTTGTGCTAACTGAGGTACGTAAGCAGTCGTGCTCCAACCAACAGCCAGGTGCTGGAGTAAAAGGATAAGCTCAGGTGTATTTTTTCTCCAAGCTGTTGGTCGTTAAAGAACGAGTCTGTGCTCAGCCTCACCAGTGCTCCCTACTTTGTACGGACAGATTGTGTCACTGAGGCGGCCGAAGAAAGCAGACTGGATGTTGATGACGCTGTTTTGGGAACAGTGGAGCACCATGGGGGAGCCTTCACATGTGTATGCTGTCAGGTAGCCTGGAAAGAGAGAGAGAGAGAGAGAGAGAGAGAGAGAGAGAGATGCACTGACACAAAGACAGGTGTGTAGATTTGCATACTGTATATCTTACATACAGTCAGTATACACAGGGGAATGTGAGACCTGATCAGAAGTTACTAGTGCAATATAAGATATATAAGAAGCAAATAAATCACAGGTTTAAAAACTTGAACTGTATCTAATTATTTATTCCAGAACATAGAAACACAACATATTAAAATTTGTTACAATTTATATATATTTATATAAATATATATATATATATATATATATATATATATATATATATATATATATATATATATATAATATATAATATAATATACATATATGGCATGCCGTTTAGGAAAATATTCATGAGAGAACTTAATGAAAACTCTGAATATATTGAATGAAACGTGAGAATATTGAATGGATTCCGAATATATTGATTGAAATACATATATATTGAATGAATTCTGAATATATGGATTGAAAACTGATATATTGAATGAAAAGTCTGAATATATTGAATGAAAAGTCTGAATATATTGAATGAAACATGACGTCATCGAAACACAGCGCCATCTTTAGGAAGGATGAGTGAGTCGGCGAGAAACTTGGTTGCTGCAATTGTGAGAAATGGAGAGATGGTGAACACATTGATGAGTGCGTGTACGGCCCAAAGTAGCGGATGAAGAAATATATTCGCTATTTCACCGCGGAAGACCGGTGTTATGCGCTAAAATGCTCCCCTGCCACAGATTGCCCCCCCTACATAATCTCTATCAAATATTATATTACAACATAAATTCATAGGTTTATTGTAATCAAATATGATATAAACATTATAATTAACCCTAGGCACGTGACAGGTGTCGAGACCATGAATACAAATTCTCATATAATGTTTATTTTGTGGCACATTTATTTTACAGGGATTTGTCATGTAATACAAAAATGCTTGCACTAAATAAATATTTATGATGAAAAATTTTACGAAATTATTTTTATTATTAAATAAGCAATATCAAAAATACATCTTGTATATAAAAAATAATAATTTATATTTTTTCCCTATACAACATGTAATTTTTGTTTATAATGCTTGTTTTATAATCAAATCCATTTGGTCTAATTTGTAATTTCTAAATCATAAACCTAGAAATTTCTGGTCTAATATAATATTTGACGGAGATTAAATAGGGGGTGCAATCTGTGGCAGGGGAGCATTTTAGCGCATAACACCTGTCTTCCGCGGTGAAATAGCGAATATATTTCTTCATCCGTAGTCTGATACTGAGTGCGGCTTGTGCCACCACTTTGGGCCGTACACGCACTCATCAATGTGTTCACCATCTCTCCATTTCTCACAATTGCAGCAACCAAGTTTCTCGCCGACTCACTCATCCTTTTCCTTCTTCTTCCGTATGAAAGTTCGGCGCGTAACTAGTCCCGCACCGTTTGTCGTAGACTCATGAATGAGGTGTCAAAACGTGCGGCTTGGTCGGGAATGGGGTGCTATGACTTTTCTAAGGGGTCGGCGGGCCCCGCAGGGAGCAATTAACCGCCCAAAAAAACCCATAGACTTAACATTGAGACCAACTTTGACGGATTGTAGCGCAGAGAGGGAATTTTGTAGAACGGTCACATTTTACCACATTTGTAGAGGTTTGCAACCTGTGTCAGAACATACCCTGCAAGAGGGTATAAGTTCTACCCCCGGGGCAAAAGAGGTCCCCAAATTTGCCCCATAGACATAGAATGGGGAAAAAGTCCCATAGACTTAACATTGAGAACAATTTTGACGGATTGAAGCACAAGTGAGAATTTGGTAGAAATCTCAAATTCACCACATTTAAAGAGGGTCGCAAGCTGTGTCAGAAGATACACCACAGGAGGGTATAAGTTTTTGCCCCCGGGGCAGAAAAGGTGCCCAAATTTGCCCCATTGAAATATAATGAAGATTATGGAGCATAACTACTACAGTATCGTTTGTCGTAGATCCATGAAAGAGGTGTCAAATCGTGCGTCTTGTTCGGGATTGGGGTGCAAAGACTTTTCTGAGGGGGGGGGGGGGTTAAATGCCCCCGCAGGGGGCAATTAACCACCCCAAAAAATCCCATAGACTTAACATTGATACCAACTTTGACAGATTAAAGCACAGAGTGAGAATTAGATAGAAATCTTAAGTTTCCCACTTTTGAAGAGGCTTGCAAGCTGTGTTGGAACATACCCCGCAAGAGGGTATCGGTTTTACCCCCGGGCGGGGCAAGAGGCGCCCAAATTTGCCCCAGCGAATTATAATGGCGATTTTGGAGCGTAACTAGAACTGTATCGTTTGTCATACACCCATGAAAGAGGTGTCAAATCGTGTGGCTCGTTCGGGATTGGGGTGCTGAGACTTTTTTGACGGGGCAGGCAGTAAATTGCCCCCACAGGGGGCAATTAATCTCCCCAAAAAATCCCATAGATTTAACATTGAGACCAACTTTGACTGATTGAAGCACCGAGTGGGAATTTGGTAGAGATCTCAAATTTACCAGATTTGAAGATACTTGCAATCTGTTTTGGGACATTCCCCGCAAGAGCGTATAGGTTTTACCCCCGGGGTAAAACAGGTGCCCAAATTTGCCCCATTGACTTCTAATGGGGAATTTGGTGCATGACTCGTCACTTTCCGTTCGTCGTAGACCCATGAAACAGGTGGCAAATTGTGCGGTTCATTCTCAAACGTATTTTATTTGGGTTTATTTGGAGAAAGGTGGCTTAACATGACTTTTCTAATGGGCGAGTTGTAAACTGCCCCAGCAGGGGGCAATTAACATACAATAGTAACTTCCATAGGAACTTTGAAACTGAATTTAACTGTGCATCCCACTGTCATAGAGGCATGGGGGTGGGCTCATTTTACTCAGGCAATCAATCAGTCTTTCGCATTTATCATGATGCTCATGAGCCACGCCCCCTAGCAAAATCATTAGCTTGCTGTTAGCATGCTGCTAACACGATTAGCATGTTGCTAGAATTATGCTAACAATATTAGCATTTCGCTAGCATTATGCTAATTATATTAGCATGTTGCCAGAATGATGCTAGCAACATTAGCATGACGCTAGCATTATGCTAACTATATTAGCATTTCGGTAATAACATGATTAGCATGTTGCTAGCATGATGCTAGTGTGATTAGCATGTTGCTAGCATGACGCCTAGCTTATTAGCATGTTGCTAGCATTAGGCTAACTATATTAGCATGTTGCTAGCAATATCAGTAGAATGTTGATATCATGATGCTAGAGTGCTTAACATGTTGCTAGCATGGTGTTTAGCTAATTAGCATGTAGCTGGCATTATCTTAATAATATTAGCATGTTGCTAGCTACATCATTACACTGCTGCTAACATGATGCTGGAGTGCTTAGCCAGTTGCTATCATGACTCCAAAGTTTTGCCACGGCAAGCACCACTCACATTTTCTTCAGGAAATGTACCTCTCTAGTTATTACTATTATTATTATTATTGTTGTTGTTGTTGTTGTTTTTTTTATGCTCATGGCTTAACTTGCTTGTGTATGACAAATTTTACTATTGTCATGAAATCTGTTAACAATAACTTGTGAAAACAACACATTTTTGTGTGTGCATGAGAGAAATTTGAATTTAAATTCTTAAGTATTCTTTTGAATGTTTTTTTTTCTCCAATGGAAGTCGCATTAATGAAGCAGACATTTTCCCCCTGACGTTTATATCACCTTTACACATCGTTCTGTGAACCTAACTTGGTAACTGTACCAATAGTTTTGCTGTATTTCAACTATAGGATTTTCAGTGTTATATTTGCACCCAAATAATCATAGTCAAATAAAGTCGTAATAAAATGTTTTATTCTAACATTACTGTAAATCCTAGAGTAGCACAACTACCATAGAACACTAACTAATCAGAATGTTACACCTGAGCAACGTGGGAAAATATATGTGAAAAAGTGTAGTGTGCTGTAAGATGAGGTGATGAAACAACCTTTACAAACTTTTTGTGATTTGTAGTAAACGTACCATCGTGAGGCGGTGGAGGTTCTGGTGTATTTCCTGGAATATAAGAGAAGATATTATTAAAAAATCTCTATTTAGGAATAAAGAGATTTAAAATTTAGCTTAATTCCAATTCGCATTAAATTTAATGCTCTTAGCTCAATTTGTTTAATTAGCTATAAAAATATATATATATATATTTAGGGTTTTTTTCATGTAATTAGCAAATAATTATTAGAAAAATCACACAAAAAAAAATCTCTAAATAAATATACAAAGAGATTTATTACGCATATGAAGAGTATTTATAAAGAGTATTTATTTCACTAGTTTAAAATAGTGATAATAATAATTATTTCATTAAAAGAAACAACCCTGGCAACCCAGAATCGAACCTACAGTACAACGCACGTAAAGTTAAAATCTGATTGGTTAAGTGCATTTCTGCTGTGATTGTTCAGTGGGCGGGTCTTAACGTGGGCGGGTCGAAGACGAGGTGATAAAAATAAACATGTTACTGCAGCTCAAAAACTAAAATATAACAAATATCATGCAACTTATATACATTTTTGTGATACTTTACTGAACTCATTATTTATATTGTTTGTTTATTGTGAATTTGTATGCAGTCTATGGGCAATAAAAAAAATCTTTGAAGATTATGTGGGATCTTCAAGTTAATTAAACTTAGTATAAGAATAAAATGTATGTGCCATGTGAGCGCATGTTTCATTACCGCGGCGTTTGCAGATGTAGCCTCGGCGATAATCGCAGTTGTCGTCGTTCCACAGGCCGTTGTTGATATAGATTGAGAGGCAGTCCTCACCGTCGTAATTATCCGGGTTTCCTGGAACAACAATCCAGTGTGAGATGGATCAACCTGAGCGAGGGATTGCTTCATACACTCTCACGAACAGATAACGCAAATGTGCTGAACATAAATGTGATGAAGCTTAATCAGTTAAATATTTTAATCTAAGCTGTCCCTTTCCCTCTCACCTGGAGACCAGTTAATATAACGGAAAGGAGACAGGTCCGTCCATTCCCATCCTCCCTCTGTGACCGAATCATGACCTCCCATCCACAGAGACACGCCCGTGGAGACCGACTGGATTTGAGCTGCCAAAATATGATGAAGAAATTAGGTTTTATATGCAAAGCTCCAAAATCATCAGTGCTGACAAAATCTGGGCTGAATATACAGTAGGAACATGGGCATGTTGGTGAGTCCATACATGGAAATGTGGGCGTGTCACTAAATCTAAACAAAGACATAAAGAAAGCCATCATTGGGGACATATGTAGACACGTAGACAGGTCAGTGAGTCCATGCATGGAAATGTGGCTGGCCATGACATTGAATCAGTATTTAATATGTGGGCGTAAGTCAGTAAGTACACACAAGCTTGGCACAGGTTTTACACCAGATGCTCTTCCTCTGGGCTTGGGACAGACACTTCTGTTCAGTTGTTGGGAACCAAACCCGGGCCTTTCGCATGGCAGATGAAACACCTCCCAGATGAGCCACCAGTGCCCTATTGCCCTGATGACGTCAGGCACAAAATCACTAGTCTGAAAGACTTTAAGTTGATGGAAGTTTAAGGAGACAATTACTGTGGCTTAAAATATCAAATTTGTTCAGGTAACTTGAAAAATGTCATTTCTACAAACTCATAAATACCAAAAAGTTCTAAATACTCATCAAGGTCTATTAATGTGAACTAATTGTAATTATTTAAGTTAACAGTACTCAATATGTTTAATTACTTTGAGCATTAGGGTTTACAGTGTGTATGGAAACATGGGCATGTCAATTAACCCAAATATAAAAAATATGGGCTTGTGTTTCTATGAACATACAGGATAATTCCATATATGGACATATGGGCAAGTCTGTGAGTCCATATATGGGAATGTGGATGGGTTTGTCACCGAATCCATCTCTGGAAATCTGGGCTTAATATTATTTCCATATATGTAAATGTGGCCCTGTCAGTGAGTCCATATAGGGAAACATGGGCATGTAAATTAAACCAAATATAAAAAATCTGGGCTTGTTTTTAAGGTAATCTATGTACAGTAAATGGGAACAGGAGAGTAAATCTGTATATGGAAATATGGGCATGTCGGTCAGGCTGTGGGAAAAAAAACCTGGCTATGTCTGTGTGCGTGTGTGCGTGTGTGTGTGTGTGTGTGTGTGTGCCTGTACCCTGAATGAAGCTCTGCTCATGAGTCTCGGTGATGCTCAGAAGGTCGCCATTCTGATGCACACAGTCAGCACGAGCTTCAGCCCACTTACGCATGGAGAGTGGAACAATGTGATAGCAGTAATCATTAAAGGGAGCAGGAACCCACGAACCACACTTCTCATTCCAGCCTGACACAGAGAGAGAGAGAAGTATGCATTGTAGTGTTGTAAAAGTAATGTTGTATGTAAAATGCAATAAAATGTTTTAAAAACCTCACTGAACTTTTTTTTTTTTAATAAGTGTAAATTAAGAAAAAGTTCAGGATGTAAAGTGTGGAAAAGAGGGAAAGTGTTGTCAAAGTGAAAAAGGATAAGAAACAGAGAGAGAGAGAGAGAGAGGAACAGAGAGAGAGAGCGACAGAGAGAGAGACAGAGACAGAGAGAGAGAGAGACGTGTACCTGGTCCAGAGGTGGGTGGAACTGGTGGAGGACCAACTCCTTTATCTGTCGCAAACATCACATTAGGTGCAATATTCTAGCTTACAGTCATTAAACAAAACTGAAGTGGAAAGCTGAAGGTTCAGCAGATGATAATACAGAACAGTTTTAGTCATTGGTATACACAGTACAGCTCAGGAGAGCGCTCGTCTTTACCTTTCTTGCAGATGAACGGGTAAGTGTGAGAGCACAAGATATCGTTAAACTTCCCCGTCTCGAAGTGCTCGATGCCCCGGATTTGAACGCAGTCCTCGTCGCCCCAGTTATCTGGCTGCCCGTCGCCCCACAGCAAGAAGTCCTGGAGACAACAAGCCAGACATCATGCAATGATGGGGTGAAGTGGTGAAGTGCTGTGCTACCATCTTTAAGTGTATTATTATTCTATAATTGGTCTCATACCACAGCAAGTTTCTGATTCGTATTTCAATAAAAAACAACTTTTTGTAAGTTTCTGTTATCATTAAGATTATAGCAGATATAAAGTAAACACTCGTCCCTTTACTTCCTCTTGAAGGTAAAGAAAATCTGAGAATCTGCGAAAGGTAAAACATCCTGCAGCCATTTTGGAAAAAAATACAGCATTACTCTAAACAAAGCACTTCTAGAGTTCTTGTAAGAAGAGATGTTGCTATAGAAACCTTTTTTTTGATAGAACAAGCTGATTAATATACTCCTAAGCTTTCTACTGTAGCTACATGTTTGTTTGAGCTGCTGTTATAAGAAAAAAAAACCATCAACACCTTCCAGCCAATCAGAATGGAGAATTCAACAGCGCTGTGGTGTAAGAGAATTCACCGACGATTTCATTAATATATTTATTTCTTAACAACAGGTAATGGTAAAATTGTAAATATAGACAAACACCGAGAGGAAATGTAATAAAGAAGATGCTTTTTATAAACAAACACACGGCTGAACATGGATGTAAAATATTCAATGTTATTTCAAAACTAAAAACTACGCTTTAGAGGACGTCTAGTTCGAGGACAGTTTGAAGCGAGTGTTACATACGGCCGCTGATCCATCAGACCAGACGAATTTTGATTCTTCTTGACGGTCATTGAGTCCAATCCAGGACGCTCTGGTGATGTGTGCTGAAGAAAAGGAAAAAGCAGAACACACGCCGAGTCCCAAACAAGTCTAACAAAAATTCTTAGCAATGTTGTGAGCTTCTGTATTTTTGATTTGTTCGTTCAGTGAATGAATTATGTAGAATGTTTATGAGCAGCTCTGTTTGTGTGTGTGTGTGTGTGTGTGTGTGTGTGTGTGTGTGTGTGTCTGTGTGTGTCTGTGTGTGTGTGCGTGTGCGTGTGTGTGTGTGTGTCGCTCACCTGTGATGAAGCTGATGGTCCCCTGGTCGTGGATGCTGGCCAGATGTCCGTTCTGGGACACGCAGTAGTTTTCAGCGTCCTCCCACGTTTTAATGGATTCACTCTCAAAGTAATAGCAGTGATCCCCGTAGAGAAGGTAACCCTGATCACAGTGAGAGTCTGGAGAGAGAAACAGAGAGACCAGGGTATGGATAAATAAAAAATTAAAGAAAGAAGGATAAAGACTTGATCTAGTTATGATAAATTATTTAGTTTAGCAAATTAAAAATATTTAACTTTTACATTTTTGGTTTACACTACTATTAAACAATTACTGTGTAATTATTATATAATTTATATACAAACAAAGTAGTATAAAAGAAAGACAGAAAGAGGAAGAGAAATCAAAACCTTGAAAGTGAAAAAGACAGAGAGACAAAGACTCTGTCATGAATAAAACAAGACAGAGAGAGAGAGAGAGAGAGAGAGAGAGAGAGAGAGAGAGAGAATACAGAAAAATGAGATATGAAAAATAAATAGGAAAGAGGGAGAGTGAAGAATAGGAAAAAAATAAGAAGAATAAAGACAAAGAAAAACAGATAAAATAATAGTGTGCGATAACCACGCAGGTGAGAGACATAAGAAAGACAAGACTAGAGTGAGAGAGAGAGGGAGACAGAGAGAGAGAGGGGAAAAGACAATAAAGCAGAGAGGAAAACTGTGAGACAGAAAAATGGTAAGAAAAAGAAATGCAGTGAAATAGAGAGTGAGAAAGAGAGAGAGATAAAGCAGGAGAAAGATAAAAGACAGATCAAAATAATGTAGTTAGAGACAGAGAGGGATAAAGAGCAGTGTATGCATGAATACACACGTGGACAAAATTGTTGGTACCCTTCGATCAATGAAAGAAAAACTCACAATGGTCACATAAATAACTTTAATCTGACAAAAGTAATAATTTAAAAAAATTCTATGAATGTTAACCAATGAAAGTCAGACATTGCTTTTCAACCATGCTTCAACAGAATTATTTAAAAAAATAAACTCATGGAACAGGCCTGGACAAAAATGATGGTACCCCTAGAAAATACTGAAAATAATGTGACCAAAGGGACATGTTAATTCAAGGTGTGTCCACTAATTAGCATCACAGGTGTCTACAATCTTGTAATCAGTCAGTGGGCCAATATATAGGGCTCCAGGTAGTCACTGTGTTGTTTGGTGACATGGTGTGTACCACACTCAACATGGACCAGAGGAAGCAAAGGAAAGAGTTGTCTCAGGAGATTCGAAAGGAAATTATAGACAAGCATGTTAAAGGTTAAGGCTATAAGACCATTTCCAAGCAGCTAGATGTTCCTGTGACTACAGTTGCACATATTATTCAGAAATGTAAGATCCATGGGACTGTAGCCAACCTCCCTGGATGTGGCCGCAGGAGAAAAATTGATGACAAATCAAAGAGACGGATAATCAGAATGGTAACAAAAGAGATCAGAAAGACTTCTAAAGAGATCCAAGGTGAACTTCATGCTCAAGGAACATAAGTGTCAGATCGCACCATCCGTCGTTATTTGAGCCAAAGTGGACTACATGGGAGACGACCAAGGAGGATACCATTGTTGAAAACAAATCATAAAAAAGCCAGACTGGAATATGCCAAACTACATGTTGACAAGCCACAAAGCGTCTGGGAGAATGTCCTATGGACAGATGAGACAAAAATGGAACTTTTTGCCAAGGCACATCAGCTCTATGTTCACAGACGGAAAAATGAAGCATATCAAGAAAAGAACACTGTCCCTACTGTGAAACATGGAGGAGGCTCTGTTATGTTCTGGGGCTGCTTTGCTGCATCTGGCACAGGGTGTCTTGAATCTGTGCAGGGTACAATGAAATCTCAAGACTATCAAGGGTCTTAGACTTTTATCTTTGGGGTCATCTGAAGGCAATTGTCTATGGTGTGAAGATACGAGATGTGCAGCACCTGAAACTACGGATACTGGAAGCCTGTGCTGGCATTTCTCCTGCGGTGTTGCTATCAGTGTGTGAAGAGTGGGAGAAGAGGGTTGCATTGACAATCCATCACAATGGGCAGCACATTGAGCACATTTTATAAGTGGTCAGAAACTTGTAAATAACTCATGAAAGAATTAAATAACTATTGAAAAAACAAAAGTTGTATCCAAGATGGCCGACTTCCAAATGGCCACCATGGTCACCACCCATCTTGAAAAGTTTGCCCCCTCACATATACTAATGTGCCACAAACAGGACGTTAATATCACCAACCATTCCCATTTTATTAAGGTGTATCCATATAAATGGCCCACCCTGTATATATAGTGATATATATATAAAGCAAAGTAAGACAGGAGTGATAAAGATCAATAACACAAGAGGAAAAAAAACAAAAAGAAAATGTGTAAAACAAAAACAGACAGACAGAGAGATGAAAAAGAGAGCGAGACAGATATACTGTAGAACTGTAGAACAGACGGATGGGAAAAATTGTGAGACAATAAGAAAAAGAGAAAGAAACAGAGTGAGACAGATGCAGAGGGAGAGACAGACAGATGAACATCTAATGTCCGTGTCCTGTCCACCGCCGGGTTCTTACCTGGAGCAGGTGTAGGTTTCACGTTCTCTCCCCCTAACATCTTACAGATATATGCCTGGACCTTAAAGCAGTTTCCCGTCTCCCATTTCCCAGCGTAATTCCCTGTGCGGAAACACAGACACACACCAAACCACTAACGATTTGCTTCCTGAATAACAGAATTAAAGCTGCCGTAAGTAATTTTTTTCTGTTAACAATGACGGTTTTTCGACTACATTATACACCTTTACAAATCTATCATCCATCACAAAGTATATATTGTCAGTGCAGTGGCATATTTCTACCAGAGGGGTCTCCAAATCACTAAAAATCTAATTGTTACGTACTGCTGCTTTAAGAGAACCATGTAGTATTGGCAAGTATTAAAAAAAAAACACACTCACACACAAAATAGAGTTTCCCTTAGCAACTTCAGATCTCTGTCTCTCACCTGTGTAAATCTGTCCGCAGTCCCACAGTTTTTTCGTGTTCTGCGGGAAATTTGGGCTCCAGTTGGAAAACTCGATATCTGTCTTATCCACCCATCTAAATGAGCCGTCCTGGTCCATATCTGAGAATGCATAGAGAAATGTAATTAATGATAAAATGACTGTAAATCACTTTACTGATTTGAGCTTAAACCAATCCGTTTAAGTAAGTAAGTTTTTATTTAACAAACAAACAAACACATAAAAGAGTTAAATGACAAGGCACGACACATGTAGGAGAAAACTAAAAATGATTAATTAAAACTAAAAAATTTTAATGAGCACATAGGATAACTGTAATGTGATGATACTGATGATCATGACGAGGTTATGAAGACGTGCGAACCACCTACAGGACATAAAAATGTAACTATAAATGGATAAAAAAACATGATTAATTGCAGTTGTCCAGTATATGATGAATAAACACTTAATAGTAAGAGTAATAAGTGTTCTTCTCCCGTAACATATCCCACCGATTGTATTTCACTATAACAATACGTCAGCAAACCTACAGTACAATCTAACAAATGCTTTAGTGTTTATTAGAATACAATTACACATTCATGTATTAACAGATTTTTTCCTGATTTTCCTACCAAGTATGTATAAAACTTTCTTTAAAAAAAAAAAATTTATTTCATCTTTTACTTTCAGATAAGGATTTGATCCTATTCATTCAGTCTTACAACTATCTTAAGCTAGATTTAAATATATATATATATATATATTCCTTATTAGCCAAAACACAGTATTGATGATGATTTTTTTCCCCATGTTATACATATAATACAGAACATGTGTATGCCAAAGAAGCTACTTCTGAAGTTTATGCAACAAGGAAGTGACCAATCTTGCTTCCCTAAAAAGCTTATTTTTTATATGTGCCCCAACAATCTGGTGCCATTTCTCAGCGTTATTCTGTCTCGTTTCAAATGATCATCATTTAAAATGCTAATTATTGATATTTCTTCATGAGTACCGATACTAAAATTGGTGTAAGCTCCTAGAAGGATATGACCTATAAAAACTGTTGCAGAAATTAAAGGATTATTTTTCCTAAAAAAAGAATCTGTAGTGTCCGTAACCATGTCAAATTCATATTGCAAATTTATAACAATTTCTTATTTTAGAATAATACACTTTTTTAAATGTCTTTTCATGTGATCATTGAAAGATTTGAATTCAAAAAACGTTACCGACACTTACACATAAAAGGGCATGAAATTGTATTTAGCAATTTTTTTTTTTTATCTGGTAAAAATATAAATGTGTAAGCATATTTACAAAAACTAAGCATGGATCGGGAGATAAGAGGCATTAAGTATGGCATTAATGGTGTTATATGATCCTATCTGAACATTCACTTTTTCACCTAGGTGAGACACTTTTTAGCATCGATATCTTGTGTGAAAACTCATTGTCGCTTAGACACACACTACTGAGTTGCAATACCAGAAATTCCGATCCACACGTCGGGAATGTCTATGTGGTGGAGGTCAGGAAGCATGGCGTTGACAAAGTATTGTTCCTCCTCACTAGGAAAAAAACAAAACAAAAACTTCAGTGAGCCATTAAGGAGGACAATCCATCAAAATTTAATCGATTTTCATGACAGTTCTGTGATTAATGGATTTGAGTAACAGTCGTGACACACTTTTTGATGATCAGGAGGTTGGCTCCCATGCTGGTGCATCTGGTCAGCGCTTCGTGCCAGCTGGTCAGGAGGTGGCTGTTGCTCACAACCAAATAGCAGCTTCCTTTAAAACTCACCCAGCCGAGCGGGCAGACAGCTACAGACAGGCATAGAACACATCTCATTAATCATCGTGTAATGATATAATACTGTTGTGTACAGTACAATGATATAATACTGTTGTGTATAGTGTACAGTCACTCATCATGAGACAGTGATAATACCAGCATGCCGAGGGTAATAATAAATGGACGCACAGTGATGTTAATTATGCGTGATGAATGCATGAAAATGACAGAAAATTAATGAGAAGAAAAAACATATATATTTTCTCCAACAAATTTGTTCCTGTTTTCCTACGGAGTGTGTCTGACCTATTGAACATACGATTAAAACTGTCTTCCTTTTTTTTTTAATTACTGTAAATTTCACCTATAGTTATTTTTACCTTTTTATTTCTCTCTCTCTCATTTAAAAGAGTGGCTTAATAGTTTAAAAAGGTAAAAATGTTTTAAAGAATAAAATCCCACGTGAATTAAGAAAGATAATATAGAGAAGGTCAGCACCAAAATTATTGGCACCCTTGGTAAAGGGGTGTTAGGTAGTACTGTAGGTAGTCGCATCACACATTAAAAATACGTGTATTTAAAAAATAAATGAATAACTGATGCAAATTTATTCTTAGAAAAAAATAAACCTTGATCAAATAGATCATTTTAAACATAATAATTGGTAATTCTATTTATTAACGAAAAAGTTTTTTTGTAATTTGGTCCGATCCGGCACATCGGGCAACAGATACTCCCCCAACCAGGAGATACACAGTACAGAAGCTGTTGTTTTTGTGACAGTTACTTAAGGAGTTGGGTTGCTAACTCGATGCCCGATACACTATGGGAAATTTGGGACCACCAATTAAAACACCTAATCAGATGTGGAAACTGGAGTACCTGTAGGAAACCCACAAAGCACATAGAGAACATGCAAACTCCAGGCACACAGACCCAAGGAGGGAATCGAGTCTGGACCCTGGAGGCCACAGTGCTAACCGATCCCAACCGATACGAAGACTGATTTATGAAGTTTATAGTGCGCAACATACTGTAAATATATAAATGTATATTTAAGTGAAATTACATCATCACAACACATCAAAGTAACCAAAGATCATGCGGTATTTGCAGAGCTTTAATAATTAAAAGAAAACAAAATGCAAATCATTTGTAAAAAGAATTGTGTTAATGCTGTGATGTGACCATCCATCTTCCTCTTGATGACATTGCAGAAGTTTTCTGGAGTCAATTGCAGTGGTGTCTTATTTTTTTCCAGAGCTGTATATATATATATATATATATATATATAGTGGAACCTCAAATTGCGAGTGACGCGGTTTATGAGTGTTCCGCAAGACGAGCAAAGATTTTTAATAAATTTTGAAACAAACAAGTCTGAGTATCATGTATCATGCACATGCTTCTTGTTTTGATACCGATCGTCACGTGATCACAGCTGAGCCAATGATTTTTGTCTCTCTTGTGCTGTGGAATTGTGGGTAATCGTCTCCCTTGCTGGGCCTTAGTGCTCGTCTCTTACTGGTATAATCAACATCTCCCTATCTGTTTCAGCGTGTCGTTAGTCCTATGTGTGCACGCGCGTAATTTGACACCGTGACGCACGAACACACACACACACACACACACGCACACACACACGCGCACACACACGCACACACACACACACACACACTCTCTCTCTCTCTCGCCTTTACACAAGAGATACACACCCTCTGCTCTACACAGAAACTCTGCTCTGTCGCAATTTTTTTCAAAGGTGCTGGTTAATTTTTTTATTTAAATTCTTAATTATTTAACAGCAGTGATTCCGTTAGTATGCGCTCACGCGAGTGTCATTAGCAATGTTCCTTGCAAATTTTTCTGATAAACAGTCTTTCTGTTAATATATGTGTGTGCACTCACATTCCACACACACACACACACACACAGTGCCTGCGCGCATAAACGGAAACCTATCTGTCTGGATTTATTTTTACTTTTTTAAAAAATAAAATCCAGGTTAATTTGTTTTATTTTTACTTTATATATTGTACAAATTATTTTTATGTTTTTATTTTTTTGGGCTGTGGAACGAATAATTTGAGTTTTAATGACTTCTTATGGGAAAATTCGATTTGGTTTATGGGTGTTTTGGAATACTAGCCTGCTTCCAGATGAATTATGCATGTAATCCAAGGTTCCACTGTATATATATATACTGTATATAATTTGAAATCCATTCAGCAATACATATTCTGCACTCTTAGCCAGAGTGACTCACTGTTTAAGGCTCTCTTGCACGCGTACGGATGTTCTGAGCGACACAGGTGAGTCCTCCACTTCCCGTAATCTTCTCCTGCCTTGACGAGACCAGTGCACAGACCGTTCTGTTTATCGCTGTTAAACACAACACGACACACCTGATAAACAACCTTTCAATCTCTAATGCTGTAATTCAGTGTTCTAGAGGAATTTTCTTTCTTTTTTTGTTTTTACTTATAAAACCATTTTAAGAAAATTTCCATAATATCCAGTGAATGTTTTCTAACCAAAAGTAATTAGGTTCTCAAATGGTTCATACATATTAAAGCGTGTGAACCCTGAACTTAAAGAGGCGTATGAACTTAATATGCCTTCAGTAATTATTTCGTTGCTGATGTTTTCTCTTACGTGAGATCAGGCTGTCCACTCGCCCAGTGTGTGTAGCTGAAGGTAGCTGCATCAGACCAAGTGAACTTGGTGCTGTCGGGTTCAACTTGACAGGAGATTGAGGTGCATTTCTGCAAAAGCAAAAACTCCTATCAAAGACTGTTGATTTGAGTAAAGAGATAATGTTACTGTAAACACATTCATACTGTAGAGAGAAATATGCATGCCAATGTGCCAATGTGTAGTCACGAAAATACTTAACAATGCATACACATTACGGTTATTACAGAAACCTCTATACGCACTCTTTTAGTCTCTTTTATAGACAGTATGTATTTTTTTACATACAGTACTTAAGTCAGAAGAACCTCACCAGGGTGGAGTAGCCGAGCCACAGGTCATAATGGGACGGGTCCAGACCTAAGATGTACTGCTCCTCTTCCGCTGATTCGACAGACACCAAGTCAGCCCCCTCCAGCAAACACTCGGTCCGGGCAGAGACCCAGCTCTTTCTCTGTATGTAGTGTAGCTTGTAGCAGTTAGAACCAAACTTTTCCCACCGATTTGCCTCGTCGCACACCACAGTAGGGTTTTCTACAAAGAAAGAAAGAAAAGAGCAACAGTAACAGACGGAGCTTTGTGATTAAAATTAAAATGTAAAAACAAAGAAAATAATCTAAACTGAAAACATCCTTTTTTTTAGTATGTTTAAATACACGAGAATCTAAAAGTGGCCTAGAGTAGCTTTGTGCCTTTTTATATAAAGAAACAGAAGAAAGTGTTTTTTTAAGCCTTCTAATGATAATGAGTCAAACAAACCAGTTTCCAGCTTCCTCCATACAAGTCAAGCTTATACAGTAACTTAAAACTAGCTATGCCTGAATAAAGTTTATTTAGTCAAATCTGAGCTTCTCTGAGCTGACTGACATGAGGCAGAGCTAATTTCTATCCATTTATTTTTTATATTGTTTGTTTAAATGTGCGGAATTAACGCTTACATTTAAAGTATGCTTACGTTAAGGCAGCTATAAAGTTTCTGTAGCAGAAAACATAAAGTTATGGATATACTGTATCTGTGACACTGGAGTTTCCTTCCATAAATAAATTTGAATAAACCTAAATAAATGTTTATTTACAGAAATCTCCATCTCAATATCATAAAAGCTAAGTAAATATGTTTTTGTTTTTTTATTTATAATTTATCACCAGGCTTAGATTAAACTGGCTCTACAATCAATTTGTATCCTAAAATTTATACCAAAAAAAAACAAGATTTATATATAAAATAAACATGTGAAAATGATAAATGTGTTCCTCAGATATGAAGAAAAACCAATAAAGCTCTGGAAACATTAAATCCTGTGATAATTGTAACATACGGTTGTCTCGTTTGCAGATGTACTGCCTCTGAGCTGTGCAGTGCTCATCGTTCCAGCGGCCATTACTCTTCCCATCCACTTGTCCACAGTCCTCATTATCACCATAGTTATCTGGCTGTCCTGGTCTCCAGTACCTATAAATCATAGCAAAATAGTGTGGAAATGCATTTGCGTTAACTTTATTTTAAGGCACAGCAAGCAACTAGCATTTAGGGAAATTCAAATAAATGTCTGGTAGATATTATAATAAAGCGTGGTGCTAACTTTTTAATACCACATTGCTGTTTTTTTTTTAAATCTGATAATATAAGGCACTGTTTCATTTTCCTGTTGACAACAGTTGCTGTAAGACTGCTTTTTAAACATTTCACAACATTAAATGTGACTAATAATGGATAAAAAGTAAATGGAGCATTAATAGGATCTGCATCTTGTTTTTTGTTTGTTTGTTTGTTTGTTTGTTTTTTTTTACAAAAAAGTTGAAACGGACTGTTACAAAAAATCACTGACAATGGAGACTTCTTTAATGAATAACACATTTATAACAAATAAATGTATTTTATCTGAAGAAAAAATATACACAGATAATACACTGCCTACAATTCTAACATTTAAAAAGTAATGTATGATTTTCATTAATCAATGTTCAGTAAATTATTATTCATTATTACTTTTGTCACTTTTGATACATGCTTTTGTCACATATCAAGTTAGTTCAGTGACCATTGAATTTTGCTAGTTATTGGATTTAAAAGTTATCTTTGTAGTGTTATGATCTGGTGTTGGTTCAGTTGCTCAGGTCTAGGCTCAGCAATGTTATGTGGCAATAAAACAAAGTAGGCTGAGGTTATCACATCCAGGGGCGCAATTATGGGGTATGCAGTATATGCAGTGCAAAATTGTCTTTAATAAAGCTTTTAAAATGTTTGAAAAATTATATTTGTTAAGAGACTATTTTTTTAGCATTTTAAACAAGTAAAAAAAATTATATAATTATAAAATTATATAATGATATATAATAATTATATATATCAATTGAGCCCCACCCCCCTATAGTTACCAGACAGTCACGTGTGCAAAATGGACAGAAGAGGGAAATTTTTTGAACAGAAAAAGAAAAAAAGAAAATGAAAAACAGTGTCTTAAAATGAGGACAGCAATGTCAAAGTGGATAAAAAGAGATTGGTAAGCTTGACCTATCATTTTGTATTACTGTAAGTCTTTAAGTTCATCAACATTTAACGTTATTGCCAGCGAGGCTGAGCATAGTTACCCTCCGTTAATATCAAATCATTATTCCTGAAAAAATAGGCGTTTGGTTTAAAACATTTTAACTTATTGTTAAACTGAGGTTCTCACCACCAAGCACAACCAAGTTATTGTCTTATCCTCTCAGTTCGTTATGTTCAGTCCAGGGGCGCAATAAATGCACGATTTTTTTTCCGGAAAGCTCTGCTGTGTAACCAGAACGAGACTAGCGTATGGATCCCTCTACACCTTCATTCATACAGTATTCGAGACCCTATTGTAAGCTTTTCGTAAACAGAATTCTCAGAATTCTCAGCTTGAAAAACCACAAAGTTTCAAAAATGCATGAGTTTGTTTTCTGTTTCTGTTGTAATAACAGTGCTAATGAAATTACTGTTTCTTATTGCTAATGACATCACTGTTTAGCAAATACAATCATTTTAATGCTTTGTTCATGAGTGTTCATAAAAAAGACGTCTTAAAGGCCTGATCTAACACACACACACACACACACACACACACACTATATATATTATTTATACTTTAATGTTTTAATCACTTACATTTTTGCATTTCTGGTAGTTTTTAAGCACTCTTTCATAATGTGTAGAAATATGCAAGTAGTTTCATACTGAAAGTTGTCTGCTGTATTATAGGTTTAATAATAACATAATGGTATATTTACTCAGCCATGAAGATGAAGAGCAGGTGAAAGAGAATTACAAAGCAGGTGAAGAGAACAGATAGGAACGGGCCAAGAAATATAGCAGAATTAAAGTATAAATAGTGTGAAATATCTGGTCCATTTACTCAGCCATGAAGATGAAGAGTACAGAGAGAAAGCAAATAAGTCAAGAGCAGGTGAAGAGAACAGGTAGGAGCTACCACACAGGATACTATGACTTAAAGGGGTCATGACATACATTTACCATTTTAATGTGTTTTCTGATGTACACTTACAGTAAGTTATAGTTTTTTGTGCACCAGAATTACAAAATGTTTTTTATAGTGCAGTGACCTTTGACATTTGTCAAAAAATCAAGTAAAATTGAATTCACCTGGTCATGACCACTTTAAACAATATTTAAAAAAACAAAAATTTGGGATTGATGATTTAAGGTATATATTTTGTGAAATATCTGGTTCATTTACTCAGCCATGAAGATGAGGAGGACAATGAAGCAATGATAGAAATGAGAGTTCAGAGCAGGTGAAGAAAACAGGTAGGTAAAGGCCATACAGGATTATATGACTTACACAGTATTAAGAAACATGCATAATAAGTTATTGTAACATTTTTATTTCTTGTTGTCATGTAGCTCTTCGTTTGCACATTTGCACGTGCACTTTGTTGTCTGTTGTCTATTGTGTATTTTTTGTATAGAAATTGATAGTTTTTTAGGTTAACTTAAAAATGTAAAAATCTGCGTTGTAAATTTATGTTGTGTTGTTAATTTATGTCGTCTGTATGTATGTAGCACCTTGGTCCTGGAGGAACGTTGTTTCGTTTCACTATGTACTGAACTGTATATGGTTGAAATAACAATAAAAGCCTACAGTACTTGACTTGACTTGACTTGACTTGAGGAAACAAAGTTTGTGAAACATCAATTTTGTTTTCTCAGTAGTGAAGATGAAGATACGCCAAAATCCACGACAAAGGTCACATTTTAAAAAATGGCCTTGATGTGGAAAAGTGCTTTGCACCACGTCAGGGTCTAAGCATACATACTGTACGCACTTTTCCTTGTCAGAGTACTGCAGGTTATTTTTAAATCTAAGTTATTTTTGCAGCTTGCCATTCTAAGGATTTAGACATTGACTGATGCTATTTTATATGTAAATGACATTAAATTAGGGGGGGAAGGGCGCAACCCATGATCTTGCATACCCCTCAGCGAATGTGCAGTTGCGCCTCTGATCACATCTATGGAGTTTTTCTACCCTAATTTGACAGTCATATTCCAGGTGCACGAGGAATCATTTTCACACATGAACTGGATACCACATTGTGTTCTGTAATCAAAGCTAATAGTGACTGAATAAAATCTTAGCGTGTGTGAGTATTTTTGGCCAAGCAGTGTATATAAAAGGTAAGGTATCAAGATGAATGCAGAGAGACAGATGCTTACTCCAGGTATGGGTAATAAATGCTACCATCGCTCCACTCCCAGTTCCCCTCAGAGACGATATCGTTCAGGCCGATCCAGTAAATAGCCTCGCCAATCTGAGTACTGACCCATACCTACAAATGTGAGAAAATCTAGGAATTAAACAATTAAAGTTTCCTGTACATGTTCTTACTCTTATTTATTTTTCTAATTTATTCACACTTAATATACACTTTATACCCTTAGATAAACAATGTTAAATACATCTCGAAAAGAACAGCCTTTTTGTCATCTTTAGCTAGTTAGATGACTAGCTTTTTAGCTGAGTTCAATTATAATTTAAATTATAATTTAAAGTTAAATGTAACTTAACTGAGTTAAAGCTTATTTAGCTATCAGGGTTAAAAGGTAGGTGGTTAGCTGAGGTAAATAGGCTATACTTCCCATATTAGTTAAAGGTTAATTAGCTGTGTGAGCTACAAATTAGATGTTTAGCCAAGGTATTATGTAACTGAGTAGAAAGTTGGTTAACTATTCAAGTTTCACATCAGATGCTTAGGTGCTAAAATCTAACGTATAAGCTTAGCTAGGGGTTTGTTCTTTGTGTGTTAAACATGAAATGTGTAGATTCTTCGCTGAGTTTGGTGTTAATTACATGTATGAGTTAAACATTAGGGGTGAAAACTATTGGATTCCTCATAGTGGATAGTGGAAAATTGTACCTAGTTTGTTGAGGTAAATATATAGTTTAAAGGCTTAGTTCAATCTTACCAATTTCGGTGAGGTGAATGTTATTATCATGACCTTCTTAGAGCTACATTTTCAGATATAACTTTACTAGGAGTTGTAATTTTATTTGGAAATAAAAAGTTTACGCATGAAGACTAATAATTTTATATTTATTAACATAAAAAATAGTTTTTTTTTTAACCTTATTAAGCAACACACAACCAGAAATGTCACCCCTAAAGTTGCCCGCCTCACCCTCTCATGAAGGCTCAGGATGCTCATGAGATTTCCTCCTTTTCTCACACAGTCGTCCAGAGCATCATGCCATTTCTTAAATTCACTGGAGAAAAAGTAACACCTGTCCTCGTACTCCCTCCATCCTGTTTCACAATTGCCCAGCACTGAGAGGGATGGACACAGACAGAAGGACAGACAGAGAAGGAGACATTAATACAGGTGTACACAGGGACAGAAACAGACAACATTATAAAGAGTGAAAGACTATTAGCTTGTAATAGTGAAGTAAAATGTTGGGTAACTTAAATATTATCCAACTTTAATATTTGAAAATTTAAGTTACGTAACATTTAACATCACTATTACAAGTAATTAACTAGCTGTAGTTAAATGTTAAAAAAGTTAAATGTTAAGCTAGTTATTGTAAATTAATACTAATACTAATTTAATTCAATGTTAATTAACTACATCTGAATTAGCTATCTAGCTGTGTAACAGTAAATGTTATTAATATGTTAATTAGGGTGAAAGCTGCATTTAACTGAGTTGGGTACTATCTACAATTCTAACAATTGAAAAGTAATGTCTGATTTTCATTAATCAATGTTTAGTAAATTATATTATTATTCATTATTACTTTTGTCAAGTTTCAGGTTATTTCAGTGACTATTCAATTTTGCTAGTCAGTAGATCTAAAAGTTAACTAGCTGGATTGAATGTTGGTTGTAGATTAGTGTTAAAGGGGAACTGAGATGATACTGATAATTTAGCATTGCTATGCGGGATGTTTGCAAAAGATTTAAAAAAAAGATTCTTATAAAGAAATATTTGATACCAAAAAACTTTACACACTCATTATATAGTCATTTTGAAAAACCATTCCGTGTAAAAGGATACATAGCCATCATAAAAGTCTCATGACAGTAGCTAAAGTCATGTGATATAAGTATCCAAATGACAGCAGTAATAATATAGCACTAGTAATGTTTGACTGGACTTGTAAAAAATCACATGAATCTGAAATTAAGAGCTGCAGGTAAAGAGTACAGACTGTAAACTGACGTGGATGCTTCTGCATGGTTATGTGGGATATTGTCTACTGTGCTTAACAAACGTTGACAATAGTTTAATCCAAAGAATAGGCTGGTTTTATAAAGAAAGATTATTCAGATGGTATTTATTGACCTCAATAAACCAAGCGCACCAAATCGTATGTAATATAGCTTGCTTAAAGAAAAAAGCCGGGGGGGGGGGGGGGGGGGGGGGGGGGGAATCTGCTTGTTTTTGTTGTTTTTGTTTTTAAAAGACATAATTGTTTAAATGTAACATTTTTGTCGAAAACTATTTAATGACAATCTGCTTGTAGACTGCACCTCAAAATTATTTGTAATTTGATAGAAATAAAATACCTACCAAACCTATTTAGTTGAATAATATTTTAAAATGCTACAAAAGTCCATTTCCACTAAAAATTTCTAATATTCATAGGAATCTGCTGGTAGGCTGGTTTCACGTTTTGCCAAAGACTGAAATCTCAAAATTGACTTTTTTTCTTTTCTTTTAAAATTTTTTTAAAACTTCCATCACACATTCCATCACAGTAATTCTAAAACACAATCTTAACATCCAACATCTAAATAATATGAAATTCTTTTTTTATACTTATTTAACAACTTTATTATCAACTTATAAACTATAAATAGCATTACTTACCAGAATGAACGAGACCAAAAATCGTGATGCAGAGCAAGATCATTCTTGGCTCTTTTTCACTCAGTGAGGCAACAAATCAACACTTTTGCTAAAAACTCCCTGGCTATATATTATTTCTGTATATTTCAATCCCAGAATGAATTCTAGCTGAGCTTAATATTCAAACTCAGATGATTTCCCTCATGTCTGAAAAAATTTTCTTTTCCCCACAATTCCCTGAGCGAGAGTGCACGCTATCCGTCGCTCTCTACAGCTCTGAGCATCTTCAGGTGTTGCAGCTTCTTTTCAATTTCATCCCAAAGTCCAAAGATGAAGCTGTAAAAACAACATGGCTTCCTGATGCTGCAGACTCGCCATATAAACATATAAACTGATTTTATTGTCAAATTTCACAGTTAACACAATTAGTTGTGAAAATGTAGAAAATCAAGTGATATACAGGTGTTCATACAAATAATAATTATATTTACTGTTAATGCATTCATTTTAATATTGTTAATAAAAAAAGTAAATATTGAAATATTGTTTTATAGGCCACTATAAATTATTGAATTGTAACACAGAAATGCACAATAAACCTTCAACTCTTATCTACTATTGTGTTAAAATAAAAAGTTTGTGCTGTCATTTCTATGAAATGGCAATAGTTACTGGAAACAAATACCGTAAAATACTAATAAAAGATGTTGTAAATTTGCCCCATATTTACATCTACCTTTAAGTTACACAGTAATTCATATGTAAATATAAAAGCTCACCTGGTTCACTTAGTATTTTTCAAAGTACACTACTGTAACTATTCAGTTTTGAAAATCAGACTAATTTCATCTGAACACAACTACTTAACTTTAACCTTATAGTTTAAAAGTAGCTTTTATGTAGACTTTTAGATAATGTAGGTGAGTGACATGGTAACTAAATGTGGATCCGCTGAACACTAATAATTCGTCATCAGACTACTGTTTTGTGCATAGTATTACAAGATGACAACAATAGACTAATACAAAAAACAACTATACAGTATTATGCAAAAGTCTTTAACCCCCTAGGCCCCCCTCACGTCTCCATATGATGCTTTCAAAGAGCCAGACGTTCTTGTAGTTTAATGCAAATGGATCACCAAGATTATTGAAGACTTTTTTTTGCCTCTCATATTTTTCAAGTTTTCTCTCTTGTATTTTAGTCCAGCATTAAAAAACATCTTACTTAAGACATGAACCAGTGGGAAACAGGTGCAGATGATGACAGATGATCAGGCCGGTGATTAGTATACTGCTGATGCTGAATGCTGAGTGGTTGAAACAGACGAGAGGGGAAATGAGGTTGCTGCTGAGGTTGTTACATAAACGAGAAGGATTTTATTTAATGTCAAAGATGTCAGTTCTTCATTTCTGACCAGCCAGGCACATTTATAAGATCATTACCACAAGGGACTATTATTATCATTGTTGTTAAGTAGTAGTCACAAAGAAAGAAAAAAAACCCTTATTATGATGGCAATAATGTAGGATAAAATTAAAATGTAACTTAAAAAATAATTACATTACTAATTGTAAACTGTTTGATTCTTATATATTTAAACAAGTATAGAGTGCTGTCCTTTTTTTTTTTTAAAGAAAATCCTACTAAAACACCTTTGCTGCTCCTGTTTCATCACATTTCCTAAATTAAAGTCCATTTTTATCTTTTATATGATAAAATATCTTATATCTAAAGTTGCTGTTAATTATCTGAATTGTCATGGTGAAAATGTTAAAATGTCGAAGTCCAAAACCGCAGATTGAATAAACTTTATAACACTGCATATTTTCAGACTGTAAATGTTATATAATAACAAGCCAGCTTTCAATTTTTTTTTACTGTTTTATAGCGAATTTATGCTGAAAAACCAATAAACAGTTGATAATGAAGGTTAGTTACCTACAAAAATTATTAAATATACAACAATTGTCATCTAATTAAAAAAATAAATAAATCAAGCTTTGTAAAATGTATGAAACTTTCAAATTACAAATTTGCTTGTTATAGCACATTTAACATGAGGAAAATATTATCACATTTCTGTAAAAGTTCAAGTTGAAAAAAAAAGAAAACATTAAAGTACATTGCAGAACTGCACAGCATTGTGTCAAAACGTATGTTAATGTTATACAATTAATATTTTGTCTTGTTACAGATTTTGAAACATTTTGAAAACTACTGAAAAATTCAAATTACCATTATTATGAAACACTGGTGATAAATGTGTACACGTGTGCATTTAAAGGTTACACATCCTCACGTCCTGTGTAAGGAAAAATTTATGCATTTTTTGTATGCAGTTACTGGATAAATACAGAGTTAAAGGTTTAGAAATGTATGCAAGAACATGAGGCTATACTGTTGTACGGGTCATTAACCTTTGGCCTGTTATTGGTACACAAAGCTGATACAGATCCAAGTCTATATCAAATGTGCACTAGTTGAATAATAAATTAAGGAAACACATAAAATAGCATTTTTGCTAAACAGTCAATGTGCTTTATAATGGGTACAATTTAAGGTAGGTTAGTGTTTCTATACAAGTCATTCAGCATTAGTTATAACTCTATTTAAAAGAATAAAATTAACCAAACCAGGCAAAGTCTGTCCCCATTTCTTAGCGACAGAGGAAAACCAGAAGTGCTCGCTCACAAGAAGACAAACTGAGGATCGAAACTTTGCGACAATTAAATGAACTTTGCAAGAGAAGGGCAAATGGCTTGATTTCATACTTGTTACAAATTTTTCAAGGTGCCAATAATTTCTCAAACAGAAAAAATCATTCATTTTGAATTCCATGAAAAATGTTTCTCCGCCTTCTGCTCGTCTTACTACAAATTTTCCTGAATAACTATAATACTTGAACTGGGAGGCAAACTCAAGCAAAAATTATTACTTAATTTTTTTTTTTTTTACATGAGAAACAGTTATTGAACTCTTTGCAAATCTTATTAAATATTTAAAGGAGTGTTTAGAAAATGGTTTAAATTTTATATATAAAAAGAAACTTAATGCACAAGCATTTGATTTCATTATAATATTTATTATATCTTTATTTAAATAATACAAACTGACAGAGGAGAGCAGGAAGTTAAGCAAAATGCAGTACAAGTACAGCACCTTACCAGGAACAGGACGTACCACTCTTACAGTGTTGATTCACTACAGTAGCTCTCATTTTAAAATGGGAGCATGTCAGGGAAACTTACACACATTGAATAAGTCATAGTCATGGTTATTCAATCCCAGTTCCAGTGTTTCCAAACAAAATCCTGAAATTATAGTCATGTGATGAACTGCAAAAAAAAAAAAAAAACCTTCTAACTGCACCATGGAAACAACTGCACCAAAACTTCATCAAACAAGAAAACGACATAAAAAGACAGATAGAGACTCAGGAACTGGTTTGGGAAGTTCAACCCCTTTTTATGAGGCGCGTTCAAGTCAAACCGGGACTTGGGATGAAATTTCTGATGAATGTAGGCGTAACAGCGACAGACATTTACAGAAGATTTTAATCACAGTACGGTGATGAGACTCTTAGCTGCAATAAAACGTTTGAATGGTGCAGGCAGTTTAAAGATGGTCTGACGTCCGTGAATGACGTCCTAGTGTGCTCTGTGGTGACTCTGAGCACACTGAACTCGTTCCTTGAACATTTAGCGAGTGGAACACATTTAAAATCGCAAACTTGTAGAAATGTCCAGTTCCATCTGTCTGACACACAATAATTCGCCAACACCACTTGCACGTTACAGGAACTTGGCTGGGAGTTATTGCTACATCCCCCGTACAGTCCTGACCTCGTTCCAAGCCATTTCCACAAGGCGTTCCCGGGAGGCCGGTGTTTTAGACAGTCCCATCATGGCTCCGGGCGTACTGAGAAAACTTTCTATGGAATCCAAGCACTAGTGAAACACTGAGATATGTGCATTAGTGTTATCAGGGGATTATATAGAGAAATAAAGGGAGGTTTTTAATTCCATCAAAAGTCCCGTTTTGACTTGAACACCCATCAGTCATATTTTCTGTGAATCAGTTCTGCCACTGAAAAAACAGAATTGCACATGTCGAGCGCTCGGGACGCTTCACGGCAGTTTGTAAACAACCTCACGCAGATGTGATTATCTGTGCTTGAAATGTATGAAAAATAAATATAAATACACAAGTGAAACGCGATTGCAGATATCGTGATACCTGATGACAACAAGGATAGATATGCTATAGAATTTAAAAAGAAATTCTCAAAACACACGATCTGTTCTATGCAACGGCATGATCCAATATACACAAACTGAGGAGAAAGAACATAAATACATATAAATTCATAAAGCTTTCAAAAGCACAGACGTCACTCATTATTAATTAATTATAAACAAAAAAAAAAAACACACTATCATACAGCGGTGACAAAGTGTAAAAATACATTTTGCATACAGTTCACAGATGAAAAGCAGAAGCATTTACAGACATCTTGGAAAAAGCACAATCATCTTCATGACACTTCTTCTTTTTAGATAAAAATATACTCAAACTTTGTTTCTAGTCTACGAAAGACAGTGCACAATAAAATCGACTGGACTGAAATTCATCATACCAAAAAAAAAAAAAAAAAAAAGCAGTGTATTAAAACGGCTTGGTGTAGGTCCTTCTCAAACCATGAGCAAGATGGCCGCAGGGCCGTTAGCGCCATTGGCTTGCTAGGTTGTTCTTGATTAACTTGGGCTTTGCTTTCCTTCAGCAGACAGTTTTGAAATGATAAGCAGCTCATGCTAACCCTTGCTCATCATCGGATTATTCCTGTCAGGTTACTTTTAACTCAAAGCAGCTGTTTGTCATTATGAGTGTTCTGAGAACCTTGAATATAATTAAATATAAATAAAAAATATAAAGAGTGTGTTACACGTACTAGCTGCTTTGTACTCATTAGAGGATTATCAAAGCTTCACGAGGAGACTGGTAGCAGGAAGATTTCACACAGAGACACAATGAGAGCGGAGTGTGTGTGTCTCTATATTTTAACTGTCTAGTCAGTGTATAAGTGATGAGACTATGAGGTGTGTAGTGTATGTGCGCTGGAGTGTGTAATATGAGCATAGCTGTTAATATTTGCGGTGGAGTGTTTGTGGTGTTTAGGATCACTGTAATGTGTGTGTGTATGTGCGCACTTGTGTCTCCATACTCTGTGAGTGTCCCTACATGCAGTCCACCACATTGCTCGAACCTTGACCCACGTCTCGAATCTGACTGATGTGCGTCGCGCAGACTGCCACGCCCGCTCCGGCCCTGCAGTGAGACACCGAGCCCACCAGCTCCCATCTACACAAACACACAAACAAACCTTTATAAGCAAAGAAGCTTCACCGAAACACAGGAAGTTATAACCACACAGGATGATTGAGAGACAGACAGACAGTCAGGTAGGTTGAGAGAGAGAGAGAGAGAGAGAGAGAGAGAGAGAGAGAGAGAGAGAGAGAGAGAATGTCGGACACAAAGGAAGGAAGGCGGGGAGACGAACATAGAAGAAAGTAAACAGAGAGTGGCTGACAATATATAAAAAGGACAGAGAGGAATGCAAACAGACAGGCAAGTAAACTGACAGAGAAAGAGCAGACATGCAAAACAGTTAACTGCCACAGAGACTGGAAGGCAGGCAGACTGAGAGGCTCAGGATGGATGGATGGATGGATGGGCAAAAAAGCAGGCACACAAAAGCAGGCACTCCTACCATTACTGGTAGGAGTAATAGTGGATGATGGTGTTAGTTGAAAGGGAGAATCGCAGGATGGATGGTGGTGAGAAGATGGATGGATGATGGGGACTGTTGAAGGCAAAGATGGCAGGATGCATGAAAGAAAGGATGGTGGGATGCATGGAGGAACAGAGGGATGATCAGATAAATGAGGAGAAACGTGGTGGGATAGATGGTGGTATGGATAAAGAGAGGGATAAAGGAAAATATGGTGGGAGAGATGAAGGGAACGATGGTGGAATAGATGAAGGGAATGGATAGTGGAATGGAGGGATGGATGGAGAGCTGGATGGAAGAGGGAGAATTTGATGGAAAATTTGATGGATGGAGGGAATGGAGAGGAGAGATTGATGATTGAGAATTGGATGGATGACTGACATGTACATCTGAGCAGACAGAGATTCACGGTTCCAGCACACGGTCCTCTCACCTGTTCATTCGTGGCTCGAACGCCTCCACCGTGTTCAGGTAAATGTTTCCGTTGTGCCCGCCCACAGCAAAAACCCGCCCCATCACCGTGGCGACACCGACTCCACCCCTGGGCGTGGTGAGCTCAGTGACATAGTCCCAGCGGTTCATCCTGGGATCGAAACGTTCCACTGAACTGAGTGGGGAGTTATCGTCAAAACCACCTGAGACCATACACACACACAACACACTTACTGTAGCCCATCAGTTGTGCTTTGCAAAGTATTGGCATCCCTCCACTCCATGCAAGGCAGTGTGTGTTTGTGGTGTATTCCTCCACATGAGTGAAGGAACTCCATCACACACACTGTGTGTGTGTAAATCTGTTGCTTTTATTAGTGTCAGGGTTCTGAGCACGAGTTCTAAATCATCATTAAAGTATAAAAGCACCCACACACATTACTTTAATTAAAATAATATCCTAATATTTGTATGGTAAACAGTACTGAAGTGTGTGTGTGCTTCTGTTTCAGTAATTCAGTGTTGCAGAAGGACGGAGTAATCAATTATACGACCCATCTGAGCTAAAGTTCAACATTCAGATCCAAGTCTATAAAATAATCTAAAAGAAGTCATGTGTTAATCCTAAATATCGGTCACTTATTCAAAAAACCTGCACTTCTCACCTTTCTCCTGATTTCTCCTGTAACGTGTGTGTCAAAGGTCAGCTGTATTCTAACCTGGGTGGAGTTTTATACAGCGGTCATAACACACCCGAGAGGAACGAAGCTAAAGCTAATACTCGGCTCGGGTTCACCTCCTGCGTCCCGTGAGCAGTCGTCCTTAGTCTCTGGACCTGATGAGTACTCGGTGTACCTCCGTACCTACGACGTAGAGGCAGCCGTTGAGTTCGCTCACTCCGTTTCCCGCGCGCCTCTGCCCCATCTCTCGCACGTCGCTCCACTTGTTCAGGTGCGGGTCGAAGCGTTCGACGCTCGACAGCGAGGCGACGCCATCGTTCCCTCCTACGGCGTATACGTAGCTCTGAAGTCGAAAACCAGAACACGTGTTAAAACAAACCGCTTACAGATTGGAATTTCTGGAGAAATAATACCCATGATGCTTTGCGCTCTCTCTCACCCCTAAAGCGACAGAGCCCACTCCTCCTCTAGGGGTGTTCATGGGGCAGACGGAGCTCCAGCGGTCCGCCTCGATGTCGTAACGCTCCACGTCGCTGAAGCACGAGTTATCGTCCAGACCTCCTATAGCGTAGATCGGCCCTCCGAGTGTCGCCAGTGCGATGCCTCTCCTACACACAGACAGACGCGCACACACAGACAGACGCGCACACACTAGTATAACCAAAAATGCAAGACAGCGCCTCAGAGAGAAAGGAAACGTCTTGAACTGTGTCTAAGACCTTTTTGTGTTCATGGAGGCCTTCATCATCCACTTGTTGGTGAGCGGGTCGAACATCTCCATGTTGCCCAGGTGCTCGCTGCCGTCATGGCCGCCCACCGCGTACACCTTTCCTACAGACACACCCCGTTTATCAGTTCGGCGGCATTCAGTTACTCCTGTCCTTCAGTACTAATCTCTCTCTCTGTCTACACGTCTCTCACTCTCTGCCTCTGTCTCAATCACGTACTGTCCCCCTCTCTCCATCTTCCTCCATGTCTAATTCTCTTCATCAGTCACTCCATCACTGTCTCTCACTCTTTCACCATTTTTCTGGCATGTCTCCCTTTCTCTGTCTCTCAGACTCCTTCTTTAGATCTGCCCAAGACTTGCCGGTCTGTTTCTCGGACTTCTCTCATGTCTCTCAATTGGTCTCCCTTTCTCTGCGTGTCTCCCTCTCTCTCTCTCTCTCTCATTTATTTCTGTCCAAACACAGAAAAAGAGACCAAGTGAGAGCATCTGTTTCAATCTCTCTCTGTCCCTGTATTGGTTCCTCTCTTTCTCTGTCTCATTCTTTTTTACTGTCTGGCTGAATCTGTCTCAACTGCTCTCTGTCCCTGTCTCCCTGTATTGGTCCCTGTCCCATACCACCCTGCGCCCCCCTTCTCCCTTTGCGCCTCCATGTCTCACTCTCTGTCTGCCATTTTATCACCATTCTCTTCTTCCCTCAGTCTCTCTGACTGTTCTTTTGTCTTCCGTCCCCCTCCCTCATCCCTCGTTCCGTCTCCCTCCCTCGTCCCATTTGCCCCCCCCCTCATCCCTTGTATCTCGTTCTGTCTCTCCCCCTCATCCCTTGTCTCTTGTCTACCTCCTCCATCCCTTGTCTCTCATTTTCTCTCTCTCCCTCATACCTTGTCTCTCGTTCTGTCTCGCTCTCAATCCCTTGACTCCTTTTGTCTCCCTTCAACATCCCTCATCTTTTTCTGTCTCCCTGTCTCATCCCTTGTCTCTCGTTCTGTCTCACTCTCTCTCTCTCAGTGTCGCACTGTCTTGTGCTGCCTCTCATTCCTTCACCCTGTGTCCACTTTTCTCGCCGTTGCTCTTTTTCTATCCACCTGTCCCCTTGCCACCTCTCTCTCTCTCATTGGGAGTCTCCCCGCTTTTCTCCCTGTCTCACCTTCGACGGAGATAACTCCCACGTGTCTGCGCCTGCTGTTCATCTCAGGTCCGAAGAACCAGCCGTTCTTGCTGATGGAGTAGCACTCGATGCTGCGGAACGGATCACCAGAGCCGCCGCGTCCCCCCACGCAGAACAGTACACCTGCATGAGGTCAAAGGTCAACAGCGGGTTTTTCCCCTCCTTTTTTCTTAATACAACCACAACTGCTACAAAAGTCTACTTATATTCTCCACAACACGTGTGTGTGTGTGTGTGTGCGCTCTGACCTGCCGTGTGCTTCCGAGGCGTGGTGCGGGCGGAGTACTCGAAGTCAGGCACGCTCTTGTTGCTGAGGTGCAGGTGGTAGTTCCTGGCCTCGTCCAGCAGGTCTCTGCAGCTCAGGTCAGCCTTGATCATCTCCTCCTTCGCCACGGTGCCTGTGAGGAAGCCCACGGGGAGCAGAGGGAGACGCACCTGCAGCTCGGGAACAAAAACCACCCCGGGGTTAACGTTTCTGTTACAGTGCTAAATATAGAAACATAGACTGATTGTTTATTTTTCAGTCCCTGTCTCTCTAATAAACAAACACCTCCTGACCAAGCAGAATTAGGAGTTCAGCAGCCCTGACCGTTATGGGTAATTCCGGTACCTGAGTCATGATCTGATGGAGCCAGAGTTCATGGTGCTGTGGATTGGCTTTGAGCCACTTGACGGCGGCATCGTAGACCTGCGTCTCGGAGTGAATGTTGAGGTCGCCGGAGCTGAGCAGAGTCTTCAGGTGCTGCGGTGAGACGCGTGTGAAATCGTCGCTCTCCAGCACCTGGCCGAAGTTCTCGCAGGCGTAGCGGTCGGCCATGTCCATTAGGTCCACGCGGTGGTGGCTCTCGGCGAAGGTGCGCACGGCGAGGCAGTTGGACGGGTGGAAGTGGGCCTTCATGTATTCGCAGCAGGCCCGGGCCACCAGCTCCACCTGCAGGATGCAGGCAGCGTAGAGCAGCGGCTGGACGTTCTCCACCGTCAGCGTCAGACGGGACGAGTAGGCGAAGCGCACCAGGTCTTGGATGGCGTCGCCGTCGAAGTCGCGGATCTCGATTAGCTCCTGCTTGGCTTCGGCCATGTCCGAGAGGAACATGGCACGGAAGTACGGAATCACGCACGCCAGCACCAGCTTGTGGCAGGGGATCAGCTTGGTGCCCACCTTTATTTACAGAAATTTACAACAACCACATAATTATTATTTTATAATTACTGCTTCTTATTTATCATCATTATTATTATTAATAGTAATAGTATTAGTGGCACGAGAGTCGGTGTCCCCAGCCTTTACTTTCCTACTCCTTCATTCAGTTCTCACATGACCTTATATGGAGCTGTGTGGGCATCAGTGTATGCAAATGATTTGTGTCAGGAATGTGCTTTACAAAGTAAATCAGTCTCTCTACAACACTTGCACATTTCAGTTTGGTTCTGCCCACACGTTCGAACACGACTAAAATGTTTTCACGTGACGCGGGCCATACCTTTAGCGTGACGTCGCAGAGTTCGCCGTTCTCGTAAAACTGTCGCAGCGAGTTGTGAAAGTCCTTCCAGGCTTCTTGAGCCTCGAAGACGAACGAGCCGTCGGCCGCGCACTCGGCCTCGGCCGTCCGGGACGCGCACATCGTCCTGGGTTTGTGCTGCTTTCCAGTCTGAGCCGCCGTGTCACCCGGTGCCATGATCACTCACATACACACTGTCTCTCTCTCTCTCACACACACACACCTGCAGAGGGAAAGTCTGAGGTAAGATGCAAACCAGACAAGAAACGCACTCAGGTTTAAACAAGGACCCGGTCAAGTAATGGCTGCTAACGTAATCGCACCCTAGTAACTTCCTGTGGACAGAACCTTTCTTTATTTTCTTGATTTTCAGTGCTCAGCTGTAGAAATTTACGCTGTTTGACTAAAATAATAATAATAGCAAAACTTTTATTTACAGAAGTTGTTGCATTAGTGAAGTCACCCACCTCAACAAGACTAAATGTTTTTAGTAAAATTACCCAAATCATGATTACGATTTACTCTTAATTGCTCATTTATTTAAAAGTTTTATGGTTTTAAAAACTATTTAAATAAAAAAGAATAATGATATCACTGCCTTTTACATTGTTAAGCTGTCTTAGAGCTGCAGATTTTGAAAAAAAAAAAAAAAGATCCTAAACATTGTTAAGTCCACCTTTGGATGGCTCAGAAGAGAGAGGAACGTGGCCTCCCTCCAAAGTGGCTGAATTAAATCAACTGTCGCAAAAGTTTTGTTGCAGTTGTTGCTGCCAAGGATGCCACAATCAGTAAAAAAAAAAAAAAGGTTTAGGGGCAATTACTTTTTCACAAAGGACCACATAGGTGTGGACAGCTTTTTTTCCTTCATAAATAAAATCCTCGTTTAAAAACAGATTTTTTTATTTTATTTACTCTGGTTATTTTTGTGTAATATTAAAATTAGTTTGATGATTATTTTGACTGAGCTATTTAAGTGTAACAAATATGCCTAAAAAAACTTTTCACATTACTGTACATAATTAAATTTATAACAAGTAGAAAAAATACTGTTATTGATAAGTATAAAAAATGTGATATTATTTACAGTTACACTTCTATTGAATTGGTATTTTACTGTACAGTATTTAGACTGTTAACTTGCTAATTTAAAGTTTTAAGGCTTATTTCTTAAAGCTTACATAGGAAAGTCTTAAGCACCCCTATGCTTTTTTTGTAATACTGTTAAACTGTTGTACTGTTTTATGAGTTTGTAATCAAATCAGTCCAAAAAAATCTGATTTGCAAGCATTAGTATATGCTGGGAATAAATAAATAAATAAATAATCTCACAGGAAAATATCTGTAGGCCAAAAAAGAAAGCAGCATATTATGTAAAAGATCACTTATCAAACCCCTCGAAAAAAAAAAAAAAAAAAAAATAGCTACTGGGTTTTGGCTGCACGAAACAGAAGCAGATGTGACAAAGTTCTGAGAGTGAAAATAAGCAGCTAATTTCCTTATTAAACTGCACACACCGTACCTGAGACTATATTTTAAGCACAAGCTCGTCACACCAATTATTGCATTATTTTACTGTTTACTGTTTGAACGTACTGTACACTTCCTATTATATCAGTTATGGCTGTATAAGTCAGAGGTTAAGATTGGCGCGTGCTATGATATTCTGGACCGACGGAACTGATGGCGTCGAGTCCACTTCTGTTTACGATTGGGTTCCGTGTCGACCACCGTTTTCACCGGACTCGGCCACGGTGCCTGAGCACAGAACGATTGTGTTCTCACTGATCAAAATGAACCAGACTCTGGGACAAGAACTGAAATCAAATTGATATTACTACTATTATCTGAGCTCCACACTTCAGAAACCGTTAACTTATTCTTTAAAATAACACCCTACCCCCCACCTCATTTCTCTTTTCTCTTCATGTGTGTGTTCATGAACAAATTTCACATTATTCTCCACAATAAAGCCTGTGTTCTCTCGTATTGTATCTCTCGGAACTGGTAGAGATTCCCATCGTGGTTTGACAGTCTGAATGGACTGTCTGTAATTCACTCACCTCATCAACATTCACTCAGTGATGTGTGTGTGTGTGTGTGTGTGTGTGTGTGTGGCCTGGCCGCGACTTCTACAGCGAGACTCATCAAAGGCCTCTTGTCTCTCTCGGGACGGCTCGCTCACTGAGCGCTCTCGCTCGCGTCTTCATCCCTCACTTTCCATCGCCGTGATGCCGATAACAGGAAAAGAAAGAGAGAGAGAGAACTTCCTGAAAATAAAATAAACAATGTTAGAGTGACTTGGATTATTTTATTCTCCTTTAATATCTCACTGGATTAAGCCACAGACCTGATATATATATATATATATATATATATATATATATATATATATATTTTTTTAAACTAGATCATAATTAGGAAATAAAGCACTTTGAGGCATATTGATGCAGAAAAATAATGATTCCCTTATAGCAGCACAAAGTGTGTTTTGTTCCACATATAACTCAGTAATTTCATTTTCACTACCCAAAATACAACACACTTTTTGTCCATTTATTAATAAAACTAACTTGTACCTGTTTTTTGGTACATTACAGCAGCTTCCTTCCTGTTACTCAGAAACCACAAAGCAAAACATATCTCTGCTTAAAACATCATATGAGTAACAGTTTCAGCTTCATGTCTTGTGTCAGAAACTCCTTCTCTAACTGTTAAATTAACTATGTGCCTCCTTAGTAATTGTTCAGTTATGAATGGTGATTCTTTGTGTGGTGATTTACATATCTCAACTCTGCCCCCCCCCCATTCTTCTTTCTTCTTCTTATTATTATTAATTAATTAATTTATTTATTTATTTTTACAATTTTTACATGTATAATAAAAATGAACCAGTTGACCTCAGATATAAACAATTCTGTACAGAGCGCAGAAGCTTCAGAGTGGCGCAACAGAAACATATTTCTATGGCGTTACATTGAAGTTAGTTCATATTGTTTAAATGCTAATGTTATAAGGAAGGGCTACATTTAATTATCCTGTAAACTTTTTTAAAATTGTGACAAAACAGAGAGAACATATAATATCGAATTGAGATGTTTCTAAAATCATGATACTTGTATCGGGAAATGCAATTTTAATAGAATCGGTACCGCGGTATCGTGATAATATCGTATCGGCTGCTGATTCCCATCCTCAGTTAATTATTATCTGGCGTTTATTTTCTTCCTCAGATTAGCTAAACACGCACAGTATAACAGAAATAACCTCTGAAATAACGAGTTCTCTCCTGACAAACAGGCGCCTCATAACCGCGTTATAAACAAGGCTAAAATAAACCCTCGAAAACTCATGACCTGTAAAATATCTCCAAATATTCGTCCTTAGTTTATCCACTTACCTTTAGCATTAGCATTTACATTTACATTAACGTTCAAACCGACTAAGGTTAACGTCTCGCTCATATACACTGTGCACGAGACATTTACGTTCGTCCTCGGAACAACCGGAAACGGAAACATTAGAACACACAGCAAAACGAAATTGAATAACCTTTTAAACAGATTAGCTCCAGTAATTTGATTGTAGTTAATTTATATAAAAAGTATGCAAGTCGGTGTTTTTACCTTTATCCCGAATCAAACGCAGCCGGAGCACGCGGATTTGACGTTATTTGTTGTCAGAAGTATGCCCGCAAAGGATTCTGGGAAATGGAGTTCAAACACTCAAGTGCAACGGAAGTGTTTGAGTTTCATTATGGATTTTTTTTAATACTATATATTTTATGAAAAACGCAAACAAAATGAATTATTTGTATTTCAATTCTGATATATTAATTTTTATATTAATATTATGTTGATCGTGATGATGATATAATGATTTTATACAAAATACTATTTATTTTTACATGCACTATAATTTTTTTTACTCATGATAATTTTATTTTCACACATATGACATTATTTGTTTATTTGTACATTCAAATTAACATATTATTTTATGTTTATTTTTATATGATTATTTTTTTAAAAGATTATTATTCCCAAAAGATTCATTTTAAAGCAAGATTTAGCTTATTTGTCTTCTTCAAATCTAATACAGAAAATCAAAACTATACATAAATGATAATTTATATCACAATTATTTTAATTGTTAAGTCTTTTTTGTTTTATACATTGTGATTCTCTGAATTATGAATTGTTTAGGACCAACTCACATATTCGAACGGTTATTCCTTTTCTGCAACTGACTTATTGTGTTATTTTGTTAATTAAAATGTTAAATTAATTAATTAATTAATTACATTTAATTATTAAAAATTATTAAAATCAAACAGTTTTAGGCATAAGAAAAACAAGCACGAGTGCAGATTAGAGGACGTACTGGGGAGCTGAATCAAATGATTTGACAAAACATAACTGTGAATAATTTTATTTATGATGTATGATCTTTTCTGAAGGCAGTAAATCTGATATGAAAATATAAGTTATTTGTGCATCCGTGAGTCATATATTCTTTATTTATCTTGAATAGAAAACATGAGCATTTTCTTTTAAAGTTGGACAGCAAAATATGTATATATCTTCAAGGAAGTCAGCTAAACACCAACATCATCATCTTCATCAACTGGAGGTTGGTTTTGCTTAATACAGTCTTGTTTTTGACTTGACTCCGACTATTCGTGACTGAAACAAAGCCAGGTTCAGAAATCACTTAAACACTTGGTGAAGTTACATGGTGTAAAAATCAACAGTAAAAACCAGAGCTATGTTTAATAACACACACCTAATGTGATGAGAACACGCAGGACTGCGACTAAACAGCTGTGTGTCCATAAGAACACACACATAATGAGACTCATCAGAAAAACGACTTCAGTTTGAAAGCTAGGGAGCTTAAATGAGTGTTATGTGGCAATAAAATGAAGTCAGCTGAGGCCTGAATATACTGAGTGATGCAGGCACATATACTGTGCATTAAAAATAGTTACATTAAGCTCTGCAATTTACAGTATATTATATAGTAGATATGCTTGTGTATGTCTGTTTTCTATATCAGACTTCAAACTTTACTAATTGCTAAATATTCCTGGTTTCACATTCACAGCTAGAATCTACCTGGCCAATCCGGGTTTGTGTGTGTGTGTGTGTTACAGTATGTAGAGAGCCTTCAATAGGAAATGTGACTTTAACTTATCCTGTAGCTATTGCTGGGTCATTTAATGTTTTGTAAAATCTGTTTTGTTACTCATGATATTATAAAGACTTTAAGTTTAAAATGCTCTTCTTTTTTGTAAAAAAAAAAAAAAAAAAAAAAAGAGCAGCATTTGTAACCTGTACATTAAATTGTTTCCATAAACAGAATAAAGCCCAAGTGTTTGTGCAAATATTCCTACCAAAACCGTCCTCAGAGCTTACGGCTGTTTCTCCAGGTTAGTTTCATAGCGTGGGCTGACGAGTAACCTGAACCCAAAGAGTTCAGGTTACTCATTGGGTTCAGGTTACTCGTCAGTCCACGCTCTGAGACTTCACAGTCTTTATTTCAAAGAGTTTATGGCCGCAATTAATTAGAATTTATGATTTGAGTCTGAGGTCAGCCTCTTCAGCTCAGTGAAACATCCAAACTCACTGAAAGGTTTCATGACATTGTGTGAACTTTCCCATCTTGTCTGCTGCATCTCTTTCTCTTGGTTCTGATATTAATGTGTTAACTCTCCCATCACATCTTCTCTTTCTCATTCTCGTCCACTCTTTGCTCTCATGGATTTCACCAGGACCCGTCGTAATGGTTTAAGTTCTTTGATGTAACAAATGTACATGACACCAGGTCAAACATATAAAAACTGTCTCTATCTGATGATAAACAGAGATATCATCAGACAACATCATGCATGCTGTGTTTCTGTGTGTGTGTGTGTCTGCACACAAAATGGCCGTCTGTAAATCTCACATTAATCACTTTGCCACTTAACAAAATTTTGACCATAATCGACTTTTTTCTTCCTCAGGAGATTACACGTTACACCACAGAGCTGACAAATTGGTCAATGAAAGTATGTTGATTTGTTCTTTAAAACAGCAGCTCTGACAGTAGTATAATAACTCAAGATGTATTTATCCTAAATACTGTTGAAAGGAACAGGAGGAGTGTGAGGTCTAACAGACCTGTGATTAATAACTTGCATCCTAAAAAAAACGATATACATATCACTGCTTCATCATTTATTGTTAAATAACTTTCACTCAGCCTGAGTACAGATTTATTGGTTTATTAATTAAACCAAGCCCGTTATGTAAATGGTTACAATAATTGTTGTTGGCTGTTTAGATTTCTGTAGCAGCGGCGTCCTGCTGAAAGTCTGAAGGAGGTCCCAGGAGGACGCTGGAGCGGGTGATCTCCCGCTCTTCACATCTTAACATCTTACCGGCTAGTGTGCATCGGACCCTCCTTAAAATTCTCACACTGCAACATCACCTTGCGTATTTTGGAATAGGGAGGGGGGGGATTTACGTCAAGATCTTAAAAAGAAAAAAGAAAAAAAAAAGCGCATGATGCTGGAAAAAGAGCGTCACACTGTCACTCAATATGATTAGGAAGTTATTAACCACTTTTTGGCATAAGTTTAAGGCATCATCACGGCTAACCTCTTTGAGATAACAAAAATCCCTTCGCAATTTTGCATCCTCAATGTCTTCAGATCACATTGGATCGCTTTGGTGGAGATCGTATAAATCCCCCAGGAGGAGTATACTATACTAAAATCCACTGGGTGCGTTTAGCAAACAACCCAAAATAACTGACTTCCTGTTGAGTAAAGACCATTTTTGGAGACGCCCAAACAATCCCGGATGCTGGGAAAAAATAATTCTTAGATGAACTTCACACAATATGACATCAGTACTATTATAGCAATGACGATGCCCTAATTTGTTTTCTCAGTAATCCTTAAAAGTCTACTTAAGATTTTCACATTGCTCCATCGCCTTGCTGCAGGAAGGACATGAAAACTCATACTGTAGAACAGAAAAACGTTTACTATTGCATGCTCATTCTTTAGTTAGCTCCACCTTCGCGGACATGTAGCTAACAAAAGCGTAACTAAAACTGTTCAGTTCGCTTCAGGAACAATGTGCTGCTAGTCAGAAGAGTACATGCAGAGAGAACATTAGAATATTTAATACACTATAAAAAGCAAGACGTTTATTGAAAGGTTTAGAATCTTAATTCTTTTCTAAATAATCTGGAAGGAACAATTACAGACCCCGCCCCCTTCTTTGGCACTGCCTCCTAGCATTTAAAGTTATGGTGGTGTTAAAGATTTATTCAATTTGTTTAAAATTAGGCTTCATGATCAGACACATATATTTATGTACAGTACACACACTATACTGCCAAAAATATCCTTTCTTGTATCCTCAAAAATTGGCACCCAATAAACTGATCCACATTGTTGAATTTGCAACCTTTAAGTATCTTGTGGTTTATTGTAGAGCAAATTCCTTATCTAACACGTGAATTTTGTAATAATCTTCAATGTCATTATAAATCTTTTTTTTTTTAATCCTCAGTAAACTAACGATATGTTAAATCCTCCTCAGAGTTTATTTTTGACACCAGTTTTTTTTTCTCAACACATTCTCCTCCCCCAACCCCCGCACAAAACAATTAATATTAAACTTTTAATACTCGCCTGTAAATAGCCATTTATCATGTGATTAAGCATCATTACTATTAGTATAAAATAAAGGCCTGACTCACATCGCATCCAGTCAGCAGCTCCGCTTGCCGTAAGAAGTGCTGGAAAAGACTCGTTGCGAATGGTCCAATCACATGAGCCCAAATATTTAAAAACAATATTGATTCGCTAAGAACAAAAGTGGGAGGGTTCGGGGCGCACAGTGCTGCATCCCAAGGATGATTTGAAAAGATCCAATCAGAGCTCAGCCTCAAGTCACATGCTTTTCAAAACTATACGTGCCTACATAGACACCCGTTTGTCCGGCGCCCCGCGTACACAAATGTACAAGACAAATGTACGTAATACAGTTTAGATTTTTTAAATTGCGAATAAATTATATTAAGAAATACAGCGGAATATTGTGACTAAATAACTCTATTTCACTATTAAAATAAATAATTATTATGTTAAATAATTACATGTTAAAGTAGCATTCTTTTCTCCCTAATTTTAGACGGCGCTGAGAATGACTGATCCGGACCAAAAGACTTAAAGGTAACGACTCATTTCTGTTCCCTGTACATAACCTACGGAGGTTGTGCGATGCTTTGCGCCAGCGCGCCCAGTAGAAGATGAAGGAATCACTCTCCTAGACTACTCGCTCTTCTGAGACATGTTAAAGACTCGTTCAAAAAGAACCAATCGTTCATGAACGACCCATCACTACTGGCTTCAGTAACAGTCCGTGCACGTGAATCTCTGCCTGCTGTGAACTCTTGTCATTATATTGGGGATTTTTTATATTCACAAAACAAAAATACTTCCCTTCAAGTGGCTTGGCCATAGACTTAATCTGCGTTCCATTCTGAAGTGCACTTTACAGCGTGGTCCCTACTCCCTATTCCCTGCCCCATTTGCAGTGAATGTCGGTGAAGGAAACTTTCCTGGACAAAACACCCCGCGATGTCACCAACGCTGACGTCACTACCTCCATGCGTTACCATGGTAATATAAGAGACATTCCAGTAATAGGACAATTTAGGCACCAGAACAAAATTTTACCTTTATTTTTTTATCATTTTATGTTATGTATTAAAGGAAAACAAGTAATAAACTGTCAAATAGTTTGGTACGTCCAGCTCAAACATCAAAAGTACACGTTTTATGAGATATTTTATTTGCTGTGTGCTCTGCTTGGCGCAACCCTGCTACAAAATACTCAGGAACCTGAAAAAAAGTATATTTTAAAATATTGCTTAATAGATATTTTACCCTTAAGTAAAGAAAGTCACATTCACATGGAATTCTCGTTTAATTTTAGATAAGACTTGCCTTATATTAATTTAAACAACTTTTGAAATCTGTCTTTCTCAACTTTTTGGTAATCACACATTTATTTTTGCTCGTTTAAGTATTTATTTGAAAATATTTGCTCATACACATTATGCATGTAGTCACTGAAACTTTTAAAATGACAGTAGCTTAAATCATCACGAGCTTAGAAAAGCATTTAAGATTATTTCTTTAAAAAATCTATGATAACAGGGATGAAATTAAAGTAACAGGATTGATTGGATAAATAAATTTAAATTGTAGATCCTGACATAAATGTGACAAAGAATCAATGTTATTTAATAATATTCAAGATAATTCATTGTTGATTCATTGTTTACGAATGATAATCAACAAGACCACAAACTGGATCTGATGAAATATTTTATGGACATACACTAAAAATATCCATGTTACACTAGGCTAACAGTCTGGCATTAAAATGAATCATCAAAAACAGGACTGAACAGTATGAACTAGAATATGTTATAATAAACATGCTTAATTTCTGTGGCTGGTCAGAGTATCCAATATCTCTCTTGTAATGGCCATATGGCGTGAGGAATGGGGGTCAGCGCATCCTCAAAGGGATACCAAAGAAGATTGTTCCTTAACAGCTAGAAAAAACTGTTTATCCCGACTTTATACATATATTTCACATGGGACACATCCACCTCTTGGATGATCCCTGGGAAGATAGCGTGGCCATACACCAGGGCACACCATTTCCCCACAACGTTTGGACTATGCCACTGCACTTTTTTTGGAGTGCTGTACATGGGGCTTTATGTGTTGTCATCTGTCAGATTAAAGTTAAATAGTTGTGACTGTTTTTTGGCAGTCACACTCCACATTCCCTGTTGCAGAACACATGCAGCTGATGTCGCGATAGTTTATTTTCCCAGGTGAAAGATTGACCAGCTAGAAAAAAGTGAAAGGTAGAACGTCATTGTCGATGGTACAGCTGGAAGGTCAGTTGGCATTTCTTCGATTGTCCCTCACTCAGAGCTTGGAAACAGTGACAGTGGCGTCACTACTTTTCATTCTGCCACCTACACCATCTGGGGCACCTTTACCATGGCTAGCTTCAAAGGAGTTCCAGGTTCCTTGTATAAGTGAAAAGGAAGTGTTCAGTACAAAAGAGGTAAAAAAATTACCACGCTGCTTCTACTGTGTGCAGATACCATTGCAAAAAAAAAAAAAAAGGACAGTTGTCACATCTAGGAATTAATTTCCAGTTCCAGATGTTCCTGACACAAAGAAGCCCCCCCCCTCCACATAGTAAATCCCAGTGTGGCCTGTTGAGGTGATGCACCAAAATGAACAGATTGTACAGCGATCTCAATATGGACTGCGCATTCATTTGCAGAGAGATTTAGCTTCAGGGCTTGTGAGAAATCATATTGTTGCTTGATGTTATAGAGATCTGAACTTCTGCAGCAAATTGTTTAACTTTTCCACCAGCTCTTCTTGGGAGCATTCAAATTCTTTTTTCAAAATGATCTTTAAGGCTGCTCCAGGATCGTTTCTGTGCTCTTTGTCCACAGTGACCCACTTAAGGTGGATCTGTATTGGCTTGTGTGTATATAGGTAGGGTTGCAAGTAACTAGGGCGCAAAGCAATGCTAATTTTTAACATTCTCGATGGAATAGATGCTAGCTGTGGAATGTAGCATCACTGTCAAGGTCAAGGACAAACTTAGTTATGTAAATAAAGAAAGTAATCTTTGAAAATATTTTGCCTTACTCTGATAATATGAGTAACATATTATGAGTTGCATTGGTTAGAGAGACATACTCACTTAAGGTTGAAAAGGTTGGAAAAATATGAAAAATAGAAGAGAGAACATACAGTACAGTACCCTTGGTCTACCCATGGTGTTAGCAAGCGGCTTGATTGTGTTACTGCCTCTGTTTCATGTGATTCAGTTTATTTTCTCTTATTCTGCCAGGCTAAATGGTTTAGGTAACAGGGTTGAACGCATGTTGTGGGACACATCTTCAGGGCATAATTATATTTATTTAAAAAGTGTTGATCATTAAAAAAATGTGATAACAATTGCAAGAGACATATATCAACAAAATCATACCAAAAAAAGGAGATTTAAAACTTCTTTTAACTGTTATATTTGAAATGCAATTTGATCATCAGGAAGTTGGGACAAGAGACAAAAGCCATTTTAGGGGGTGCTTGAAGGCTATTTGATACTTTAAATAATATTTTGGAACCAGTTTTTCTGCTATATTTAAATATTTAAACTATATTTATATTTTCTCTCAGGGCAAACGTAATTTACACAACAAGTGCATAATTTAGTTTTTTTGCTCATGGATTATTTGAAGTTTCACAGCTGGAATTCTGGAATGTCTCATAAGCACACCTGTTGCTGCCGCTGTGGAAATTTCAGCTACGGACATTAAATATTGAATTTTATTGAAACCAAAACAGTTGTACAACATGTGTTTTTGAATGTGTATAACTTGTAAATAAATTATTATTAATAATAAATTACATTATTATTAAATACATACATGATTAAGGATGTATGGAGATTTCTTTTTTTTTTTTTTTTTTTTTACAGATTACTTGCCCATATAATACTATGGATTTCTTGATTCAATTAAAATGTAAATTATTATGTCCTATTAATATGATGTTGTGCTCGATAATAACGACAATAAATATATAAATACTTTTTCGAGCTCCATTATTCTCACACTCCAGCGAGATGCAATGACTTATGAGACATTTTTCATTCCCTTTTCCGGTGAAGTGAAGACCTGTTGTTCACTCGTTTCCGACACCGTTCGCAGTTCCCTTTGAACTGAACATTTTCGTTCCCTGCGGTTTCCGAGGTCCAGAGGGTACATCAGGCTGATCTGAACGCACCTTTGATCGTCATGCCCGGTTTGGCACTGTAAAAACAAAAAAGTGATGACGACGCAAATGATCGAGGTTTGGACTGGTGATGTCTCATTCTCAGTTGCACCATGATTAAAAAATAAATTACTCAAACATTCCAAGTGCTTTTTTAAAATCTACATTTTAATACTAAGGGCATAAGGAATTATTTTCACGCATGCACTGAACACCACGGTGTGTTTTCTGTAATCAAAGCTTAACAAGGTCGAACAAAATGTTAGAGTGTGACATTTTAGGTAGTACTTTTTCTCATCAGAAAAACATAGAGACAGCCATAAGCAACAAGCTACATCATATGAAGTGAGAAACTTGTTGCTTGCTAATGTGAACACAGGGGAAGACCCAACAACCTGCAGAAAACTGGGTCAAAACTGTAAAAGCAGACAAACAAAAAAGGTTTGACCATGCTTATGAAATTATATAATTAAACAAAAAAGTCAGTAAACAGTAGAAGAAAACTCCACGAGTTACGGCAACTCACAGCTCTCCGCCAGGTAGAGGTTAAAAATCCTTGACGGAGGGCGTGTGAGGTTCCCCAGCGTTCCTGTTAGAGTCGCCCTCAAAGGCCATATTGATTTCTCCAGTAGGACCGTTTTCTTCAGGCTGGCATTTTTCCCCTGCGGTCATAAAATAATTCCTACACGACGTCCTCTTGTAAATCTGATGAGCTGTAAATGAAAAAAAGAAAGAAAGATTACGATTAAAATCAGCATCACAAAATGTCCTCAACTGCAAAATCATCCCTTTAGATTTTAAATGTATGATGTCAGGTGTATTTGTTTGTGTGTGTGTGTGTGTGTGTGTGTGTGTGTGTGTGTGTGTGTGTGTGTGTGTGTGTGCGCGCGCACACAGGTGCAACTAGATTATTTTTGTGTGTTCACACACAGTTTTATACACTTTTTAACATAGAGATCATAGAAATAAATATAAATAAAAGATGAGTTATTTATATAAATAGTTAAATATATGGGAAGTTGTAGGGAAAAAGAATTCTTGACAGATTAAACGTTTCACAGCGAGCAGAAAAAAAGGTTTATTCTGATTACATGCTTTGAGCATGTGAACACAACAGAAACTCTAACAGAAACGATTTTATTCAGATTGAGGAAATATTGCTCATGTAAACGTAGCCAATGTTGGGTCGTACGGTTATAATATTATAGATTTTATTCCACACTCACCTATGATCAGCAGCAGGCCCGTCAGCAGCTGGAAACAGCCGTATATAAGAGGGAGTGTGATGACCTGCGACAGGAGATCCGGAGGGAAGAAAAGCTGCAGGACTGTGGCGCAGATCTGCGTGTTCTGAGCTCCCGTCTCCATGGCGATGGTCCTGCATCTGAAACCCAAATTTCACACTTTGATTACAGTTTATAATTACATCAAAATCTTACATATTTCCAAAAGAAATTCAGTATTTTCAGTACAATAAGTGTTCACTTCACTTGAATTCCTTGTCCTTTAAGAAAACTTTACAACTTTTTTCACATGATTCCACAAATAATTATTTTTTCATGTGATGTGTGTGTGTGTGTGTGTGTGTGTGTATATATATATATATATATATATATATATATATACACACACACTGTATATTATTCCTTTTTTTCATGTGATTCTTTAAATACTTCATACACACGTGGACAAAATTGTTGGTACCCTTCGGTCAATGAAAGAAAAACTCAATGGTCACAGAAATAACTTTAATCCGACAAAAGTAATAATAAATAAGAATTCTATGAATGTTAACCAATGAAAGTCAGACATTGCTTTTCAACCATGCTTCAACGGAATTATAAAAAAAAAAATGAACTCATGGAACAGGCCTGGACAAAAATGATGGTACCCCTAACTTAATAGTTTGAGGCAATCACTGCAATCAAACGATTCCTGTAACTGACAATGAGACTTCTGCACCTCTCTGCAGGTATTTTGGCCCACTCCTCATGAGCAAGCTGCTCCAGTTGTTTCCGGTTTGAAGGGTGCCTTTTCCAGACGGCATGTTTCAGCTCCTTCCAAAGATGCACAATAGGATTGAGGTCAGGGCTCATAGAAGGCCACTTTAGAATAGTCCAATGTTTTCCTCTTAGCCATTCTTGGGTGTTTTTAGCTGTGTGTTTTGGGTCATTGTCCTGTTGCAAGACCCATGACCTGCGACTGAGACCCGGCTTTCTGACACTGGCCAGCACATTTCTCTCTAGAATCCCTTGATAGTCTTGATATTTCATCGTACCCTGCACAGATTCAAGACACCCTGTGCCAGATGCAGCAAAGCAGCCCCAGAACATAACAGAGCCTCCTCCATGTTTCACAGTAGTGACAGTGTTCTTTTCTTGATATGCTTCATTTTTCCGTCTGTGAACATAGAGCTGATGTGCCTTGGCAAAAAGTACCATTTTTGTCTCATCTGTCCATAGGACATTCTCCCAGAAGCTTTGTGGCTTGTCAACATGTAGTTTGGCATATTCCAGTCTGGCTTTTTTATGATTTGTTTTCAACAATGGTGTCCTCCTTGGTCGTCTCCCATGTAGTCCACTTTGGCTCAAACAACGACGGATGGTGCGATCTGACACTGATGTTCCTTGAGCATGAAGTTCACCTTGGATCTCTTTAGAAGTCTTTCTGGGCTCTTTTGTTGTCATTCGGATTATCCGTCTCTTTGATTTGTCATCAATTTTCCTCCTGCGGCCACGTCCAGGGAGGTTGGCTACAGTCCCATGGATCTTAAATTTCTGAATAATATGTGCAACTGTAGTCACAGGAACATCTAGCTGCTTGGAAATGGTCTTATAGCCTTTACCTTTAACATGCTTGTCTATAATTTTCTTTCGAATCTCCTGAGACAACTCTTTCCTTCGCTTTCTCTGGTCCATGTTGAGTGTGGTACACACCATGTCACCAAACAACACAGTGACTACCTGGAGCCCTATATATAGGCCCACTGACTGATTACGAGATTGTAGACACCTGTGATGCTAATTAGTGGACACACCTTGAATTAACATGTCCCTTTGGTCACATTATTTTCAGTATTTTCTAGGGGTACCATCATTTTTGTCCAGGCCTGTTCCATGAGTTTATTTTTTTAAATAATTCTGTTGAAGCATGGTTGAAAAGCAATGTCTGACTTTCATTGGTTAACATTCATAGATTTTTTTTTAATTATTACTTTTGTCAGATTAAAGTTATTTCTGTGACCATTGTGAGTTTTTCTTTCATTGACCAAAGGGTACCAACAATTTTGTCCACGTGTGTATCTCACATGTGACTCTTCAGATGAATTATTTACCTTTAGTGACTCTCTACGTGACTATTTTGTTCTTTAGAGGAATAAGCCACTTTTACATATGATTCTTCAGACAGTTCGTTAATGGTGACATGATACTTTAGATGGTTAATTTATTTCTTTATATGATGATTTCCACAATTGATTTCTAACAGGAGTAATTTATTTTCACATGTAGTTCTTTAAATGATATATATTAAATTTATCTTGTCATTTCTAGATTAATAATTCACATTAAATATTCACATGTTGTACATGTAGCATTATTTATGCATATGTAAAAAATGCATATATAATTTACTGTACATGAGGTGTGTGTGTAAATTGTTTGTGTGTTTTTTTTATGTTGCTATAATTATGTAGGTGTTATTTATTTACTAGGTCTGATAAGGCAATAAAGCAGATAAGCTGAAATATTGTAAGTATATGTAGAAATCATGTACACTTTCTTATTGTAAGATTTACTGCATATTGGAGGTGAACAAAAACGTGTGCACATGTTCCATATGAATACAACACTGTATTTAGTCTGACATGTCGATTTAATGTGATTATAACTTTTTTGTTGTTTGTCTTTTGTTTTATAACGTCTGTTTGGACCGATATTATCTTGACTGAGAAATTTGGGAAAGCCTGAATAAGGAACATTGAAATTTAATTAAAAACATGCCCTGTGGTTATGGTCCACACACTGATAGAGTCCTGAGTCATCATTTAGGTTTTAATGTGAACTTGTAATGCTTGAGCGAATGTTACTGCCATCACACTCTCAATTATTAGATTTTTGCTTTCAAATGACCAAATTTGGATTCTCTTGTGCTTCTCTCTAAAGATAATACCTTAGACTTTTGCACACTACTGTACATTACTATATTTCTAGTATTTTCCACAATAAATATTGGATATGGTAAATATATTTATACAGTGAATGCTTTGCATAATAAGAGAGTATTAATAAACAAGTGTATCATTATTTAATAAAGAAGAAAATTTATAATTGTTGATATGTGATATCTTAACTTTTGGAAGGGTCTCCAGCGTCACAGGTAAAGCTTTAACTTCTCTGATATTTTCGAGAGAGAGAGAGAGCGTTTTTAAAAACAGATTTTAAAAAATTCTGTTGACATTTTGTAATGAATAAAAATGTATAATTGTAAGAAATTTCTGTCGTGTAAGAGGCACCAAACTCTCTACAATGTGCTTTAAATGGAAACAGCGGAAACAGTAAAATGCGCGCTTCAACAACTGCTTCAAATACTGTAATAGAGAGAATAAAAATAACTATACACAGATGCAATGTTTATAAATGTGCATGAATAATGTAATATGTGCTGTATACTGTGGTGTAACTAGACATTAATCAGGTTTAACTTTTAACAGTGTTTATGCAGTACTGATGTTTGACCCATCTATTTAATGCAAAAACCTGGATCAGATTTTTCATCACCATCATCATCATCAGTATAAGGAAATGATTGATTTATACCTTTATACTAATGTTTAGACAGTAGATGATGTTTTCTCACCGGTTCCAGGGCTGACGCAATATAACAGAGATAACGAATCCTATAGTGCAGCCGATCACAGGAAACACACCACCGACGACCAGTATGGGGGTTTCTGTGTTCCACACACCACCATAGAGTACAACACTAGCGATACCGACACCTAACATGATCAAGCCTCCTACTATTGACCCCACCTACAGGAGAAGAGATAAGACAGAGAGGAAACAGAGTCAGAGGATTCTTAACATGAACACCTGATTGGAACTGTCTCCTCATTTTAGCCTCACTGTAGCGGCACACATCAGTTCAGAAGCGTCTGCTTGGTTTATCCTTATCAGGTGCATGAAGACAAACCGATGTCACTGATGTATTTCCTGGAGAGAAGTGGCTTCTTTCCTGCCCTTCTTGAAATTAATTCAAATTACAATTTTTAATTCTCATGTGCTATTGTGATATTCCTGAGATTCCTCTCTCTGGGGAGTGGAAGCGCTTTCCTGACTGCAACAGTGAGAGAAGGTCCTTCACCATCTTCCTGGCTTTGGTCCAGCACCGCTTGTTGTAGCTCGATTGAAGGTCAGGGAGCTCGGTGTGGATGGTGCTCTCAGCTGATTACACCACCCTCTGTAGAGCTCGTCTGTCCTGATGCTGTTCCCAAATCAGGTTGAAATGTTTCCCATCCGGATGCTCTCTATGGTGCAGGAGAACAAGTTCCTAAGTACCTTAGAGAGGAGTCTAAAGTCTCTCAGGCGTCTGAGGTGGTAGATACACTGCAGGGCCCTTTTCACCACGGTGTTGATATGATAGGACCATGGCAGGTACAGCTTGATGTGAACACCGAGTTATTTGAAGCTGTCCACTTTCTCCACTGGGCTCTTGTTGATGACGGGGGTCTGGTAATTCCTCTCCAGCTTAGCACTAAAGTCCACTATCAGCTCCTTTGTCTTGTTGATGTTCAGAAGGAGGTTGTTCCTCTGGCACCAGTTCTCCAGATTTCTAATCTGATGTATGGAGGAGGTGTGAGATGACATCATCCGTAGAGCGGTTCGGGCAGTACGCAAACTTCAGTGGATCCAGTGTGTCAGAACACTACTGTACCATCAGTCCTGTGTCATGCCAAGAGTTAGGCCTTCTGAGACCATTCATGTGTGCGGTCGCTACTCAGCCAAGGGAATGGGCTCGTTTACAGTTCTTAGAGAGCAACTTCTCTCAGCCATCCAAGAGCAGTTTGGTGATGAACAATGCCTTTTCCAGCTTGATGGAAGTCCACACCACGAGGCAACAAAATGTGGCTCGGAGAACAAAACATTTAAATTTTGGGTCCATGGAAGGGAAACTTCCCAGACCTTAATCCCATTGCGAACCTGTGGTCAATCCTCAAGAGGCGGGTGGAGAAACAAAAAACACAAATTCTGACAAAATCTTAGCATTGATAATGCTAGAATGGGCTGCGCCATCAGTCAGGATGTGGCCCAGATGTTGTTTGACAACTTTTTCAAGGTCTTGAAAAAGAAGAATAAAAACTGCAAATATTGACTCTTAATGTAATGGTCAATAAAAGTCTTTGAGACTAATGAAATGCTTGAATTATACCAGAGTAACATTAGACAAAAAGATCTAAAAACAATGAACCAGCTGACTTTGTGAAAATGTATATTTGTGTCATTCTCAAATCTTTTGGCGCCCGCTGTGTAGACTGTCACCAACAGATTCTTGCCATATTAACAATAACAGTATGTTTGCTATAATAAGTCATAGATTACCATCTTAGTCCACTTCTTGTACTATTTAAAAAAAAACATGTTCTCTTTTCACCTTCAAAAATATCCGTGCCATTTTCGGCCACTTGTAATTGACCAGCACGCCACAGGTCACAGGGACAATCAGGCTGATACACGCAACACCTGTAAAGAAAAATATTGATTATTTATTACATTACAGATGTTTGTATGTTGTAAATATATCTAAGGATTTTTTTATTTTTTACACAAATAGCAACATACACACGTGGACAAAATTGTTGGTACCCTTCAGTCAATGAAAGCAAAACTCACAATGGTCACAGAAATAACTTTAATCTGACAAAGTAATAATAAATAAGAATTCTATGAATGTTAACTAATGAAAATCAGACATTGCTTTTCAACCATTCTTCAACCTAATTATTAAAAAAAAATAAACTCATGGAACAGGCCTGGACAAAAATGATGGTACCCCTAACTTAATAGTTTCTTGCACAACCTTTTGAGGCAATCACTGCAATCAAATGATTCCTGTAACTGTCAATGAGACTCTCTGCAGGTATTTTGGCCCACTCCTCATGAGCAAGCTGCTCCAGTTGTTTCCGGTTTGAAGGGTGCCTTTTCCAGACAGCATGTTTCAGCTCCTTCCAAAGATGCTCAATAGGATTGAGGTCACGGCTCATAGAAGGCCACTTTAGAATAGTCCAATGTTTTCCTCTTAGCCATTCTTGGGTGTTTTTAGCTGTGTGTTTTGGGTCATTGTCCTGTTGCAAGACCCATGACCTGCGACTGAGACCCAGCTTTCTGACACTGGCCAGCACATTTCTCTCTAGAATCCCTTGATAGTCTTGAGATTTCATTGTACCCTGCACAGATTTAAGACACTCTGTGCCAGATGAAGCAAAGCAGCCACAGAACATAACAGAGCCTTTTCCTCCTGCGGCCACGTCCAGGGAGGTTGGCTACAGTCCCATGGATCTTAAATTTCTGAATAATATGTGCAACTGTAGTCACAGGAACATCTAGCTGCTTGGAAACGGTCGTATAGCCTTTACCTTTAACATGCTTGTCTATAATTTTCTTTCGAATCTCCTGAGACAACTCTTTCCTTCGCTTTCTCTGGTCCATGTTGAGTGTGGTACATACCATGTCACCAAACAACACAGTGACTACCTGGGGCCCTATATATAGGCCCACTGACTGATTACAAGATTGTAGACACCTGTGATGCAAATTAGTGGACACACCTTGAATTAACATGTCCCTTTGGTCACATTATTTTCAGTATTTTCTAGGGGTACCATCATTTTTGTCCAGGCCTGTTCCATGAGTTTATTTTTTTAAATAATTCTGTTGAAGCATGGTTGAAAAGCAATGTCTGACTTTCATTGGTTAACATTCATAGAATTCTTATTTATTATTACTTTTATCAGATTAAAGTTATTTATGTGACCATTGTGAGTTTTTCTTTCATTGACCGAAGGGTACCAACAATTTTGTCCACGTGTGTATTTATTCGATGAAGTGAATATAATGCAAAGCGCAAAAGTTTGGATCATGCATATATTCTAGATAACATATGTGCTTTGATTTTAAAACGTTCAAATAAAAATGTAAAAAGGAAATTAGTTTTAAAAATGTTTTGTTGATTTTATTTTATTTTATTTATTGCGACCTTTAGATGCCAGCTTCCTGAACTGACATCTAATTTTACAAATACCTTATTTGTATTTTTTTTTTATCAGGTCTTAGAAGATGGATGTGTGTTACAGTTACATATACAGTTTTTATTTATTTAAAAACACTCCTTGGAATTTGGACTTTAAATTCATTTACATTCCCGGTATTTGGCAGATACCCTTATTCAGAGCAACTTGCATTTTTAACTCATCATGCATCTGAACAGTGGCAACTTGGTGGTAGGGATCTTTGAACCAACACCTTAACCACCGAGTTACCCCAGAACAGAATTTGTACTTGATGGTTCCTTGGTACGAGCGAATACTCATTTTTAAATTCAGGATAAACTTTCCAGGCTTGGAAAGGCACCATGGCGGAGGAGAGTGTGAATACCTATTTTCTGATAAGGGATCTGAATCCTCCCTGCTTTCACCCATGTGCGAGAGTAGAGATACAGATTCAGAGGCAGGGTGCCCAGTCCGAGCAGAGTGGACACACTGGTCATGGTTATACTGAGAGACAGGAAGAGAGACAGAACATCAGGGAAACATCATGGTTAATGGGAAACACTGTAATCAGAAAACACGATCCAGCGTAGAGTTCGGCTGACAGATGCGGAAACCGATGTGGTCTTCAGCTCTTGTAGCTCAACAGCTTTAAATCTGGAGAAAATGGCGTCTGTGTGTGTGGGTTTTCTGCTCACCTCGGTTGTAAAGAGTGATTTTTTTTTTACATTTCCTCTAACTGTCTTTCATCGATTGTGCCACAGAGATTTCTGGAAATGCCTACACGTTCAAAATTACTGAAATATTATGATATTATTATACATTAACTCATGCTCTTGAGTTGTATCCACATGATTTCAGACATTGCATTGCTGCCATCTGATTGGCTGACTGGATAAATGAGCAGATGTGCATGCATTTCTAATCGATATGTACATTTGTGCTTACAATTTATTTTCATGCGATCACATATGACCAACAGCATGTACAATAGGTGCATTTTTTTTTTACTACAAGCTAAATATTATTTTGTCGAGCTTTTTTTTAAAAAATTATTTTGTGTTCCTTGTTAGCTGAATAAACAGTGACTGTATCGTAATGCTAATTGCACCGGATTATTACAATACGTTGTTAAAGATCATCTAATTATGGAAATGGATCATGAAATACACCTCATGAACTATAAACACATGCTTTAAACACAGTGCAATGTCAATTTTAATGGTCTGAAAATACAGCCTTGTGGGATCTCCTGAGAGTTTTGGTAGAATCCATCACATTTTTACTAATTTTGTGATCATTTGTATGCAGCATTATAAAACAGCAATTTATGACAATTTTATTTAACTAATAAATCCAAATTTATAAATAATTCAATCAAGCATAAGGGGCTTAAAAAGCACATGAGGTGTAAATAAAAAATTAAATGAATGAATTACTTATTTACTTGCTGACTCTTTAACCTTAGCACAATAGTACACCAGGTCTGTAAAAAATAATGTTAAGTTGGAGAGGCTTTACATTTTTCACAGTGAATAAATTAATTTGCCATTAATTGATTTAAAACCTATTTCTATCATAGTTTTTAACAACAGACAGAGTCACAAAACAACTTTATATTTAAAGGTACCAAACTGTTTGTTTCCTTGTTGCTCTGATGGTACGTACCATCAAGAGTACCATCGTTTTGACCTTTAGTAAGCATGTCTTACCTTGGACTTTAAAGACCACTTAAAAGGTAAAAAAATTTTTGCAGTACAATAAATGTACTAAAGATGTACTGTATATTTGATAGTTCCCCTCCAGCAATAAGGAAAAATAATAATAAGTACCTTGTAGAGAAAACTGGAGTTTCGAAAAGACCAAGGTGAAGTAATGATGTAAAACTTTCTGAGAGGAACTTTAAGAGGAACCAAATCACTTTACAGTATATGTACATTATACAGGTATAGAAGATCACAGACAGACTGTACTGTAGGTATTGAGCCCTGGGATGATTACAGGACAGGCTTCTAGATTACATCAGCAGTTCTTAGTTACCTGAGGTCCATGTCACCATCCAGCCAGTAGGTGATGATGTTAGAGATGGCTCCTCCAGGACAGGATCCTATGACGATGATAGCGACGGCCTGACCCGGGGAGACCGCAAACGCCAGAGCCAGCAGGAACGAGGTGAGGGGCATCACGGCAAACTGGCACACCAGCCCAACCAAGATACCCCATGGTCGCTTCAGGTTGAGCCAGATCTTACTCACCTCCACTGAGCAGCCCAGGGAGAAGATCACCAGCCCTAGCATGACCGCTAACGTCAGTCCCAATGCCTGCTCGATGACCCCAGGTGCCTGAGGCATGGAGGTGGCATTGGTTGCACTGCTGTTATTCCACATGGTGAGTGAAATGGTTGCCTTTATTTGTGTATGTGTGTGTGTGTGTGTGTGTGTGTGTGTGTGTGTGTGTGTGTGTGTGTGAGAGAGAGAGAGAGAGAGAGAGTTCTGATTCATAAACTCCCTTTTAAACATCATGGATAATATTGAGTTCAGAGGAATTTCATTTGTAAGCTTACCTTAAATACCCAAGATTACCGCTGCCTTTTTTTATTTTTAGGGAACAAGGTCACATTCTTTCCTGGAGTTTCAGAAATCAGTTCCAAACTCCTGAAAAAAGATGGAACAAAGAAGCACACCTTAGTGACACCTTAGTGACACCACAGGATAAACAGATGTATAGCAATATAACGAGCAGAACACTCGATGTTATAGAAATATATATATATATATATATATATATATATATATATATATATATATAATTCTGTGTTTACATGGAGGTTTTAGGGATGTTATTTGAGATCTAGACTAGAACACTTAAGAATCTGCTTACCTTGGATAGGGCTGCAGGCGCTACAGATAAAGTAAGGTATAGAAAATAAAAAAACAATTAACACTAATACTGTATGAGATTTTTATGACTCTCCAATTAAACAAACTGTCAATAGCTAGAAAAGTCTAACAAGCAAGTATAATCCTTGACTACAGGAGTCGAGTTTTTACCAAAAGGCTTTGAGAGAAGGGCAAAGTCTAACTCCGTCACAGTCACATTTCTACTCTTTTAGCTCTGCCTCATTCAGATACTCTGTTGCTTTTTTCCAACCGGTTCTTGTACTTGGTTGGATTCTTTCAGCTTGAACATAATCATTCAGTGTTATTCTTGTAGGGGAGGAAGTCCGCCTGAGCTCGTGCATCTACAGCAAAAGGGGCGTGACGACTGGCAATTTTCTCCATGATCAGTTAACAAATAACAGGCTTTAAGAAAATTGATAAGGCTGATAAGCCTATAATAGGAAGTCCAGATATACGTACAATGGATATAAAAAAAAGGTCTACACGCCCCTGTTAAAATGGCAGTTGTGTGAGATCACAGAAACTTTTTTTTACCATTAATGTGACATATTCCCAGTACAACTCAATTGAAAAACAAACTGCCTTTTTTATTATTTATTTATACTAAAATAAGGTTGCACACCCTGTGTCCACACCCTCTTATAACTGGGGATGTGGCTAAGTTTAGAATTAAGCAATCATTTAATCATTCAAACTAATCTTCAATAGGAGTCAGAACACAGAACACATGTCATTATTTGCCATCAAGTGCGTCTGATAACCCCAAATAAAGTTCAGCTGTTCTAGTAGGCTTTTTCTGACATTTTCAAGCCACGGGCCATAGAGGGTTTCCAAAACATCAGAGGGAATAAAAGGTCAGGAGAAGGCTACACTGGCATTATACTGTACTGTATATACACCACAATAAGTGGAGAAAATATGGCTCTACAGTGACATTCAGGCAGGGGTGGCTCAGACTGTTAAGGCACCGAGTTATTGATGGGTAGGTCAGGGGTTCGAGCCCCAGCTCCACCAGGTTGCCGGTTGCAGGTTGCTGTATCATGGCTGACTCTGCGCTGTGATCCCAGCTATGGTGGGATATACGAAGAAAGAATTTCACTGTGCTGTAATGTACACACGTGGACAAAATTGTTGGTACCCTTCGGTCAATGAAAAAAAAAACTCACAATGGTCACAGAAATAACTTTAATCTGACAAAAGTAATAATAAATAAGGATTCTATGAATGTTAACCAAAGAAAGTTAGACATTGCGTTTCAACCATGCTTCAACAGAAACATAACAGAGCCTTTCACAGTAGTGACAGTGTTCTTTTCTTGATATGCTTCATTTTTCCATCTGTGAACATAGAGCTGATGTGCCTTGGCAAAAAGTTAAATTTTTGTCTCATCTGTCCATAGGACATTCTCCCAGAAGCTTTGTGGCTTGTCAACATGTAGTTTGGCATATTCCAGTCTGGCTTTTTTATGATTTGTTTTCAACAATGGTGTCCTCCTTGGTCATCTCCCATGTAGTCCACTTTGGCTCAAACAACGACGGATGGTGCGATCTGACACTGATGTTCCTTGAGCATGAAGTTCACCTTGGATCTGTTTAGAAGTCTTTCTGGGCTCTTTTGTTACCATTCGGATTATCCGTCTCTTTGATTTGTCATCAATTTTCCTCCTGCGGCCACGTCCAGGGAGGTTGGCTACAGTCCCATGGATCTTAAATTTCTGAATAATATGTGCAACTGTAGTCACAGGAACATCTAGCTGCTTGGAAATGGTCTTATAGCCTTTACCTTTAACATGCTTGTCTATAATTTTCTTTCGAATCTCCTGAGACAACTCTTTCCTTCGCTTCCTCTGGTCCATGTTGAGTGTGGTACACACCATGTCACCAAACAACACAGTGACTACCTGGAGCCCTATATATAGGCCCACTGACTGATTACAAGATTGTAGACACCTGTGATGCTAATTAGTGGACACACCTTGAATTAACATGTCCCTTTGGTCACATTATTTTCAGTATTTTCTAGGGGTACCATCATTTTTGTCCAGGCCTGTTCCATGAGTTTATTTTTTTAAATAATTCTGTTGAAGCATGGTTGAAAAGCAATGTCTGACTTTCATTGGTTAACATTCAAAGAATTTTTTAAAATTATTACTTTTGTCAGATTAAAGTTATTTATGTGACCATTGTGAGTTTTTCTTTCATTGACCGAAGGGTACCAAAAATTTTGTCCACGTTTTGTCCAATTTTGTCCACTACAAACTAGACACTTATAGGCTTAACTAAACTGATGATCAAGAACTGGACGCCTCAGCAAAAAACACTGGTCAGGGAGGCCCACCAAGGGTCGTGTAGTACATGTGACAACAATTTCAGTGTCGGCGCTATGAGGTACACCCACTCACAAAAGTGAGTACACCCCTCTAATTAATATATCTTCTCAAAGGACAACACTATAAAGATGAAACTTGGATATATTTTCGATGTGCAGCTTGTATAACAGTACAGATTTACTTTCCTCTGAAAATAACACAACATACAGTCATTATTATTAAAATAACAAAAGTGATAAAAGCTGTACATCTTTAACCATGCAAAGTCACATGACCTATTTATCATGTTCATGTGGCTGAGTACATCTCCAGACCTGAACCCTTTTGAACACCTGTGGTGCGTCCTCAAGGGGAAGGTGGTGCAGCATCATGTGTCTAATATCCCTCAGCTCAGTGATGTCATTATGAAGGAGTCGAGGAGGATCCCAGCAACAACATGTGCAGCTCTGGTGAACTCCAGGCCCAGGAGGATTAAGGCTGTGCTAGATAACAACGGTGCTTACCAAAAGTATTGACACATTAGACACAGTTTTGACATGTTCACTTAGGATGTACTAATTTTCGTTGCCAGTTATTTAGACAATAAAGTCTGCATGTTGAGGTACTGTTAGAGGACAGTAAATCTGTACTGATATACAGTACATGCTGCACATTGACTGCTCTAAAGTAGATCCAAATTTAATTTCCATAGTATTGTCCCTTTACAACATAATAAAGTGGTTGCTGAGGGTGAGCTCACTTTTGTGAGGTACTGTAGGGTGAAGAAAAACATCTGGCTAGTCTGGCTAAATTTTGTAGAAAGACATTTGATATGTCTACCAAAAGCATGTGGAACAATGTGTTATGGTCTGATAAAGCCATGACTGAACAAGTAGAAATTTGGATCTACTTTAGAGCAGTTTGGCCTTAATTGCAAGTTATATGTTTGGCGCAAAAACAACACTACACATCACTAAAAGACCCACAGTGAAACATGGTGGTGGCAGCATCATGCTTTAGGGCTGTTTTTCTTTAGCTGGAACTGGGGCCTTAGTCAAGGTGGAGGAAATCATTAACAGTTTCAAATATCAGTCAATGTTGGCACAAAAAGCCTTCAAGGTTCTGCTAGAAAGCTGACGATGAAGAGGAACGTTATCGTTCAGCATGACAACGACCCAAAGCATACATCCAAACCAACAAAAAAATGGCTTCAGTAGAAGAAAATTTAAGTTTTGAAATGGCACAGCGAGAGCGCAGACCTGAGTCGTTTCAACCCAAAAAGTTCAAAATATAAAAATTAAAAGGTGCTTCAACAAAGAATTATTTTAGAGGTTTGCATATTTATGCAATCACATTATTTCAGGTTTGTTTACTATGTTTACTCCACACCACTAAAAAGATATTAGTTTATTTTTCAATTGATTTGTACAGGTTATAGGTCACATTAAAGGTGGGAAAAAAATTATTTATCTGGGTCAATTTTTTTTTTTTTTACATCACAAAAACTTGCCATTTTAACAGGGGATGTGTAGACTTTTTATATCCACTGTATTGGCAATAAAATTATTTAAAGAAATTATATTTATTACTTTATTACGTTTTAGCAGTCAGTAACTATAAGGAACTAATAAAAGAACTACGTATGAGGGCAAGTCAGAAAAGCCAAATATTTCATTTTTCGTCAGTCTTCCCACTTTTCATTACACTTTGTCGTTCAACTTGGAAACTTTCACCTTCCTTAGAGTATCACAGCTAATGTTTGCAGATATACAAACACTTCTGTTTATGCTCTTCCATGATTTCAGCACCAGGTACACCCTCAGACCATTAAAAAAAAACAAAAAAAAAACGCTGAATCACTGCACGCTGCTCTGCTTTCATGCTAATTATAAGTGGGACGGTTACAAATGAACTGATGTAACACGTTCACACCTGCACAGCAGTGACCGGGGAGACAGGAGCCTCGAACAGAAAGAGCTGATTTAAATATAACTGGAAAAAGTGCAGAAATTTTTTGACTCAACCTTTGTATTTATAAGAGTGACAACTTATCAGGAATTTAAGGATCAGTTATATACAAAGTCAGAAAGAAAAAAATGTAAACCAAACTTAAGGAAAAGAAAAACTTGTATAAATATTTGAATACTAAATGTTTAGCTATATGTTATATATTGCCCTATATGATACTATTTTGAAAAGATTCTTAATATTATATTATACATCATACTATTTTTCTTTTCCTGAAGTGTGTAAAAAATCTTTCTGGCTGACTCTGTATAAATGTCCACGTTATGAATGATGCATCAGGAGAAAGTGGACTAATCTGATAAGGGGAAGAAAGCTTGACATGATGAATAAACATACATCGGTATTTGTTTGTATTACAAGAACAGGAGCTGGACGGAATGTTCTCATCTCTAACACTAATTAAACAGAAACTGTCAACACTTGACCTCTCACAGCAATGACGGTGAAACGTGTGCACGAGTACATAAAACTATCATCATCATAAATTACACTTCTTTATATTTACTGCTTTTATTTAATCAACTTCAATAATGTAACACAACACATTTACATCCACTTTGCCTGACAAAGCAAAAATAAATAAATAAAATTGGCACATTCTGATATTTTTCGTCGGATTGCCCTTAGCTCTGATTTCACCTGGGCACTGTTCTCACAACATTTATTTACGCTCAGAGCTGAACTCATTTTTGGCACGAGTGCTTGTATTGATCACTGGGAAGTCTAACCGCTCCGAAAAGTCTTGATCCCGATGAAAATGATTCCTCATGCTCTCGCTCACAATCTGGAGTCCTGGAACATGGCCGTGCCATTAGAAAAGGAAAAACTTCATTTTATTTCCACATAACGTTGCTGAGTCTCGACCTGAGCGACTGAAGCAACCTCAGATCATAACACTGTCTCCAGAGGCTCGTACAGTGGACACTATGCATGATGGGAGCATCGCTTCATACGCTTACCCTGACACGCCCATCACTCTGGAATAGCTTTGATGTGTTGAGATTCGAACCTGGAGCTGTGAAACAGCAACAATCCCTGCTATACACTGTATACACTGTGACTGCCACAACAAATATCCAAGTATGTGCATGAATCATAAATGCAGTAAAGACGCCCGACCCTTGATATTGTCTGAAAAGTCAGATCTTTAGATGTTTGCAGAATAAACAGAGATACACAGAAAGAAAGTCAAAACTGTTCCACTACCGAAGACCCAGAACACTAACAGTAGTAACATCTTGTTTAAAGAGCTTAGTCTGATTCCTGAATTTCTTGATTCATCAAGCATCCAGACAGACAAGCACGTCGCTTTAAGTAAGTAAACATAAACCTGAGATTCACACACTCGCTACTGATTAGAGTCTGAGTGAAATACTACTATCTTACTGTATATGATGCAATATGAACCATGCAGTATGAAGATGAGCAATAACGCAATAACACGTAGGCTGCGTTCATGACCCAACATTCAATAGATAAAATTCCATTTCTTGTAAATTTTGCAACTTGCGTTTTTTTAATGCCTTGATTACAGATGTTTGTTTTATAAAGCACAATAAAAAGAATCTCCTGCTAGATTCTGTAGAAATGATGCTTCCACTTGGCTGTGGTATTTCATGAGGAAAAGGAGTTGCTTTAGTGGTTTAAGGATAAAACAAATATATATAAAATATTATATAGAATAATTAAAAACCCCACACAATATTCACATGATGATCGTCATCACTTCACTAGATTATTTACCATGTCTGAAATATGGTAATAAGAAGAAACCCAACATGAGAAAGGTTTAAATGTAAAAGTGATTTATTAGAGGTCAAACATGACGATGATCTGTACAGAGATTCTGATCTGGAGACGCTACTTGTTTTTCTTCTTCCTCAAAAGTGCGTCTCTGAGAGCAATCTGTGGAAGAAAAATACAACAGAAAAGTGACTCGGATTGAAACTTTACGTCTAACGCGTCTAAACACTGCACAGCTTCCTGTTTAATGTGCGGCTGACACTCGTACCTGCTTCTCCCTGAAGGAGCGTTTGCCTTTGGTTCGGACGTTATGGCTCTGCTTCATCATCATGAAGTTCTTCGTCTTCCTCTTCTCCTTGTTGCTGGTGCTAGCATATGGGTTCAGCTTGTTTCTCTTCTTCACAAATTCCTTCCTGTCCGTCCGTCCGGCCTGACACAAAGGATTAGAAGACAAAGGATGGATGTGTGTGACTTCTAAACATTTTAGGGACTTGTTTAGAAGTGTGTGTGTGGAATATAAGACGAGTGATCAATGAATGCTGGGCGACTGACAAACTCAATGACAGTGATTGGATTAGTAGGAAAATGACTGACTGAGCAACTGACTTAGCAATGGACTGAGAAACTGAGCAATTAACTAAAGACAGCAACCAACCGAGTTAAAAAAATGACTGATTGACTGACTGAATAACTGAGAATCTAAGGGACAGCAAGTGATCAAGTGAATAAATGACTAACTTAACAATTAACTGACTTCCATGAGCAACTGACTCACAGTATGACTGACTGAGTAAATAAATTACTGACTAACTGACTCTGTGTCTGACAGAGTGAATAACTGACTGTAGGACTGACTTTGTAAGTGACTGACTGAATGAGAGACTCAGTAGTGACTGACCGAATGACTGACTAAGAAAAAGAGTGACAATGACGAGGTGTATAATGACTTCTTGGGAGGCTGAGCGAACAACTGACTGACTCACTGAGTGACTGACTAACTGCTAATTAAGCGACAAAATGACTAACAGAATTACAGAGCGATAAACTGACTTCGGAACTGACTGAACAAATGGACTGAGTAAGTGAGTAACTAAGAGACAGCAACTGACTGAGTTAAAAAATGACTGAGTGACTGACTGAGCAATGGTCTGACTGAATGCCTGAATAACTGACTAAACAACTGACTGAATGTCTGATAATCTAAGGGACAGCAAGTGATTGAGTGAATAAATGACTGACTGACCAATTAATTGACTGAAAAACTGAAAGAGTGACAAACTGACTTTGGAACTGACTGAGCAAATGATTTAGCAATGGACTGAGTGAGAATCTAAGAGACAGAAGCTGACAGAGTTGAAAAAAGAAAAAAAAAGAAAAATCGACTGACTTGGAGATGGACTGATTATCCGATTGATCATGCGAGTCAGTGAATAAATGACAGACTGAATTCAAATGACTGAGCAAATGTCTCAACAACCAACTGACTAAATGACTAAACCACTGACTGACTGACCTGCCAATGTCAGTGACAGTCTGAATAACCAACTAAGCAACTCTGTGGTCTGTCTGGGCGCCTGTCTGTGACTCGCTCACTGACCGAGTTCGTGCGGTCGTGTGAGTATTTCTCACCATGGCAGTGGCCAGTCTGGTCTCTTTGTCAGATTTGGGCTTCTTGTGTAAACGCTCGATGTCTCTCAGTGTGAGAAGTTCACCCCTGAAACACAACACACACTCCATTTACATAAATTTTTCAGCCTTGACAACAAATACACAAACAAGATCTACTCTTCTTATAAAAACTGAACGTGATCTAAAGATGTTCTGTACCTCTCGGTTTCTTCGTCTGTATTCTTTCTCTTCTGTCCTTTACCGGGTGCCGAGTTCATGTCTTTGGACATCTGGGCGAGACGGATCTTTTTGAAGTCGTCTTGGGTGAGGAGGCGGCTGGTGCTCACTGCTGCTGCTTTGGCTTTCCTCTCTTCTACAGGGATACTCTGGAGCTTCTCCGCCTGACACATACACACACAGCTTGAAAAACTGACACAAAACCCTAATCTCACAGCTACAGCAATTCACCCAACAGATAGAAGAGGGCGCCAAACATTACACACTAGTAAAAGAAACCCTAGAGCCTTACCACTTCTTCCTGATCTTCATCTGAAGAGTGGTGCACGTTGACCCATTCACCATCATCATCTTCCTCACTCATGCTTGCACTCTCCCAGCCATCTAGAAGGAAAATCTAATTATAGCGACTACAAAAGCATTAAAGCAGTAAAAAGAACTGTTTCTGTCCAGGAGATACAGAATTGGTTACCATCATCATCTCCGCCCTCTTTAGGTTCTTCTGTCTCCACGTCCAGAACTTCAGCTCCAGGGATGTAGTCTTTAGCCTCCAGCTCACCGTAGTCATGGATCCGGGCTTCAGCCGTGGCTTCAGTGGGTTTGCCCTGCAGAAATGATCACAAACAGGACTTAAGATACTGACTGAAACAAGTGGATGAAAGGGAGAGAAAATTTCGATGACTTTAAGCCAATAAACCCAGGCTGATCCTAAATACCACTAATGTCAGAAATAAAGTCCCTAAATCTGCATGTCACTCGGGTAGGACAGTAAGTTAATAAGAAAGTCATGAAATCAGTAAAGCAAGTTAGTCAGTTTGTAGGTAGAACAGTCTGGACATAAGTCAGTAATTCAGTTTCAGTTGATCACGCAGTCTGCCAGTTAGTAATGTGACATCAGTCAACAAATCAGACAGTCAGTAATTGGCATGTACTTTAGTCAGTGTGTCAGGCAGTCATTTAGTAGATTAGTAAGTACTATGTCAGTCACTGTCAGTCAATGATTCAGTCAGTCAGAGAGCCAGTCATCATTTAATTACCTTTACATTTTTTGAGTCAGTCACTAAGCAAGTTAGTAAGGCAGCTAACCAGTGACTAAATGAGCAAGCACTATAGCCAGTGAGTGAGGTGATCAGTGTGCAAGTCAGTAATTATGTCAGTAAGTAAGTAAGGCAGTCATTAATTCAATTAGTAAATAAGTAGTATGTTAGTCACAGAGTCAGTTAGTAAAACACACTGTACACTGTAACCTACCAGTAAATAAATCAGCAATTAAGTAGTCTGTCAGTCAGTGAGTGAGGTGGTCATTTAGTTATTAGTTGATTAATACAGCAAGTCAACCAGTCAGTAATTAGGTCAGTAAGTAACTTCTATGTCGGTTAATAAGCCAGGCAGTCATTAATAAGATGAGCTGGTATTTAATTTGCTCGACTGACATTGAGTCTTTAATTTGCATTACTGACATCAGTCAGTAAGCACTACGTAAGCACAGACCGTTAGTTAGTCAGATAGGCAAGCAGTAAGTCAGTCAGTCATCAGTTACGTTAGTAAGTAGTAGGTCAGTCATCGAGTCAGTCAGTAGTTCAATAAATCAGCCAACCAGTAATGAAATTAATAATTTATTCAGTAATTAAGTAGTATGTCAGTCAGTCAGTAATTAAGTCAGTAAGTAGGTAGTAAGTCAGTTAATGAGTCAGTACATAAATTATAAAGTAATAAAGTCAAATGTCAGTCACTGAGTCAGTCAGTCAGTCAGTATTTCAATCAGTGATTAAGTAGTCCATCAGTCAGTAATAAGGAAAGGAAGTCAGTAATTCAGTAATCTAATGCAACCAGTAAATCATACAGTTAACAAAATCAAATGAATACTGAAGCATTTTTAACACTGACAGACATGGAAGTGCCTAAATTCTTTCTGGAACAAAAATATTCTTATTTGTTTTTGTGTGTGTGTGTATATATATATGTATTTATTTTATGTAACACTGTTTCCTGTCCTCACCCGATCTTTCCTGTGTAGCATCTGAGGATTTAGATCTCTGAAGAGCTGAATGAGTCCCCTGGAGGACATCACCACATCTAAACATCAAATCACACGAGGAAACAGAAAGCTGTAGTTTCTCTGGGCATTAATGAGGATTATTATATCAACAATGAATGTGTTACCATATGGATCAAGACAGACATAGGGTCATGACATACTTTTGTCTTTGTGAGATTTGTACTGGGCGAGGTCTTGGAGCAGGTCTTCAGACATGGAGAGCGGACAGCGTGCTACGATTTCCTTGATGGCGTTAATACTGAAACAAGGAGGAGGGAGGAGGGGTTAGCAAAATGGGAGGGTATCCAGCCAGAATTAAATGCCAAATTGTGCTCCCTTCACGGGAACAGCCGAAAGAAAGTTTAAAATCATTCTGGTTGAGTGGAGCAGCTGTTCCCAAACTTAATAAACTAATTGAACAAATAATAAATACATTTAAAACATTATATTTTATTTATTTGTTAAAATAAAATAAAGCAGCTGACCTGCTGTACCCTTACAGCCCAGTAGGGCCCACACTTTGGCAAACACTGAATGAGAGGAAAGAATTAAAAGTGAAGGCGGAGTCACGTACCCGACCGTCATCACCTCTCCTGAATTCCTGTCTGTCACAAAGTTGTTTGCGATGGTCATGATCACCGGCTCAATGATCTACAGCAGGGACGAGAACAGAAATGTACTTTTATGACACGTTAAATCACAGCGCTGTTGAATCCTGGATTCTGATTGGTCAAGAAGTTAACAGCACAGGTTTCAATGGTAACTAATAAGCTGGGGAATTTGTATGAATGACACGCAACATTTATTCAGCGTCAGTGGAAGTCTTTCTTACAGCTTTTAAGTTATAACATGGATGAACCAACATCAAATGTAGCAACAAACATTATAATTCAGCTTCTTGTGCGATTTACCTCAGGAGGGACGAGCTGGTGAGAGGACTGGGCGGCACACAGGAGGATCTTCGTCACTTCTAAACACAGAGAAAGTGAAAATAATAAAAACACTCGCGCACACACTCTCCAGATCCAGAACAAATTTAATAAGAGAAGCAAACATGTTCATTGACATGAGTGTTTTATTTTATTTTGTTGTACCTCTCTGATGAGGCTGAAGGAATCGCTGGACAAATGGGTAAAAGTTGAAGAGGAAAAGCTGGATGGAAATAAAAGAAGATGACTCGATCATTAACCCGTTTATTTACTTTAAGGATGTTAAAATTTATTAACCTACAATGTTTGTTTTGCCCAGGATTTGTTTGTGACATGTACTCCACAAGAGGGCGCATGTGCAGTTCTGGATCCTGTAGCCTTGTTTTGTGAGCCTTACCCTGCGTTCACACCGAACGCGGCGAGAGCGTCAAAACGGCCATAAGTCATTCATTTTCAGTGGGAGCCGGCGGCGAAGGGCGGCGCGGCGAAGGGAGTTGAAATCAGCTCAACTTTATGGTAATGAGCTATGACGCGGTTGAGCGGCAACCAATAAAAAAGTAGAGGGCCTCCGCTTGAGCGGATTCCGCGGAACGCAGTCCTGTAAACTTTTGTTCCGGCGACATTAGTTCCCAAGAAGTTAATTATTGTGGTAGCGGGTTTCCCGGTTATTTATGACATGTCCCTGTTTGTGTACAGGGACATTAATAAAAAATGATTAGTGGACAAAGGTGTCTGAAATTGTTGGTGTTTAAATATAATATAAAATAAAATATATACAAAAATTAGACTAGCAATTCACAATGAACAGAAGCCACACCATACAAATGCCTTATAATTTGTTTATTTCTATAATACAGTTCTTTCTATCAATCAATTCCTTGTTTTCTTCCACCCGGCAGGGCGGCGAGAGCAAACTTTGACGCTCTCGCCGCGTTCGGTGTGAACGCAGGGTTATAGTTTTATTAATTGATTATTTTAAATATTTTAGGGCTGTAGCTATCGAATATTTTAGTAATCGAGTATTCTACCAAAAATTTAATCGATTAATCGAGTAATTGGAAAAAAATGTACTTTTGCTTAATTAAACAGCAATATAAAATATATTGCTCAAAAAAAAAAAAAAAAGAACAATTAATCCCAGTTTGACTTGAACTTGCATACACACATACGAGAGGCGTTCAAGTCAAACTGGGACTAAGTGTTCCCTTTTATTTTTTTATCAGCATTTTTTTTAGCATTTTATCAAAAAATAAACAGTGTCATTATTCACAATACAAGGAATATCTTAAAGTTGACTGAGATTAATTAAGTGCATTACAGCCATACATTCTTATTTTAAAGCCTTTTCTAAGATGCAAAAACTAAAAAAGAAAGGTATTTCAAATGTATACCAAAAAAGTATCAAAAAACTAAAGCACACATTAAAATAAATAATTATACAAAAAGACCTAGTTGTGCAACTTAACTTTCAGAACTAAACATTTCAAAATCTACAGCTCTGGCATAACATGAGCCTTTACTGACTTCTTAATGGAATGCTTTGTGATGACATTTAAGATGCAAAAATCCATGGACAGCAACAAGAGTCCATACATTGTGTTTTAAGTCAATATATTCATTAGAATATAAACGCCTCTCTCTTGGATGCAGGTGTGCACACTAGTCTTTAAAGGAGCGTGTGATTGAAATGAAGTAAGGTAAGCATGTCAACATTCTCTGAACTGATGCTTGCCCTGCGCTTTAAAGCAAAATGTTTCCTGCTCCTGAAAACAGTTTTCACTGAGAAAAGTTTTTTTTTTTTTTTTTAAATCGCTCCCTTCCATTTTGCAGCCCGCAACAGAACGCTTCCTCAAATCATTACAGCGCTAACTGTTTGCGTCTCCTTCCGCTTTGTGAGTGATGTAAGCGCTTCTTCTTCGTCTGTGTTTACTGGCGGCTTGCATCCGGAAGCGCGCTGTCACGCCAAACAAATAATTGCGCAAAAACATAACGCAAGCTTTTAAAATTAATTAAATGAAGCTTTGAGGTAGAAGATTTTGCCTCGATTATTTTCTGTAATCGAATTACTCGAGGAATCTTTTCAGCCCTAAAATATTTAGACTTCATAATGTTTCAAAGTTATCTAATTTGAAGGGATTGTGCTGATAAAAGTTTAGAAAAATAATAAAAATAACAATATATTATATATTGTATGGTGGTTATTAATTAAGAATGGTCTTTACCTCGTGAATTCCCACTAGTCTGGAGATAAGCTCCATCAGCATGATCTTCACTTCAAATCGCTCCTTCGAACTCTCGAGCTGCTTCAGGAGCTTCTCTGCAAAATCTGCAAAATCACGTGCAAGGTTATTTGAACGAAAGAAAAAGACAAAAAGAAACAAAATGGAAAAACACGATTAGTAGTGATGGAGCGTAGCTGGTTACCTTGTGGATCATGGATGAGGTGGATGGCTGAGAAGTTGAAGACCTCAGCCTTTTTTTTCTTCTTGTGTTTCTGTGGAAATGTCAATAGATGGAGTAGTACAACATTGTGGCGTTGTAGTACAGCACATCATCTCATAGTCTTACATCACCTTACATTCCACAGTGAAATAAGATGCATTATTCATATATTATACTTCAAAAACAAATTCAGCAAAATGTCTTTGAAAAATTTTGCCAAAAAAATAAATAAACTGATGTTCAAGTCAAAGCGAGAATAACAGAAGTCAGTCCTGAGAGTAAAACCCTTTATTTCCTGCTACGCTAATGCAGTTATCCCAGTGTTTCACAAGTGCTTGTAGTTACACCTCAATACATTTGGAGATGTGTGACGGATTTTGCACAGCCAATAAAACTACACCTGATGTGACAAAAAAAAAAGAAATAAAAATTACCTTCAGGACTTTCATGGCTTTTTCCAGCTTCTTCTTGTTTTTGGACGTTTTCTTTCCTGTTGAATAGCGCACCATTAAATCTCTGGCCGAAGGCCCTTCATCCTGAAAACAGAAAAAAGATTATAAAAAAAAGATATTAATGTTAAATATCTTCTGGTTTAATATTAAAGAAAAAGAAAACCTTTGAGGAAAGTAGAGACCACCAAACTTAAAGAGATGTGATAATCCCAGCACGAGATGTTTTATTTTACAAAAGTCTTTATTTAAAATTTTTGCTCCTCGGGTAAAACTTTACACAGAGATGACGTTTTGTGAATTTTTTTTTTTAAGCTGTTCACCTCTGACTCTGAACCGCTGTCCTTTTTCTCCTCCTCGTCTTTCCCCAGGAAGAATGTCAACGCCCCGACCAGGATCTGATCCAAACACAGAACGGCTCGGCTCACACTTCAGGCTTCACAGGAATCAGGATGTAAATAAAAATATATAATGATACGAGTCTGTCCTACCTTTGTGACTTTGGAGAAACAGGCGGTGGTGATGACGTTCACGGTTTTGGCATCGTTCCTAAAATAAATAAACAAACAAACGATCAATCAATCAATCGATCAAAAACAAATAAATAAATAAAAGGTGATCACCTTTTATCTTATGACGGTGTTTAGACTTCACAGATATAAAGCACATCGTACTGAACTCTCATTACTCATTTTAATGTTTTTAATTAAAATGCTTAGTAATGCTTTTTATTTTTATTATTAAAATAAGAAGCAGTTTGTGCGCAGGACATTTTTAATTCAAAGTGTACACACGTAATAACTTTACAAATTCTATCTTTAAAACCATCCTGTGTATAATCACATGACTACACGCTCATGTCTGACACACACGGTGTGTATTGTGTATCGGTGTGTAAGCTTGTCTCTCTCACCAGATATTCCTTTTGTACAGCTCCATCATCACGTCTAAAGAAATCTTGGCGGCGATGGGGTTCGAGTCCCTCAGCATGGTGTACATAAAGTTCTGCAACGTCTAAACCAAAAAAAAAATTTTTTTTCATTCTTTGAATTAATTTTCGTCTTCAATATAAAGACTGAGTTTTGCTTTATTCCACAGACACGTATGATTTCAGATCAGTTTTTGCACCTTCACTTTTACACACACTATTAATTCATTAACTCATTCATCGCCCTCTTGTGGATACAATCCGAACCGCACCAAAAGTAAGTCCTCTTGTTTTTATTCAGGTAGTCATTCAGTCATAATAATGATCATGATGTGTGATCAGACTTTTATTCAGAGTGAAATTTAAAGTGTTGGACACGAGAAATGGTTACACAGCGCTCACCGTGTTCAGCTTGTTGTTTTTGTGCTTTGCGTTAATATTCTTGATGTCGGTCACAATGTGTGTGTACAGAGTCTGGAGAGAGAGAGTGAGAGAGAGAGAGAGAGAGAGAGACAGACAAAAGTTTATATCCACTCTATCATATGAGAAAGCTTAAACACCTCCAATCTAATCTGACTTAATCTAATCATAATGATATCTATTATATCGTTTTATAGCAGAAGGAGAAAAAGAGGGGGAGAGAGAAGCAGAGCGATAGAGAATGACAGAGTGAGGAAGGAGAAGAGAAGAAAGAGGCAGAGAAAGAATGAGAAAGGTGGATTGGCAGTCTATCTACTCCTGTTATTTTCTTCTGACTTATTTCTTAGCTTTAGCAATACAGATGTATATATTTGTCATGCCAATAAAACACATTTGAATTGAAGAATGAATGAAAGCGAGAGGAAAAGAGAGTGAGAGAAAAAAAAAAGGTGAGGATTAGGAAGGAGGAGACTATGAAAGAGAGAGCTTGGGAAAGAGGGAGAGAGAGAGAGAGAGAGAGAGAGAGAAAATAAAGATAAGGAGTGAAGGCAGAAGGAGGGAGAAAAAAAGAAAAGGAAGGAAGGGGAGAGAGCAAGGTCGGTCCTAACCTTGCGTAGGAGTTTGTCGTGACACCGAAGAAGCTCGAAGAACAGCTCGAGGAGACTAGTAGGATCGATCAGGTCTTTGTTCCGTAAAAGGATCAAGGCTTTGCAGAATGTCTGAAAGGGAAGAGAGGATGAGGATGATGAAGGTCTGAAACGCATAACGTACAACCCAGCGTCACTCCCCCCCAAGCCCTGTGAGTGTGTGTGCGTGAGTGTGTGTGTGAGAGAGTGCACTGACCATGCGCAGGTCCGGCTCCAGCACCGTGTGGTGGTTCAGCAGCAGCTCGGTCAGCTCTTTGGGGAAACTTGACAGCTCTGTCAGGTAGCAGTGTCCCACCTGTGCAAAGACAACAACATCCACATCAGCTCTGTGTCTGTGCCGCGGGAGCGGAGAGAGAGAGAGAGAGAGAGAGAGAGAGAGAGAGAGAGAGAGAGAGACTCCCGCAAAGGGATCTTACCTGAGCCAAGAACATGATCGAGTCCGCCAAGTCTTTGTTCGGTTTGTCTGGCTGGTGTTTGAAGACCTGGAGCATGGACTGGTAGTGACGAAGCTGCTGAAGGAACTGCAGAGGGGGATATGAAGAGAAGGGAGGAGTGCGTGTGTGTGTGTGTGTGTGTGTTAAACGGTTTTTATTAGCAAGAGCAGTGCAGCATGAATAAAAGTTGTGCATTATAACAAGGAACGGTTCTGGTTTACTTTCTGCATCAATAGTAGGATTTTTTTTTGGGGGGGGGGGGGGGGGGGGGGGGTTTGAGATCAGATTATTCACAAATTATTTAAGATTTTTGTGAAACATTTTTTTGTGAGTGAATGCTTTCTAGTGCAGACTGTAGATTCATGCCTCACTCACGTCAGGTGACTTCACAAAGAACAACATCTGGATGATGGAGGGGGGGGGCAACGATTGATGTTTTATCAATTAAAATCGATGATCAAATCGATTAATCGACGGCAATTTAGAATTTAGAACCTCAATTTTCTTAATATTTCAACTTAACTTTAATTGCTATATTTTATTGTGGCTACATTGCTTTTCCTTGGTTTTAGAGTTTGTTCGTGACATCATAGCGATTTAATTCTCGCATGAATTGTGAGAGCTCTGACATCACGCGGGTTACCTCACTGGAGTGAAGTGAGTAATAGTGCCATGGTGAACACCTTCACAGGCAAAAATCTCCTGAGCGTGGGGACATGTCAGTCTTAACTCGAGCTAAACAGCCGCTAGAACGAAAGGTACAGACTTTGTGCTAGCGGGGGCGTGGCCGAGGATTCACAACTGTGAAGTAGTGCGGATAATTATCGACTGTGTGTTGCTTTGAGGCCAGTTCTTTACAATAAACTTTTTTTTTTTAGGAGTGAAATTCCACTCTCCAGTTGTTTTTCACAAAAACACATGCTAATTAGCCATTATTCTCCTCAAGTGTGTGTGCTATGATGGTGAGCTGCTCATTCTGTTTATTATAATATGTGCTTAGCTGCATTGTAATATTTTCATTACTGGAACTATAGCCTACATTTGTGTATGTAGATGTGTTGGGGGTCTGTTTATTGAAAATGTAACATTTTATTTTATTTCTGATCAAAAGAACGAAATGAACTAAATGACCCCCAAAAAAAAAGATTTGCTCATTTTGATGAACGAGATTCAAAGAACAGATTCACTAAAATGATCCAAACTTCCCATCACTAGAGCAAATTAATCTCAAACCCACTCGCAGACTTGAAACACTGCGAGCTAGAAGTCGTGTGCGTTATCAGCCCGCCCACTCACTGTCATATTGAATTTTGAGAGTTTGGAGGAGGCCTTTGAGGCGGTAAAACATCGGTTTCTTTATAATCCTACAGGTGGCGCACTCTGAACTATTCACGCATTTTCATGCCATGTGGTAGGACTGAATTATTTGTCAATGTAATAGGAACAGGCTTGCTACTCACTGCTCTGTTAAATCTTGAACTCTTGTACTTGTAGTTAGTTTGTAGTGTTTAAATTATGCGCTTGTCTTTTAAGTGCGAAAACTAAAGTTATGAGGAACGGGCTACATTTAATTATTGCTATTATATAAAACAATAACAAAATTTGGGAGAAATTTAATATCGAAACTGGATATTTATAAAATGATGCTTATAGAATGGACAGTGAGGTATGGGGATGATATGGTATCGGGAGGTGATTCCTGTCCCTGGTTTATACACTTGTTATTACACGCATAACACCAGATGTGTTCCACATGTTCATCATGAGGGGAGACACTCATGACTCTTTATTACAATAAAATGGCAATCACATACAGTATGTGTACCATATATATGAGATTTCTGTAAATAGTTCAGTCAGTCCCCTGTGTGTGGAGAATGTTGAGACACCTTAAAGAATCTAAATCCTTCATCTGCAACGAGCCAAATCTCGTTGCAGATGAAGCTGAGCTGTGTCTCAGATGTTCACATCTGAGACACAGCTGTGAACATGTGGATTAAAGTGTAACCCTCCTGTGTCCTGTCTGATCTCCAGGCTGCTGCTCTGTGTTTATCTCTCTGACTCACCTCTTCAGTGTAAGACCTCGAGTCCCGCTTGATCAGGTTCTGTAACTGCGGTAAGTTTGTAGGCAGTTTGTTGTTATGTCGCCCCGACATGATCGCAGCCGAATCTGTTCCTCTCTACTGCGCGGAATTAGCACTTAACGTCCTCTTTTAAACACGCACGAGCCGCATTAACTAGCACGAGCGTGGCTTACTCGGGAGCCGCCATCTTGGTTCTGACGGTAAGGGTCGCACTAAAGGTCAAACCAGGCGTTCGCGAGAAAAGCGTTACGAAAATCTAAAAAAAAAAAAAAAAACCGCCTGAAGAGGCGTCCGGCTTTGTTTATTTACACAAGCAATCACAACACGTGTGTATTGACTGTCACTGCGGAATGTTTAAATTATTATTACAATCTTTATTTAGCTAAATAGCTAAACATGACTCCAAATGCGCAAAAGTAAATGGGGAAATAAAAATAAATAAAAAAACATTCCAAAAGAATATTATACAGTCGTGGCCAAAAGTTTTGAGAATTACATAAATATTGGAAATCGGAAAATTTGCTGCTTAAGTTTTTATAATAGCAATTTGCATATACTCCAGAATGTTATGAAGAGTGATCAGATGAATTGCATAGTCCTTCTTTGCCATGAAAATTAACTTAATCCCGAAAAAACTTTCCACTGCATTTCATTGCTGTCATTGCAGGTCCCTTAATGACAGCAATGAAATGCAGTGGAAAAAACTTTCCACTGCATTTCATTGCTGTCATTAAGGGACCTGCTGAAATCATTTCAGTAATCGTCTTGTTAACTCAGGTGAGAATGTTGACGAGCACAAGGCTGGAGATCATTATGTCAGGCTGATTGGGTTAGAATGGCAGACTTGACATGTTAAAAGTAGGGTGATGCTTGAAATCATTGTTCTTTCATTGTTAACCATGGTGACCTGCAAAGAAACATGTGCAGCCATCATTGCGCTGCATAAAAATGGCTTCACAGGCAAGGATATTGTGGCTACTAAGATTGCACCTAAATCAACCATTTATAGAATCATCAAGAACTTCAAGGAAAGAGGTTCAATTCTTGTTAAGAAGGCTTCAGGGCATCCAAGAAAGTCCAGCAAGCGCCAGGATCATCTCCTAAAGAGGATTCAGCTGTGGGATCGGAGTGCCACCAGTGCAGAGCTTGCTCAGGAATGGCAGCAGGCAGGTGTGAGCGCATCTGCACGCACAGTGAGGCGAAGACTTTTGGAAGATGGCCTGGTGTCAAGAGGGGCAGCAAAGAAGCCACTTCTCTCCAAAAAAAACATCAGGGACAGATTGATCTTCTGCAAAAAGTATGGCGAATAGACTGCTGAGGACTGGGGCAAAGTCATATTCTCGGATGAAGCCTCTTTGCGATTGTTTGGGGCATCTGGAAAAAGGCTTGTCTGGAGAAGAAAAGGTGAGCGCTACCATCAGTCCTGTGTCATGCCAACAGTAAAGCATCCTGAGACCATTCATGTGTGGGGTTGCTTCTCATCCAAGGGAGTGGGCTCACTCACAATTTTGCCCAAAAACACAGCCATGAATAAAGAATGGTACCAAAACACCCTCCAACAGCAACTTCTTCCAACAATCCAACAACAGTTTGGTGAAGAACAATGCATTTTCCAGCACGCGGGAGCACCGTGCCATAAGGCAAAAGTGATAACTAAGTGGCTCGGGGACCAAAACCTTGAAATTTTGGGTCCATGGCCTGGAAACTACCCAGATCTTAATCCCATTGAGAACTTGTGGTCAATCCTCAAGAGGCGGGTGGACAAACAAAAACCCACTAATTCTGACAAACTCTAAGAAGTGATTATGAAAGAATGGGTTGCTATCAGTCAGGATTTGGCCCAGAAGTTGATTGAGAGCAGCCCAGTCGAATAGCAGAGGTCCTGAAAAAGAAGGGCCAACACTGCAAATACTGACTCTTTGCATAAATGTCATGTAATTGTCGATAAAAGCCTTTGAAACGTATGAAGTGCTTGTAATTATATTTCAGTACATCACAGAAACAACTGAAACAAAGATCTAAAAGCAGTTTAGCAGCAAACTTTGTGAAAACTAATATTTGTGTCATTCTCAAAAGTTTTGGCCACGACTGTAGTATGTCAGCAATTGGTCACGTGACTGCAGGTAAATCGCGTGTTGTAGTAATTGGACACGTGACTAAGGCTGATGCAATAGCAGTCTTATTGGAAAGAAAATACTGATTAGTCCTAAGTCTGCTCTGCTGTTGTCTCGACATTCCAATTTAGTCGATGTAACACAGTGAATTTTTTTCTTTCTTTATTTGTATTTTGTGCTATTTATTTTATTTATCACCCCCGCCATTTTAGTTATTTGTTGGTTTACTCTGTCTACTGTTATTACTTACACACGTGGACACAATTGTTGGTACCCTTCGGTCAATGAAAGAAAAATTCACAATGGTCACATAAATAACTTGAATCTGACAAAAGTAATAATTTAAAAAAATTCTATGAATGTTAACCAATGAAAGTCAGACATTGCTTTTCAACCATGCTTCAACAGAATTATTTTAAAAAATAAACTCATGGAACAGGCATGGACAAAAATGATGGTACCCCTAGAAAATACTGAAAATAATGTGACCAAAGGGACATGTTAATTCAAGGTGTGTCCACTAATTAGCATCACAGGTGTCTACAATCTTGTAATCAGTCAGTGGGCCTATATATAGGGCTCCAGGTAGTCACTGTGTTGTTTGGTGACATGGTGTGTACCACACTCAACATGGACCAGAGGAAGCGAAGGAAAGAGTTGTCTCAGGAGATTCGAAAGAAAATTATAGACAAGCATGTTAAAGGTAAAGGCTATAAGACCATCTCCAAGCAGCTAGATGTTCCTGTGACTACAGTTGTACATATTATTCAGGAATTTAAGATCCATGGGACTGTAGCCAACCTCCCTGGACGTGGCCGCAGGAGGAAAATTGATGACAAATCAAAGAGACGGATAATCCGAATGGTAACAAAAGAGCCCAGAAAGACTTCTAAAGAGATCCAAGGTGAACTTCATGCTCAAGGAACATCAGTCTCGGATCGCACCATCCGTCGTTGTTTGAGCCATGGGAGACGACCAAGGAGGACACCATTGTTGAAAACAAATCATAAAAAAGCCAGACTGGAATATGTCAAACTACATGTTGACAAGCCACAAAGCTTCTGGGAGAATGTCCTATGGACAGATGAGACAAAAATGGAACTTTTTGCCAAGGCAAATCAGCTCTATGTTCACAGATGGAAAAATGAAGCATATGAAGAAAAGAACACTGTCCCTACTGTGAAACATGGAGGAGGCTCTGTTATGTTCTAGGGCTGCTTTGCTGCATCTGGCACAGGGTGTCTTGAATCTGTGCAGGGTACAATGAAATCTCAAGACTATCAAGGGATTCTAGAGAGAAATGTGCTGGCCAGTGTCAGAAAGCTGGGTCTCAGTCGCAGGTCATGGGTCTTGCAACAGGACAATGACCCAAAACACACAGCTAAAAACACCCAAGAATGGCTAAGAGGAAAACATTGGACTATTCTAAAGTGGCCTTCTATGAGCCCTGACCTCAATGCTATTGAGCATCTTTGGAAGGAGCTGAAACAAGCTGTCTGGAAAAGGCACCCTTCAAACCGGAAACAACTGGAGCAGCTTGCTCATGAGGAGTGGGCCAAAATACCTGCAGAGAGGTGCAGAAATCTCATTGACAGTTACAGGAATCGTTTGATTGCAGTGATTGCCTCAAAAGGTTGTGCAACAAACTATTAAGTTAGGGGTACCATCATTTTTGTCCAGGCCTATTCCATGAATTTTTGAGTTTTCTTTTTTTTTTTATAATTCTGTTGAAGCATGGTTGAAAAGCAATGTCTGATTTTCATTGGTTAACATTCATAGAATTCTTATTTATTATTACTTTTGTCAGATTAAAGTTATTTCTGTGACCATTGTGAGTTTTTCTTTCATTGACCGAAGGGTACCAACAATTTTGTCCACGTGTGTATTTGTATATTTTGTTAAATTTGCTTTTGTATAACTTCTACTTAACTGTGTATAATTATTTGTATAATTCAATCTTTGTGTGTGTGTATATTATATATATATATATATATATATATATATACATACACACTGATTAGGTAAATAAATCTTCATAAACAAACAAACAAAACAATCCTAATGCCTTAAAATGTATATTTTAATGTTTTATCAGCACTGTTACATTCTCAATCCTGATTGGCCAGAATATGTTGATTAATTTTCTGTAACAACAGCTCTGACAATAGTGCATCTGTACATAAGCACTGTATGTTTCTATTAGAGATGTGATATCACGATACCTCTGGGCTGATTAGGTTAAAATCTAATTTTAATTCTCTAAGTATCATGATTTTAGAAATATCCAGAGTCAATATTACATTTTTCACTAATTTTATCATTTTAAACCTATAAAAAGTTGAACAATTAATTAAATGTAGCCCGTTCCTTATAACATTAGCTTTCTCACTTAAAAACCAAGAGCAACATTTAAACACTACAAACTAACTTAAAATACAAGAGTTTAACATTTAACTTCAAATTAAATGAAACAAAAAGCTGCATTGTTACTGAGCAGTGCGCATCTCTGTCATTAGCCATAATTATTTCTAAACAAACTTAGCAAATACCACATGGGTTGAAAATGTGTGAATAGCTCAGAGTGCGCCACCTGTAGGTCATAGGTGTGTTTCATAAAATGTACGCCATAAAATGTGTTTCAGTTGTGCCACCCTGAAGCTTCTGTGCTTGTTACAGTATTATTTATATCTAAGGCTGCAACTGAAAACTAGATGACTCTGGTCACTGTCCGAATTTCCATTACAAATGTAAAAATAGTTTCTGTAACCACTCATTCATAAGGGACTTGCAAAGTGGGTACTTCACATAAACAACCAAGATAGAGTTGAAATCTGAAATCACTGGAATAGTGGAGTTTTCCGTAAAGATGTTTTTCTTTGTGTGTGGGGGGGGGGGAGGAGTCTCCAGTGTGCACACCCCCGCCCCCCCCCTTTTTCCTCATCAGTTTGTTATACGTTTTTTATTTTGAGTGTATTTAATTTCTTTTTTTCTTTTACAGTGTTTTTACCCTTCCTTTACTATAATATCTATGTTGTTTTGCTTTTTACTTTCTGCAGTAAGGAAAGTGATGGAATTATAAGGATAAAAACAGAATTAAGTCACAAAAAATATTTCCATAAAAAAATAAAATGGAAAATGTCAGGACAGAGCAGTTGACATTCTTTGCAGTTTTTGGGTCACATGAGAAGCTGATGTTTCATCATATTAACCTAAAGGATGAGGAGAAACTGAGGCTGGTGAGGAAACAGATGTCAACACCTATAATACAAGTGTTCCACAATATTAAACCTCAAGTAGAAATGGATAGAAAGTATAAAGCATTGCTTGCCAATTAATAAAATTTTAAATCAATAGTATGTTGCTGTGGTATACGAGGAGTAAAACACTTCTGGATGTCTTTATTATTATAGGTTGACTATTTTACTAGAACAGCACATCATGCAGGTTTTTATTCCTTAGTAATGTGAACAATGAGGTATAAATCGTGAACAATGTGGTCTAAATATGTTTCAGTATCATTATTTATAAATATATGTTTTTTTAGCAACATCATGTAGTTTTACTATGAAAATTTTGAAATGTGTGTGTGAAATAAAGGCCATTAGTGAAATAATCACTATGTAGGATTTTGTTATATTCTTGAAGAATTACTAGACAATGACTATCAAAAAACATTTTCCCTAAAACTACTTCTTTAAAATTTATTCTAATTCTATAATAAGGTGAAAGGCGGTGAGGAAACAGAAAACACACCACCACGTCTTAAGGGTTAATAATCTTTTATTTACAAAATGCAAATTGTCCAGTATGTAACAGCTTAAACACCATATCCACATCGTACAGGAGCTAAATATGTACACTTTCATTTCAGCGATCGTCACTGGCACTCAGTGGCTGGGAAACGATTTACAAAGCAAATACTGTCGTCGTATCCTGTCCAGGCAGCAATAAAATCCCCTTAAAATAAGAATTTATTAAATTTTGCCATCATTAAAAGATCCTTAAAAAAGTATTAAAGAAAATAACTTTATAAAGTCAATATCAATAGTTTTTCCAAAGCGCTCAGTGGGAGGGAATGGAAGCGACAGGAATGTACCAAAAAAATAAAAACTGGGAATATTTTGATTTGATCTGAGGAAGTGTGAAAAGGTTCTTGCTGGTGGTTTGGAGAGAGAGAGAGAGAGAGAGCAGGGAGACATTGACGTCTCTATCCCGACATCTTCTCCTCGGCCTGTAGACATCTGAGCACGTACAGGATGACGTGGTAACAGAAAATGTACTGTTCCTGAAGACAGAAGAGAAGCAAATGGATGTCTTAATAATCAGTCTTAATAATCAGTTATGTATTTATTACGGTTCTGCTGGTAGTATAAACAAACAAACAAACAAATAAATAAATAAGAGGAAATAGAAGGAGAAGCACAACAACAATTACATAATAATAATAATAATAATAATAATAATACACTAAAAAATGCGGGGTTGTTTCTGTAAACACATTGTTGGGTTGGGTAATGCTGGGTCAAATGAGATGTAGTGGATCATTTACAAATAAACACCTGGTTGGATTATTTTGACCCAACAACTGGTTTATTCTTTTCTCCAAATGGCAGCCTGCAAAATGTTTGAGATATTACTGTTATGGTGTCACAAAGTGTTGTTTTAAGAGTTGTTTAAGTGAGCATGTATGTGTGTACAGCACAAAACATCAATTGGTTATTAAAGATAGCGTCTATTTTAAAAATTGTCATAACGATTTCAGAGATTTGAGCTCCAGGCAATCCTACGGTGCTCTGCGCTCATGTAGCCGCAAAACATAGCCTCATCTTGGCAGAAACTTCTGAAAACTACCGCTGGCTGTGGTGTCTCTGCAGTAGTTTTTTTCATTTTATTTATTTCTAACAGGTAATCTTTGGTATAATACGGTTATGCACACTAAAAAATGCTGGGTTGTTTTTACTACCCAAACACTGGGTTGCCTCTGTTGGGTAATTTTTCTGGGTTATTTACAGTGAATTGGGTACTTTTTGTTTATCCCAGCTTGCTGGGTTGGAGTTGGGTTAGCTAGTAACAGCTAACATCACAGACAAGACCGCCCCTCCCCCGAAGTTCACCGGTGTATTCAGTGGCTGTGTCAGCTTCGTGTCTGTTTTGGTCTTCCTCCTCACGCATTTAAGAGAAAATTTAAATATTAAATATAAGGTTTGTATACACACTTTCACTCATCTATGACTGAATTTGTTCACTGTATGTAACATTTATTACTGTTACCGTGTTGCACTCAAACTTTCAGCCTGGTCTGTGCTATAGCATGCTAGTTTATCTGACAATGGCTGCTAGCTAGCCAAACCAAAGAACCCCACCTGTGTATGAAAGAAACTGTAAAAATGTCTGAACCTTTTAGCTTTCTTTGTAGAATGCTTGTGGGGTGTATTAAGATGAAGTGATGAATGAAAGCTAAACTGTTAACTGTAGTGCCAGCATGACGCTAGCATTTAGCTATGTTGCTAGCGTTAGCAACCACATATAAAAAGCTGAGGTGTTACAAAACACTAATCTTCTTACAAATATGCATACTAGCCAACACTCTCGATTTTTCCATAAACGTTTACTTTCTTTAATTTCCTTCTCTCTAAGGTTGGAACCAACACCGTGGAATATCTCCAGCAGGCTGAAGTGTCGAGGCAGTACCCCTACATCCTCATGTTGGGAGATAATGACCAGCACTGCTCTCAGGCATTAGTGCTTCTCAGTAATAGTATTGTAATGATTTCGTAAATATTTTTTCTATGATTTGTACAATTAATTGGGTGTTGTTTATTGCATATGTGTATATATATACACACACATACATAGTTTGCAAAACTTAGGTTTTTTTTTTTTTTTTTTGTAATAGACCAGTATATCAACGTAATTTAACTGTTTAAACTGTTTTACCCATAGACATGTAAAACATAAAAATAATAATAACTTATTTGGGAGGTAGAATTAACCCAGCATTATAGTTAAATATGACCTAGCATTTGGATTTAATATTTTACCCATCTTGCTGGTTTAAATAAATAACCCATTTTGCTGGGTTAAATTAACCCAGCATATAGTCCAATTTATCCAGCAGCTGGGTTAAAAACAACGGTGTCCTCAAACCCTCGAGTGTGCACTTCCAAGTCAAGTCCGCTCTTTGCGGTCTTGGAATTGAGACACGGCATGAGGAACTTTCTGGATTCTTCACTTCTGAAGTGAGGGGGACGCCACTTAATGCTGGCAGTATTGAATGGTAAGTTAATATGAATTTTTACCTAAATTTTTAATTTTCATGTTTATTCGCTTTTCCTCCTTTTTAGTCGCACTTTGATATGGGGGTGAGAGGAATTCATGTTTTAATATTCTGTGCCAACAGCCGGCTATAGTGTATTTTATGATAAAAGTGCGTTTGTAGCATACACAAATAAAAAAAATTACTAAATCTAATCTTAAATGTAATTTTTGGTAAATTACTAGTAATCTTCGCTAAAGCTGTGTGTGGGGAAAGTCTATTTTATAATATTTACTAGGTGTCAGAAGAAGCTATTGGGATATGTTTAATGTCAGTCTTAATATGTCTTCTGTTTGTCTGTTAAAAAAAAAAATTCTGACCCAGCAGTTGGTTTATTCTTTGGAGAACTTTCTGGATTCTTCACTTCTGACTTGATCATGCTCAGAGCACTCAGTATTTTATGGTAAGTTAATGTAAATTTGGACTTTTTTTAGTAACTTGTGGTAGGAGCAAGCATATTTTATTGTTTAAAATAAATATTGTCTTCCCATTCTGTTTTGTTATTAAAAAATGAGAACGCGTCATGGATAAGTTGTAGTTTAAAACAAGCTTTTTCTTTATCCTTATGAAATATTTAATATAAGTTGTAAATTCACCATTAAATATATTCATCTAGTGTTTGTTGAGAATTTGAAAAGGGGTCAATAGTTTGTATCAAATCCAGATGGAGCGCCGTATCCTGTTATCCCTCACATGTTAAATAGTGAGGTAAATTAGTCAGAAATATACACTAAATTCATGTTCACGTTATGTATTTTTGTGTATTGACAAGAGAAATTTTTTTTTTGCATTAAATGCATATGTAGCTGTACGTCCTTAACAAAAATGCTCAACGTAAATGTTAGTTATATTTCAACACTAAGTGATGCTGTATAATTCACAGGTGGACCAACATGATGAGGATGATATCTGCAAAATATGGAGATGACTGGAGCATTGTTCCATGTTTTGTTCCTTGGGGATGAGACAAGAGGGACCTGACAGACCTTTTCCATTGTTGGAGGCAATGCTATTGATACAGACTCTTTGGTGAAGGTTTTTTTTTTGTCACTGATGTTAAGAAGTGTCTTCTCACCTGGGAGTTTCTCCAGCATACTGTAGATCAGATTGATGGACACAAGTACTCATCTCGTGTCATTACATTTTTGGGGACAACAGTTTAATCAATTTAATAATATTTAAAAACGTTTTATCATTTTTGTTTTTAATGTAATTTTTGAAGGAAATTAAATAGTAATAGTTAAATAACTGATGGTTAAAATATTAAGATGGGAAATGTTTTTGTCATGTGGGCATTATAAGAATTCTATTGAAAACTTCTATATATAAAAAGTTTTTAAACATTGTATTAAATGCAAAAAAATGCAATTCAAATCAGACTTACCGGGGCCTCTTGTTTTTGTTTTACAGAGTGTTTATGCTACAGTACATTTATTTTATATTAGACAAAACCATATAATCCCAAGGTGACCATTTGTTAGACATTTTGGTCAAAATTTGGTCAAAATTTTCTTATTCTGTGACAATCTATTTACATTATGTAAAGTTGTGTACATTGTGTCTTTTTTGAAAAAAAAAAAAAAAAATCAAATGGAATGTGTCAACCCAGCAAGAGTGTTAATTTACCCACTGGTTGGGTCAAATAAAATAACCCAGAATTCTGGGTTAAATGGTACAACCCAGCACTTGGGTCAAAACAACCCAGCGCGCGTTCTGTCCAATAGTGACCCAGCAGCTGGGTTATGGTTGGGTTGTTTTTTAACCCAGCAGTTTTTAGAGTGTAATTATTATTATTATTAAGTTATAAAATTAAATACATAATTAATATAATTTAATTTTTATTAGTAATCCTTTTCACATTTTACCTCAAACATAAAATATATATTTTCTATAATATATACATGACAGTATATATAATACATTATTAAATCATTAATAATTTTTCAATTGTATAATACATTTTTTTTTCTGTTTTATTGTTTAAATAATATGATTCATTTAATATTATTAGTAGCAAGCCTGTTCTTATTACAGTGCAAAAATAAATAATGTACTACTGCTATTAATAATAATAATAATAATAATAATAATAATAATAATACAAGTATTTTAATACAGTTAAACCCATGCTCATTTATCAGTTCGGTAAATATTTATATATTTCTTTATGCTAAATTAAATTCTTTTTTTATGATGATATCTTTTAAATTCTTTGTATATTTTGTAATTAAAGTGTAATTAATTACCTCTGTCTGAACCATGCCTTGTCTTTGCAGTCTCATTGTCCTCACCACATCCGAGATGTCAAACTGATAGAAGAACAGATTTACAAACCGTTAATCAGTAACATGTGCGAGATGGAGAGCAGCAGCCTTCAACTGTAACACTTTACGCTTTAAACATGCCCAAAAACACCTTGCACCTTTCTGCTTCCATTCTGCCTCACTCACATTTATTATGGTGTTAAATTATAGGATGCACAGGCACTACAGTGCTGTTTCACAGGCAGGACAAACATTACACGAAATTGAAACGGCTAATAAATAAACGTGAACTAGATTTTTTTAAATTATAACTCACATCCGTATCTTTGCTGATCAAACCAAGAACGACGTCTAAGCAGATGAGCGTTCCTGATCGGCCAATGCCGGCGCTGCAGTGGGTGATGATGGGCCCTGACTGGTAGATGTGTCTCATGTAGGAAATGAAGGTCAGGAGCTGTTCAGGCTGCATGGGAGTGCCGTGATCGGGCCAGCCTGTGTAGTTCAAGTGGCTGACTCTCTGGATTTCATTCGTCTGAAGGAAAAAAACAAACAAAAAAAAAACGACTGCAAGTAACTGAATATTTAAACATTTAAACCACCGCACTCCATCAGTCGTACCTGGACGTCCTTGACCTCTATGAGACGGATGATGAAGTTGTCCAGGTGCTGATCTTTGACCAGCGTGACCTGCAGCCTGTCGTCCACCATCTGCGGCGTGAGCGGCGTGTCGGGCCAGTACCTCTGACATTTCACCTTTCCTCCTTCCACTTCCTGGGTCATCATGGCGATGACGTTGGACTTCTGCTCCCAGACCATCTGCCAGAAATCTGCCAGCGTGGTCGGAAGTGGACCCTGGCACGCGATGTACAGAAAGCTCTCGTCCTTCACGGGCATCTTGATGAAGTTGGCGTTGATGTAGCCGCCGTCTTTGCCCAGAGTCACCCTGGTCGTGTCAACTAGAAGAAATGTAAATACATAAATACGGGTTCTGTACTCATGCCTCCCTGCACCGTTCGACTTCAGTGAAAATTACGGGCAAGTGGAGAGTGTTCATGCTTACAGGGCACTATGTTTTTGTAACGGTTCTTCTTCTTGTTTTCCTGTGTCTGTCCGATCAAACAGTCATCCAGCGGCTGTAAGTTCTGCAGATTCTGTAAAGGTAAAACAAAATAATAAATCACTCAAATCAATACTGTTAATCTGCTACAAATGCAGGTTTCTATCTGTATATATCTGTATCGCATTTCTTGGAGACAATGGTACCTCAAACTCCTGTAAGGGGACCTTCTGCTCCAGCAGTCCTCTCATCATCCTCACCACGGAGTTGAGCTTCGGACCAGTGTACTGGCCGTTGGGAACCACTCTGACCAGCGGCAGAGAAGTCAGCTCCTCCTCTGTGATGATCGGTCCATCTGAATATAATAAAGAGAACGATTAAATTACAAATTGCAGAAAAACCTACCTGCAACACCCGAGATACCTTCAAGAAGCCTGAGATGCCTCCATCCCCTCCTGAGACCATCAACCTTCTGATATTACACATCACTTCAGAGATTCCTCAAGCACCTCTTGAGATAGCTCCAGCAAACCCTCTGATCCGAGATACCTCCAACCCATCTGATCCGAGATACCTCCATCCCTTCTGATCTGAGATACGTCTAATAAACCTACAACACCTACAAACTACCTAACTTACAAGTCTGCCAAAGAAAACTCCAACCTGAGAAGTCCCCATCTGCCAACATATCCCAGATGCCTTCAAGACACCAGAGATGCCTCTGAACTTCCAGAGACGCCTCTGGCATACCTTTAAAATCCGTGATATAGATAAAATCACCAGGAAATCCCATGTACCTCCTGAAAAACTTTCAGCAAACACCATAATATACTCAAGCCCTCTCCAGGCTGTCTGTGATGCCTCCAACCCACTCAATTCTAACTCAATAATGGCTCGTCTCAGCGACAGGACCAACCTTCTGTGAATTTTGAGTAGATGTTATCGATGGGGAGTTCATCGCTGCTCCACGTGACCTCGTCCTCGTCCAGCTGCCCCGAAGACGAGTGCTGGTAACTAACGAGACAAAAACAAAATAACACAAAAGGTCAAGCCTAGTTTCACGTCATCGCCGCCATCAATCGAATCAAATCTTCATCATGGTCTTCTCACCTGTCGTTCTGTGGACTATCCACGGTTTCCTCTCTCCATTCCGTCCTCCTCGTCGGCTGGAGGAAACAAAATAACACACATTTGAAACAAGACATAAAGAAGTGGTGTACGAATATCTGCCAATTTATAAAACATTAATACGACACTGATGAGACAGAGAAACAGTCTAAATACAGAATTAATAATATTCGCAGCCAATTTCTTGCATTGGAAAACTGAATTAGCCATGAGGTCAACACATGGTCTCTTTCTCATAGCTTGGCTTTAACTTTGTCTAAGCAAATCAAAGCCGTAACCTGATTGGCTAAACTCATCACGGAGACGTCACTCATTTGTATAGAGTGAGCGAGACAGATTTCACCGTCGCACACAGGCGTAAAAAATCTTGTGACTTTGTCTCAGTCATGCAGCAAGCATGCGTTTTGTATACCAACTGTACCGCTTCGGTAATTTTTTTTTTTTTTTTTACTTCTGGGTCTATAAAAAAGACTTAATGAGAAAAAAGAAGTAAGATCAAGTGTAAAGTAAGGATTTTAACATTGAAATTATGTGAAGATAACATAATTTATCACAAGTAGTCTATATATGGTTATACTGGATACACAATCGACTTAAAAAACATTAATAAGAGTGTTAAGTGTTATTAAATATTTCCTTGCACTTTTTTTTTTTTGATTACGTCCTTTACCTCTGGAGAATCTTCCGGGAGAGACGAACCGTCACAGTCGGTGTCTTCAGACTCCTCAGCTGCTAGTCTTTTCTCTAAAGAGCCTGTATTGTAATCTACAACACACACACAAACACACTTTAATTGTACATTATTTCCTACATAGCTCAAAGCAGCATGATCACAGACACTGTCCATCACTCAGGATAAAGAACATGCTTTAGAGGGGGTAGGGTGAGAAGGATCAAGGGCGTACCCATAATTAAGCACAATTTCACCCTTAAAGCAAACAGAAGCACGATTCTGCTTCAAAACTGGGCTTGGTTTGTGTGTGTGTGTGTGTGTGTGTGTGTGTGTGTGTGTGTGTGTGTGTGTGTGTACCTATAGGTGGAAGTTCAGGAGGACTTTTGGATTTTCGTGTCTCTTGTGAACTGCCGAGTTTTGTTTTGACTCCACTGTCGTCACTCGCGTCTAAAACATAGACGAGAAACATTAAACGCTGCTCTTATCATTATACATCACACACACATCACACACGCACGCACGCACACAAAATCACAAGAGAACAGGTTACAGGTGTTCGATGCTTGGTGTGTGTGTGTTACCTGTGTTTCCGTTGCTGGAGCTTAGTGGCAGGAAGCCCAGATAGGTGCTGGGAGTCTGATCAGGAGGGCGAGACACTATCAGGTGAACAACACCTTTGGCTTTTCGGATGGTCATGACTGCTTTAGAATGCGACACACCGGTCATTAGCTCGTCGTTTACCTGCAATGAGACACACGAAATGCTTCCAGATTTTGTATAAAAAATTATTTGGTTTCATAATCTTTATTAGAATAACTGCAAATCTATTTAATCATAGAAATAATTTAATGACACTCAAGTCTAAACAAGCACAGTTTTAATCTCTTTTAATACTTATTTTATTTTAATACTTTTAAAACTGTAATTCCTGAAAAATAGATACTAATAATCAGGCAGTCTGATTACTGCAGTGTCCACTCACCTTAAGCAGACGATCCCCGACTTGTAACGTGCCGTCAGTGTGTGCTGCGCCTCCAGGAGTGACAGACTTCACGAAAATGCCCCTCTCCCCTCCGATGACGGAGAAACCCAGACTGCCTCCTGGAGGCTTCTCCAACTGCAGCTTGATGATCTGCTCCTGCAGGATGGAGACACGAGAAAAGAGCTGATCAGGAACAGAAGTTTCTACCTGATACATACTAAGTAAGTAAACTATTTAGGATTATTTTTCATGTACATTTCTACACTAACATTAGGTTAGAAAATTATTTACCCAGCTAACCAACGGAAACCGGCAAAGTGATCAGTGTGAGTACTGATTAAATCCATTATTTACTCCTCAGAAAAGGATTAATACTTAGTCATATTTATATTAATACACCCAACAAGAATGATCAAACCAGCTAACAAGTGATAACTTGGCAAATAATATTGAGATTCTTGATGATAATACAGTGGAACCTTGGATTACGAGCATTTCGCTCGTTTACCAAAACACTCCTAAACCAAATCTTTCCCATAAGAAATAATGAAAACTCAAATTATTCGTTCCACAGCCCAAAGAAATAAATACATAAAAATAATAACTACAATAAAGTAAAAATAAAACAAACTAACCTGCACTTTATCGAGCGTGTGCGTGTGTCGGTGTGTGTGTGTGTCGGTATCAAATTATGCGCGCGCACACATAGGAGACACACTGAAACAGAGAGGGAGATGTTGATTATACCAGTAAGAGACTAGCACTAATACCCAGCAGGGGAGACGATTACCCATAATTCCGTAGCGCAAGAGAGAGAGAAATCATTAGTTCAATTGTGATCATGTGACGCTCGGTGTCAAAACAAGAACGCATGCGTGATACATGATACTCGGCACTCGTAAACCAACACTTGCTCGTTTTTCAAGTAAAAATTAATTAAAAATCTTTTCTCGTCTTGCAGAACACTTGTACACTGCGTTACTCGCAATCCAAGGTTCCACTCCTGATTCAGTCAACTCCATATTGACCTAAATCTTGACTCAGTCTTTGACTCCTAAACCATTTGACTCCGTTCACTCCTAGCCCATGTGACTTCTAGACCCTGTGACTTATGAGCCATTTGATTCCTGATCCATTTGGCCCATTTGACTTCTAGACCATGCAACTCTTGTACTATTTGACCCCTGGCCCATTTGACTCTTTACTCATTTGACCCATTTAACTCATGGCCCATGCGACTCCTGATACATTTACATCATTTGACTCCTGGCCCACATGACTCTTGGCAAATCTGACCCATGTGACTTCTGACTCATTTAGTCCATTTGACTCCTCTGTCATTTAACACCTGACCCATGTGGCCCATTTGCCTCCTGACCCATTTGGCTGACTTGACTTCATTTGACTACTGTGTAAACTGTTAATGGGCCAGGAGTCAAATGACAGAGGAGTGGTCAAATGAAAGTCCAATTGGCCAAATGAGTCAGGAGGCGACCCATTTGACTCCTGACCCATTTGACTCCTGAGGAACAAGTAACCTTTTTTGACAGCTGTAATTTGTCAGAGTTACCTCTATTCTTTCTTACTGGTTTTCTAGACATTTCATTATTTGCTGCTTACCTCGGAGGGACAGATGGCTTCCAAAGCATGATCATTACTATGAAGATAACCTGAGGGGAAAAAAAACAGACAGATTTCTAAACCTTTCATCAGAGCTGGAACATATAAACTACATAAGGAAAACAACACTCTGTCACCCTATTATAGGAAAATAATCAACTCTGGCCTGGTAACATTACATTCCCCTGGTGTTTGATTGTGTTCTTAAAATAGCATGATTGCAAGTTTTTATTTATAGTTAGCTCTTGCTAATTAAAGTGTATATACTGTTACTGTAGAATCAATAAAACTGCACCATAACACTAGAAAAAGCACCTGCTGTCCAATCAGAATCCAGAACAGACGAGGACACAGTCATGTACTGCTTTAAGGAAATTCTCACATCTTACTCAAACAAATCTAATGATCCATTTTTTTAGAGCGGCATGTAGTGTAGAAAATAGACATGTTAGCTTTAAAATAAAGCTATGTATTATTGATTTGTTTTTTTTTTTGGCAGGTGCTTCCCTGGGAGTTTCAGTATGACCGTGAGAAGGAAGTGACATTAAGAAGCGGTAAAAAAAAAAAAAAAAAACTATAATAAACCAAATACGTGACTGTGACGCACACAATGGAATGAGTTTACACAGAACTGTAGACCGCACATCTTATATTTATATACAGTAAATACGGTAACTGAAAACTTTCCCCCTCCCTCCCTGAAATAAATGCTGGTTAAATTATTTAGCAAACAAAGTTAGTGGAAAAAAAAAAGAAGGTGTCAGAGTAAACTGCGGTCTCACCGTTCATACTTGTCGACGTGTTGGTTTTCGAGCTGACGTTGTTGTTCAGGATCGAGATTCTCTCCTTCTCAGGACACACAGGTTTCCCGTCCCTGTGTCAGCACATGACACACGCGGCACGGACACAGTGAACATGGCTATAAAGGTGTGTGTGTGTGTGCTGACAGAGCTGAATGACTTTCACCATTTACATAATATTCAATATTTAATTACCCAAATAGAAATAAGCCACATTCTATATTTCTTGGGAATGTAACTTTCAAGTAGCAACAGTGCTGAAAATAAATGCACATTGTTTACAGAATGGGATTTTTTGTTGTCTTCTATTATCTAAAGAAAAAAATCTAATCTAATCAAGAGGGAGTCTAAAAATTTATCTGAAATTATAAAAACAATTAGGAAAAATTTCTATTTATTTTCTCATGATATAAATTCATACTTGAATTAATTACTTTTAAAACTCTGTGTGTGTGTGTGTGTGTGTGTGTGTGTGTGTGTGTGTGTGTAAAACCTGGTGGCTTTGAGAGTGAGCTCTTGAGGTTTGAGCTGCAGAAGTCTTCGGCTCTCGCTGACCGTCAGCTCATTCGTCGGCGCTCCGTTTATGTAGTGAATGAGGTCCAGCTTCTTTAGGGTTCCGTCTGTGGAGACCACCGAGCCCGGGACGATGTCCTTCACGTACAGGAAACCAACCTCGCTGTCCTTGCCTCCGTCCAGCACCAGACCTGCGCCGAGGTTCCACACAGAACTTAACATTAACTAATATTAAATGAACGGCTGCACAATAGAGAGAGAGAGAGAGGGAGAGACAGAATGACGGAGAGATGGATCTTCTCAGTTCTCTCCTCTTTCTGTCCTCTGTCTGTCTGTGTAAACACTGAAACCTGAAGCCCCTGCATGTGCTTGCCTGTTGTCTCAGATCCTATAATCTCCCTTTAGCCTGAAAAGGTGTGTTTTGTTTATGCTGATAGTGATCACTCAGTTTGTGTATATATACGTGTGTGTGTGTGTGTGTGTGTGTGTGTGTGTGTGTGTGTGGGACATAAAAGCAATAGTCAACCTCGAACAGACTGGTACAATGAAATAAGACAAAAAATAAACAAAAAATAAATCTAAGATGAATCAGAATTCTTAAAAAAAAAGTTTATAACTAATTTTACATCAGTTTCAAAAACAAACAAATATGGAAGGTAATACTGCTGCAGACAGCGAACGGGAGCAATATGTCTTAAGTGGCATTTATTTAGACAAAAATATTAACATGTTGTAACAGACAGCAGACTGAAATTTAAATCTTTATTAATGATGAGTGTTAATGATTATTATGGTTAGTGATAATTTAAGATGATTACAGCAATAAAAGTTTTTTTGGGACTGTACGGTTACAAAGTAAAGATCATACTGATGTATAAAAATTACAGGTCGCAGCATCGCCAAACCCAGACATTATGCTGAAGATGAATTTAATAATTATTAATTATTCGACCTGCCTACAAATCACATGATGGACAAATCTTCCACACTGCTGTCCACACTGAGCTCGACGCATACAAGTGCATAGTGTCACTTTTACGTCTCTTCTTCAATCACAAAGTTTGTCACATGTTTTGTGTCTCTTTTTTTCCAGCTCAGGTCAGCTATTCTAACTCAAAAATGATAGTGACTTAATACTTAAATATTATAATGAGCCCAAGTCATGTGACTAACTACATAAATTAGCCATGTGAATTAGAACTTAAATATTACAATGGAGTCCTAGTCATGTGACTAAGTAATTTAATTAAATAAGCCCTAGCTATGTGTCTAAGAGCTGAAATATTATATTGAGGTTTAGTCATGTGACTAATAACTTTATTATAATTAGTTTTTTTGTTTTTGTTTGTAGTTTTACATTTTACCACATTTATTTGGGGGGGCCGGTCTGTCTCATACTTTACATACGTTTGGACAAAATAACATTTAGCTGTATAAAATGACTACATATTTTTGACTTTTCGTGATATATTTCAGTAACATTGTGAAATATCCAATTAAACATCTTTACTCTCACACACGGAATACATTTCACATTGACATTTTAAATATTTTTAAAACTAATCTATTCGGAACTGTAACAGGTCATGTCTATTTTTTTCTTGTGTGTGCTACACCAGCATGTGTGTGTGTAAATTTTTCCGCTTATGTTAGAAGTTATTACACACTGAAGCAAAACTGAGGAAATTATAGACTTGAGCATGGCATTATTTACTTTCAAGTAAAAATTAAATTAAATGATAACCATGTAGTTTATTCCACACTGTTGTGGAATTTTATTTTATAATTATTATCCACATGTTGAGATTTGAGAGAGAGAGATTTGTTTAAATTTGTAATTGATGTTTTTACCCAGTGAGTCAGTGGGGCACTGGAAGGTGATGTCAGGCAGAAGGTGGGCATCTATTGGTGGTTTAGGGGCATCCAGGATTCGTCCCACGACCAGATCGACCACCCGCGGTGCAGCTCGGACGAGGTTTACCACCTCAGTGTGACTCATACCTGAAACATCGTTATTATTTACCTGAGAAGAGAGAGAGAAGAAGATGAAAAGCAAACTGAAAGATAATATAGACAAAATGGTACGTCACATCAATGAAGTCAAAGATAAATTATAGAATACATGTTTTTTGCTTTTATTTCATTTTTTTTATTCTTACCATTATCATGCGATCGCCAGGGTGGAGTCTGCCGTCGCCTTTTGCAGGGTCTTGGATGATGTCATGAATGTAGCAGTTGTTATCATTCCCTTTGGTCAGCGTGAAGCCCAAGCTTCCTTTGTCCGACTTCACCAAAGAAACCTTGAGTTCTACTTCCTACATCAGTAATACAGTCAACCGATCAAAGATCTTTCTGGACCTGGACCATAAGCTCTGAAGCATGAAAACACATTCAGCATCTATAGATATAAAGACGAGGAGCAGAAGGCGAGCTTACAGGTAGGAAGTCATCTGCGTCTGGACTTTGCTCTGGAAGCGTGAAGTTGAGGGGGGTGGGAAGTGCAGGGGACAAAGAGTGAGAACTGAGGTTTAGCATGCCTGCTTCAGGAAGAGCTGGAGACGAGAGAATAGGGGACGAGGGAGGAGGCCTGAGAAAGAAAGAGAGAGAGAGAGAGAGGCGAACAGAGAGAAGGGAATAATTTTGTACTTGTGACAGCCATACAAATAAAGAAAGCACAAACTGAATGAACAGTTCGATTTTTAAGATGCCTTCAATGCATCAGCGCATTTTTTTTTATTCTACTGCAAGTAAAAAAATAAGTATACACAGGAGCTTACAGAACACTGTACTGTATACAGAACATATCATGAGTTATCTACTTCTCGACTTAGTGTCCAAGATTAAAAGAGTAAACTTTCTCATCCATGGCTATATCTTACAACATACTTTAAACAATACACACACACACACACAGGTTTTCCCCTACTTACGAACGAGTTCTGTTCCAGGATGATGTTTGTAAGCCGGATTTGTTCGCAAGAAGGGGGGCTTTGTGTAGGACGCGCACACACGTTGACTGAAAACTAGGGTTAGGGCTACTCACAATGCCAGGTTTTACTTGTATGTGAAATCCGGTAAAAGCCGGTGAGGCCGACTCATTTCTCCCGCACACACACAATATACCGGTCTTTAGACATTTTATACATCCACTTACATACTGAAAGTATTGTATATACAGCGGAGCCTTGGATTGTGAGCATAATTCGTTCCGGAAGCATGTTCGCATATCAAACACTCGTAAAAAGTGAATTTACCTATAAGAAATAGCGAAAACTCATTTATTCATTCCACAACCCAATAAAATAAATACATTAAAATAATTAATACAAAATATGAAGTAAAAATAAAACAAATTAACCTGCACTTTACCTTTGAAAAAAGTAAAAATAAATCCAGACAGATAAGTGTTTCCATTAGTGTTTGCGCTGTGTATGCGCGTGTACTCTGTATGTGCCACACCCTCTCCCCCTTCTCGTCCTACACAGTAACAGTTCCTCCTCTCTTATTTGTGCGGGACGACTTTCTCACACACACACACACACACACACACACATAGGCACTAACAGAAACACTGCCTCATCGGGAAACTTAACAAGAAACATCGCTGACACTCGAGTCCGACACTGAGTACATTTCAAGTAAAAATGTATTAAAAATCTTTGCTCGTCTTGTGGAACACTCGCAAACCAGTTTACTCGCGATCCGAGGTTCCACTGTAACTGTAAATATTGGTATTTGGTGCACTGCAGTATCTATTTTTTGTACAATGCACGTGAGCTACTTCTGTTCATATCTGCAGATATTCGTAGCTTGAATGTTCGTAAGTGGGGGACTACCTTTGTGTATGTGTGTGTATAGTCGTAGCCAAAAGATTTGAGAAAGACAAATATTAGTTTCACAAAGTTTGCTGCTAAACATCTTTTAGATATTTGTTTCAGTTGTTTCTGTGATGTACTGAAATATAATTACAAGCACTTCATACGTTTTAAAGGCTTTTATCGACTTCATACTTTTAAAGGCTTTTTTTTTCAGGACCTCTGCAATTCGACTGGGCTGCTCTCAATCAACTTCTGGGCCAAATCCTGACTGATAGCAACCCATTCTTTCATAATCACTTCTTGGAGTTTGTCAGAATTAGTGGGTTTTTGTTTGTTCACCCACCTCTTGAGGATTGACCACAAGTTCTCAATGGGATTAAGATCTGGGGAATTTCCAGGCCATGGACCCAAAATTTCAACGTCTTGGTCCCCAAGCCACTTAGTTATCACTTTTGCCTTATGGCACGGTGCTCCATTGTGCTCGAAAATGCATTGTTCTTCACCAAACTGTTGTTGGATTGTTGGAAAAAGTTGCTGTTGGCAGGTGTTTTGGTACCATTCTTTATTCATGGCTGTGTTTTTGGGCAAAATTGTGAGTGAGCCCACTCCCTTGGATGAGAAGCAACCCCACACATGAATGGTCTCAGGATGCTTTACTGTTGGCATGACACAGGACTGATGGTAGTGCTCACCTTTTCTTCTCCAGACAAGCCTTTTTCCAGATGCCCCAAACAATCGGAAAGATGCTTCATCCGAGAATACGACTTTGCCCCAGTCTTCAGTAGTCCATTCGCCATACTTTTTGCAGAAGTCAATCTGTCCCTGATGTTCTTTTTGGAGAGAAGTGGCTTCTTTGCTGCCATTCTTGACACCGGGCCATCTTCCAAAAGTCTTCGCCTCACTGTGCGTGCAGATGCGCTCACACCTGCCTGCTGCCACTCCTGAGCAAGCTCTGCACTGGTGGCACTCCGGTCCCGCAGCTGAATCCTCTTTAGGAGACGATCCTGGCTCTTGCTGGACTTTCTTGGACGCCCTGAAGCCTTCTTAACAGGGATTGAACCACTTTCCTTGAAGTTCTTGATAATCCTATAAATTGTCGATTTAGGTGCAATCTTAGTAGCCACAATATCCTTGCCTGTGAAGCCATTTTTATGCAACGCAATGATGGCTACACGCATTTCTTTGCAGGTCCTTTAATGACAGCAATGAAATGCAGTGGAAAGTTTTTTTCGGGATTAAGTTAATTTAAGTTAAGGACTATGCAATTCATCTGATCACTCATAACATTCTGGAGTATATGCAAATTGCTATTATAAAAACTTAAGCAGCAACTTTTCCAATTTCCAATATTTATGTAATTCTCAAAATTTTTGGCCATGACTGTACATACACATACATAGTATATATTTGACTCATATTTGGTGTGTTTGTGTGTATATACACCCACACTCTATATACGAGTCAAATATATAAATTTTTTGCACCAACACAATTTTACAAAAGTTGCATTAATGTAATGTAAGATCATTCCACTTACACTGGTATATTTTATATAGGTATACTTGTTAAAATTTTTTTACTGGTTGCATTATTAACATGGAATTGCAAGGCTCATATTTTGCCATTAAAAAAACATTTAAATTTAATATATAAAAAACATTTGGCAAAAGATTTTTGGCAATGATTACTCAAACATTTATGGCTAATATACTTTCTTTCTTCCTCTACAAAAACATTTAGCGACTTTGTAGCTTAATAAATTATCTTTATCACATTGGTAAACTGATAACACACAAATTAGCAAAAGTTAATTACTTCCTAACTTTCTACTTAACTTCCTGAAGAAAATAAATGTTGCAAACTATTCACCTTAGAAATTTACTAATCTATCTACTTACTAACACGAATGTACCACATTTTAAATTTACTGTCAGAACTACTAAAATACATGTTAAAATATTTACTACTTTACTGACTAGTGAAATTACTAACTAGATAAATTCTATGAAACTTACTAACTACTTTGTCATATTGTTAGATTTAGATTAGTGAGCTGCAAAAATTACAAAGCTACAGCTAGTTAATTTTCTAACTTGTGTATGTACTGATGCGATACTGTTCCAACTCACAATCGTGTACCAAATTTTTACTTACAGAATTTTGCATAATTTCTTAAATGACCAACTTGATGACCTTCAATTCAGCTTATGTTACTAAATTACTAGCTACAAAATCTTACCTGCATGCATACTAACATACTAATTTATCAACATACTAGCTAGCTAAATTACTGTGACAACTTAAAAATATACTAACAACATTATTAGCATGTTAATTAAGTTAATAAAAGCTAACATACTAATTTATAAACCGATTTACTGACATTAATTTACCTACCTTTTTTTTTTTAATTACCCATCGGTTTATGAACTTACTTTAAAGGTTAGTTATTCTTAAACACTTACAATTTAATAAATACATACTGTAATTAATACATATTTAAGCATAAACAAAGCTTCTCAAGACAAAAATTCTGCAAAAAAATCCGTCCCTGACCTCCGGCTGGCCTCGGCCCTGTCAGGAGGCTGGCTGGCGTTGGTGTATGCAGAGCGGATGGTCTCGTCCACCTCCCAAGTGGACTTCGGACCTCGTGAACTGAGTCCCTCTTCATTCTCCTCATCATCATCAGTACTGTCACTGTAGCTGTCTCTGCGGCTTGGCGACTTCATCAGCATCCTCTCCAGAGCCTGTTCTACCATGGCCAAGGAATTCTGTCTCTCATCCTCTAGGGAAGACACCGGTTTCGGGGCAAGTTTTGGCTTCGGAGGAGGTTCTTTACGAGGGGATGGTGTGGCAGTCTGGGGGATGAAAACAGAAATGTTAAGCATGTTAAAAAAAAAAATAATTGGCATCAATTACCAAATTATATTTTTGTCAACAAGATTCCATCTTTTGTAACAAACATTTTTACACAAGGAAAAAGTCATGTTCAGGAACACCCAGTTAATTAGCTAGCAGTATCCAACTTCCCCCCCCTAAATTTGCATAAATTCCCATTTAAACAGAATTTGAACCACATAATTATCAAACGATTACTGCAACTTTAGATACTGATTTAACATTTTCAAGTTTACAATTAATTATATATTCAGCCATTTAATAAATAGTTGATGATAATGTCATGAAAACATCAATATGAAAAAAACGACAAGTTGCATCCGTTCTCATTCAGTCTACCAAAATACATCTTAAGCCATGGTGTATACGAAATGTATATTAGTACGAATATGTAAAACCAGTGTAACAGAGGCTGATTTATAATATTTCACATTAGATGGAATTTGTTTCATTATTAAATCCAGTGTACAAAGATGATATTTTGTGTACTTGGTTAGAGGAATCCATGTCAGGAAGAACTCCTGCTTCGGGCCTGCACAGCCTCAACGTCACGTCCTGACCTGTCCCTCTTAAAGCCGAGATCACCTCCTGAAACGGACACTCGGGTTAGAGATTATTTGAAAATCCAGATTCCTAACTAGAAAAAAAATTACGAAGCATTGTGGTTAAGTCCTGATAGATGGGGTGATTTTGACTACATTAAAATATATTTAGGTGCAGTGCCACCTGGTGGTCAAACTAACACTTTAACCAAGATGTGTTAAATAAGGCATTACATACATGCTGCGTGAGCCCTTTGAGTGGCGTCTGATTGACACGCAGGATGACGTCTCCGACTTGGATCAGACCGCTCTCGGCAGCCGGCTGCCCAGGGAACAGCTTCTTTACCCGGACCATACTGGTACCAAGCGGCTCATCCGGAACGTTCTCCTCCCGGCTGAAGCTGAACCCGAGACCAGAGGTGTTTTTCAGCAAGTTCACATCAAACACGTTATCTACGAGAGGAATAAATTCTATTAATATGGATTTAATTGAAACCACAGAGACTGCGATAAGCCACGTCAAGACATAACTATAGTAACAACTGTTTAGAGATGATTCATACAGTATACCTGGCGTAATGAAGCTGTACTCTGGCTGGGGTTTTCTCGCTGCACTTCGGGGTTGAGGTTTGCTGTCTTGAACCAATGAAGTACCCTGAGGAGTGAGAGGAGCATGCACTCTGTCCTCCGGGAACTGCCCTCTCTCCAACAACAGATGGACGAGCTAAAGGGATGTGGGTGTGTGTGAGAGAAATTACATTTTAAAAAATCGAAAAAGAAAGAAAGGCAAAGAAAGGAAGGAATAAATACAAGCACTATTTACGATCTGTCTAATTGCTAAAGCAAAAAGCACAATTTTTTTATAAAACTAAATTAAAATTAAATATCAGTGCTCACAAGACAGTGGATGGACAGATACAGTTCTTTAATATATATGTGTGTATCTGATTTGTCAAAAGGTCTGCATTTTCCTATACAATAGAACAGCTTCTTTCATCTGTTACATGACTGATAGGTTCATTTTAATACATTTGTTATAGTTTTTATTATTATTATTTTTTACTATAAAAGCTCATACTTGTATGGCGGATGCTGCATGCAATGTTCCACTAATAGGCATATTTACAAACATGTTGTTTCATAGATTAATTCTTATAATTGTGGATTTTTTTCTTTTTAAGATATTTATTTAACATATATTAATATGAATGAGTCTTGGTTATAAGTGCTAAGTGCTTTTAGTCAATTATTCTTTTCCTTTTTTTTTGTTTGAAATTACAGTATTGGCTTCTGTGTGTACACGTCAAAAAGGAATTTCTCTTTAGCTGCTATAATGTAAAAACAGGAACTAACTGCTCCCCAGCCTTAACAATAAACCGTAAAAAAAAAAAGTGACGTGCTGCTATTTAGTAAAATATTTTCATAAATATGTAATTCCTTACATTACAATATTTCCACAAAATAAATCAGTAAAGGTACAAAGTAACAGTACTGCAGGTGGCTCGCAAAAGGTCTTTTACAAAAAATAAACAATAACCTTATTTCCAATCTTGTAACCAACTTAATTTAAATTAATTTAAATATGCATAATTCAATATTTATTATTTGAAAAAAAATAATAAGAGTAAACCCTGGAAATATAAAAGTGTGTATTATTATTCATCATAATGTAGTTATTAAATGCCTTATGTAGTTAATGAAAACAGTTGACTCTATAACATTCCTCACCTGTCCCGTATCTCTCAGAGCCTCCACGGCCTGCTTATGAGTGGCTCCTTCCAGACCTTTCCCATTCACAGCCACCACACGGTCTCCTGAATCATACACACACACACCTTTTTAAGTAAAATCAATGCACACATTACAGCCTTACATGTTTTAATATTAGAACCACAATGTCATTAATTTTTTTAAAGTCTTTTCCCTGTCCATATAAAGAATTCTAAGTATATTTATTCTGAAATAAAAAAAAAAAACATAACCTGCTACAGAGCAAAAGTGAATACATGAATATTTAAGGAACATGTATACTGTATGAATTGTGCATAAAGATGCATTATGTGTATGAATCTGGTTTGAATTCTCTTAAATAAATAAATAAAAACCTATACTCACAACTACTTTAATGCTGAGTGTAATTCTTTACCTTTCTTAATTCTTCCATCCAGGTCGGCTGCGCCTTTAGGAACGATCCCTTTGACGTAGATCCCGCCGTGCTTCAGTGTTGTATTGGAGCCGCCCTGCGCCACGCAACACATCCGTTAACACACTCCTGCAAGATGGCTCCGTCTCACTCTCTAATCTAGACTATGTGGGTTTTGCTAGTCAGGGTTTCTGCTTTAAAGAATTTGAGTTCTTTCTACTGGGCAGCTGTTAAAGTCAGGCTTCGTTACACATTTAACCAAAAGCGAGCTTGATTATTAAAAATTATATAGATTTAATCATTATGATCAACCTCTAAATCAGAACATCTTATTTATTAACTTGTCAATATTATATTGAATATCTTTCCTGCTCTCGGAATGAAGAGTAAATTATGATTATTTCCCAGAACTGATTCAGATTGAAAGGTAACACAAGCCATGTAAAAACCACACCAAGATAGAGATCACACAACAGCAAGCTGAGACAGGCAGTAAACCTCTAATGAAAACCAGTACCATTATCACTTAGCAATACCTTCTTTTAAAAAAGGCAATAATGTAGCGTAAACTGTAAAACAAGGGCTGTGATGCTGGTTCAGGATGAACACCTTGATATCCTTGACAGGTTCGATCCTCACACATGGACAAAATTGTTGGTACCCTTCCGTCAATGAAAGAAAAACCCACAATGGTCACATAAATAACTTTAATCTGACAAAAGTAATAATTTTTTAAAAATCTATGAATGTTAACCAATGAAAGTCAGACATTGCTTTTCAACCATGCTTCAACAGAATTATTAAAAAATAAATAAACTCATGGAACAGGCCTGGACAAAAATGATGGTACTCCTAGAAAATACTGAGACCAAAGGGACATGTTAATTCAAGGTGAGTCCACTAATTTGCATCACAGGTGTCTACAATCTTGTAATCAGTCAGTGGGCCTATATATAGGGCTCCAGGTAGTCACTGTGTTGTTTGGTGACATGGTATGTACCACACTCAACATGGACCAGAGGAAGCGAAGGAAAGAGTTGTCTCAGGAGATTCGAAAAAAAAAATTATAAACAAACATGTTAAAGGTAAAGGGTATAAGACCATTTCCAAGCAGCTAGATGTTCCTGTGACTACAGTTGCACATATTATTCAGAAATGTAAGATCCATGGGACTGTGGCCAACCTCCCTGGACGTGGCCGCAGGAGGAAAATTGATGACAAATCAAAGAGACGGATAATCCGAATGGTAACAAAAGAGCCCAGAAAGACTTCTAAAGAGATCCAAGGTGAACTTCATGCTCAAGGAACATCAGTGTCGGATCGCACCATCCGTCGTTGTTTGAGCCAAAGTGGACTACATGGAAGACGACCAAGGAGGACACCATTGTTGAAAACAAATCATAAAAAAGCCAGACTGGAATATGCCAAACTACATGTTGACAAGCCACAAAGCGTCTGGGAGAATGTTCTATGGACAGATGAGACAAAAATGGAACTTTTTGCCAAGGCACATCAGCTCTATGTTCACAGACGGAAAAATGAAGCATATCAAGAAAAGAACACTGTCCCTACTGTGAAACATGGAGGAGGCTCTGTTATGTTCTGGGGCTGCTTTGCTGCATCTGGCACAGGGTGTCTTGAATCTGTGCAGGGTAGAATGAAATCTCAAGACTATCAAGGGATTCTAGAGAGAAATGTGCTGGCCAGTGTCAGAAAGCTGGGTCTCAGTAGCAGGTCATGGGTCTTGCAACAGGACAATGACCCAAAACACACAGCTAAAAACACCCAAGAATGGCTAAGAGGAAAACATTGGACTATTCTAAAGTGGCCTTCTATGAGCCCTGACCTCAATCCTATTGAGCATCTTTGGAAGGAGGTGAAACATGCTGTCTGGAAAAGGCACCCTTCAAACCGGAAACAACTGGAGCAGCTTGCTCATGAGGAGTGGGCCAAAATACCTGCAGAGAGGTGCAGAAGTCTCATTGACAGTTACAGGAATCGTTTGACTGCAGTGATTGCCTCAAAAGGTTGTGCAACAAACTATTAAGTTAGGGGTACCATCATTTTTGTCCAGGCCTGTTCCATGAGTTTTTGAGTTTTCATTTTTTTTTATAATTCTGTTGAAGCATGGTTGAAAAGCAATGTCTGACTTTCATTGGTTAACATTCATAGAATTCTTATTTATTATGACTTTTGTCAGATTAAAGTTATTTCTGTGACCATTGTGAGTTTTTCTTTCATTGACCGAAGGGTACCAACAATTTTGTCCACGTGTGTACAACACACCTGATAACCAAGCGCTGCAAAAAAAGTTGCATCCCAAATGCTAATATCTGACATATGAGCTCTTGACGGAATTTATTCTAAAAAGCAAATACTGATCTAAAACTATTATTTAATAAGAAAAAGGATGACTTTGGAAAATGGAGGTGTTCCCTTTTTTTCTAGCTGTTCATCTATCTATTGCCTCATAAGAAGCGACTAAAACATGACTGAGGGCATAATGATGCTAAACAATGCGTCACTCAGACGACTAACTTCATTTAGACAAACAAACTCAAAGCTAAAATCTCTAGTAAAGACCTCATTCAGCCATTAATGTTAATTGTAACTACTGTATAATTTCAGTCATACATTGGTATATCGGCAAACAAACGCTCTGCTTCCCAAATTTATGCCTTAAGAACTAAAATTTTGCAAGAAATTTGCAACATTACAAAATGCATACAAAGCATTTTTGGTGTACGAGTAAACAAACCGAGCAGAGGTGAACCGAACGCCTTTCAAAACTTATTTGTATCAGTGAAAAGCCAAGCAAGACGAATTTACATATTTTGTGAAAAAATAGCACCATGAGTCCCAAGGGTCCCTTTCAGTTTGGTTTTTAAAGCAGCCGGTGCCAAGATTAATCATAAATTAAGGTTATAAGTGAGGTTTAATGTCTATTTATTTCATGGTTTACTTCATTTACATATCTTTTCTAAACTTTGTTTTTGTATGCAAAAATATGATTAAAGTGTTGCAAATTGGTAATATTAATCACTTTTTGGGTGGCTGGAACAGATTATCTGCATTTACATTATTTCCTACAAGAAAATGCGTTTTGTACTATGGAATTTCCTCCAGAAAGGATTAAATTTGTATGCCGAGTTGCCACTGCATGTTTTTCTTTCATAATTTATCAATACATCTCAGGGAAACATTAATGATATCTTTCATAACGCTGTCTTCTTACCACTTTCACTCTGTCTTTTCTGTACATACAGTACTATATAAAATCCACACACTAGCTATTGACAACTTGTTGCTAAGTGTTTACGTGGTATTTTTATTTATAAGTAATTTTCCTTAGTAATTTAACACAACATCTAAAGCAAACTAAAGCAAATGTCTCATTTTTACATTCCTCAGAGTCATTAGCTAGCCTGTGCTCCATGTCTGTATTCTCCCTACACACCTAGCAACAGGGTGACTTTAAAACAGACACAAGTGTATTTACTGTTTGATTTTAGTCATTATAGGTCTTTTCTTAATCTTTTAATCTTTTTTTCTTAATCATCTTTTTTGAAATATTGAAGTTAAAAAAAGAACTAAACAAAATAAATATCCTGCCTCTGTAATTAGCTAGCCTATGCTGTCTGCTCAGATTTATTTAAAGCACTAGCATAATTATCAGGCAGTTATTGAAGAATTTCAGTCACATGGCATATTTTCTTAGCAATTTAACACCACATCTGAGGTAAATCTTGATATCCTCAGAGTAAATAGCTAGCCTGCACTCTGTCAATATTCCAGCCAGAAGCTAGCCATCAATCCTAGCGGATTTTTTTTTTTGTAATTTTAGTCATAGTATGTATTTTTTAATAATTAGACACCACAGCCATGTGAAATGTTGATGTTCTTGAAAAGTCTTAGTTTTCATATAAAAAAGAGAAAAAAAAAGGCCTGTGAGATCCGTATCAGTGAGTTTTAGTGTTTCTTTAGTACGTCTCATAATGGCTAAAATAAGAACCAGTTAATTAAATGTGATAAAATCACTGAATATTAGAACAAGGTGTGTTAAATAAGAGTGGGAGACTCTTATTTAACTCAGTCGTATTGGCACAGTGTTTGTAATGTGTTTCGATTTTACCCTTCGCAAAATGAGATGGAGTTTAAAACGGTTGGAAAAACCTGCATGCAAATGCCAAGAGAGCCACTACATTCCCCAAAACCGAAGCCAAGCGTGAAGCTTCAAAAAAAAGGCAGCACGGGCTATGGAGGGGGGAAACACAGCAGCAAAACACACACACAGCAAATAAGTCAACCAACAAAGGGGGGAAAAAAGGAAGAAATAAAGAGAGAATGAAAACCTTTCCGAACAGTACCGTGACACTAATGCCCAGACTGCTGTCTATTTTGGACAGCTCAACGTCAAATAGCTCTCCAGGCTGGAGACTATTGACTGCTGGGCCATTACCACTTAAACCGTCCATGACGGAGTCATCCTGCAAACAGAGAAGAGCTGCGTAAATAATACACACACAGACACGCACACGCAGACACAGACACGCAGACAGGCACACGCCATAGTGTAGGGAAAGACATGCAGGGCTCGTGAGAGGTCAGAGGTTAAGGCTGTCAAGCTTCATGCTTTGTGCTGGTGAGCATCATGCGTTCACGGATTGCATTAACATTCAAAAATGCAATTCAAGGTAAAAACAGGAAGTTAGCTGAAAGTAGTGGAGGTGGAATATTTCTGGAAATCCCTGAGTAAAATCTGATTTTATATAGCATATTATATTTATATTTACTTCTATTTATTACTTATACTTGTATTTTTATATGTTGTACATAGAGTTTACATTACTTTTCAATACATTACTAAGGTTAATGGAACAATTTGGGAAACAGATGTAATTAAAAGAAGAGTCAGCGATTCTGGAGAAAGTTTGTAGATATTTTAACAAAAAAAAACACACGTCCCTTCAAGATATCCTTCAGAAAATCCATGACGAACAATAACGCTGGACAATAACACCAGCGTTATCCACACGAAATAAATATATAACATATCATCAAGCTCTTGCTGACTGGCTGGACCAATGTTCTTTGGAGCGGTCCGCACCACTTTTTTACTTTTCCTTTTTCAGTTTTTTTTCCCCGTATTCACTGAAATGGACAAAAAAGTGGATTGGATTAGAATCGTTGACTCCTCCTTTAATTAAGCAAGGCGTGTCCGGCATCCGACATTTCTTTTGTTTCGACAACTGAGCTACAACGCTAGAGTAGCCAACAATTAAGAGAAGCTTATAGCCACTAATTTAGTGCTGTGCGAAACTAAGTATGTACCGAAATCACTCGCTCTGTTCAATAAAACGGCCAAAATGTATACTGTACATAACATTTAATGGTTTAAAACAAACATAGAAATTTAAGTATACAAATTTTATTGGATCTCCCATAACTTTAGATCACGCCTCCTCCCACAATATGAACATAAACTGTAGGAAACGTGTACGGCTACAACAGTTTTATCCTACGAAATGTCATTTACACAATTTTTTTTCTCTTAGTAAAGTAAAAACTGACATCTGACAAAAAAAAAATTTATATTCCACACAACTTTGCTTTGCCGTTTCTACTCTTGCTATTTATATCACATTAAAGACAACAGACATTTGCTAGCTAGCTTTGCCTCGGCGAGTGAATCAGTAAGTAGTTAGCCTGTGCTCCGTTTCCAGACTTCCTGATCACCTTGGAACAGTGCTAGAATCTAATTGGAGTCAGAAACAGGGATGAAGACTGTTTCTCTTTTTGAGCCGTTTAACAAGTTCACAAAGTTGTTTTAGTCAATGCAGGTTGCACAGCGCTAAAATAGCGGATACAAGCTTTAATGTCTTGTTAGCTACAGTACGTCAGCCGTGCTGCTTGTGGGAAAAATCAAATGTACTCAATAGTTTAGTTGGTTTGTTTCTGAGGAAAAGGGAAAATTGCACTAGCTTTACATTACGGTATTCTTTTAAAAGGGTAAGTGTGCTTACAGGTTTTTTTTTTTTAACTATAAATAAAGTTAATAAAATTCTACAGACAAAAGAAAAGCATTTTACTGGCTTAGTATTTCTGTTTAACTAAAATAAGTGCTTTCATTTTTTTAGATTACATTTATTTCCTTGATTAAAACCGAAGACACGAAGGACCGTACAAATAAAGCATCCAGCGAAACATAAATAAAATTCTAAAATTAAATAAACATGTGGATTTAATTTCCTCAGACTCATCCTTCACATCGTTTCAAGCTGTTGAGAATTTATTGAAAATATGAAATACAAAATACAAACACAGGATAAAAATCATCAAGCTACAACAAACAGTAAATCACTCTAAGCTCTAAAACCAATCAATCAAATCACTACGATCTCAGACACTACCTTCATAGACTTTTGCTTGTCCTGGTTACTCGAGTGTGTATCCTCGTCCATATCCGAGTCTCCTCTGTCCGAGATTTCCAGTTCTCTTGGGGCTTCAGGGCTTTTCGACTTCCTGGTTTTGGGGGGCAGCGCCGGAGGGGTGGACTCAGCGCCGCTTTCATCTTTCTGGTACACGCCGTTGAGTTGTGTCTGTGGAAAGCTTCCTGCTACGGTCTTACCGGAGACTGGGGGGAAGGTATGAGCCAGCTCCTCGGAGGACGAATCCACATCCATTTCCTGTCGCGACTTGTCTTTATAGTGGGAGAGATCTGAAGGAGAGTCTAAGAGACGGGGAGAGAGAGAGAGAGAGAGAGACAGATTTAATGTTCAGATCAGAAAAGCAGGACACCAAACACGCAATAGATATTATGATCACATGACTAACTGATTTAATAAATAAGGACTCCTGTTAAGCATCGTTGGCGCTGTTTTTTCCCCCCATGGTACTGCCTCAAAAGAAATGTTATTTAATTGATTGATTCTAGCTCATCAAAACAATTTTGCTTCATCTGCCAAAATCATCTGAGGGCATAATGTTAAAAAAAAAAACGTTTGTGTGTCAGTAAGCTTGTGTTAGACGTCAATAAGATTAAGGTGTTACCTGCAAAGAGTCGCTCTTTGGGCTGTGACACCAGCAGCGTGACATCATCTTGAGAACCCTGCAAGATCTCCACAGTTTCCTCATGAGAAAGACCTTCAACGCTGATACCGTTCACTTTGAGCAGACGGTCACCTAAAGATTCCACACACAGACATCAACTTTAACTTAAACTTTTAACAGAATTTTACTAGGAATATTCCAAATCAGATTTATTTTTATTTGGTAGCTATAAAATGCTAAATTAATTGTACTTGTCTCCCTCTTGTGGTTAATGCTGGTACTTCATAATATGTTAGACGATTCTTTCACATTTCTCATAACAGTTTCAAAGATTTAAGAAGGTATATGCAGAAAATGTGTGTTTAGCAGGTTGTTTCATGTCTGTAGTGATGTGTAGAGAGGTGAAAGAGATTTGATCTGATATTTGGTTTTATCTGCTCCTGAACAAACCCACACCTGGTTTCAGGCGTTGATCGATGTCAGCAGGACCCCCGGGAGTGATGGAGCTGATGATGGTCCCCAGATCTGTCCGACCTGCACTTTCTCCTCCACTGATCTGAAAGCCTGGAGTACATGTGAACACACACACACACATACTGTATATATACATATCACATTTTCACAGTTTTATTCTATCATTCTGCAAAAGTTGGTTTATCACCTATTATTTTGCTCTGACAGGTGCAGAGGCCACATCTCCATCACGAAAACCAACAGGTACAGAGGCCACACCCTCTTCATAAAGACTGACAGGTACAATGACCACGCCTCCTTTACTATGACTGACATACAGTATAGTCACCACACTTTCTTTGACAGGTACTGTACAGAGACCACGCCTCCTTAACTGAGACTGACAGGGACAGTGACCACGCCTCCTTCATGCTTAGAGGCCACTCCTATTTGCATGTTTTATAACAACTTTACTTTTCTCCCTTTTTCTACCTGTGTGTGTGTGTGTGTGTGTGCGCGCGTGCGTGCGTGCGTGCGTGCGTGCGTGCGTGCGTGCGTGCGTGCGTGCGCACATGAGTAACTCACCCAGGCCATACTTCACATCCTTCTTCAGACTGATGCATTTAATTTCGCGCTCCGGGGAAGGCAACATTTCCAAGTTTTTCTTCAGAGAATCTGTAAAGAAAAAAGTTTTCAATAACTCACATGACCTGAATACCAAAAAAATAAAAATAAATAAATATTAAAAATACATGCATAAACATGTTTATTTACATTTAATGAGCATAGAAAAATATTATTGATATTTATTCCTCCATCCTCATAAAACAACACAATCACAGGCATGCGCTCAGTGATGGACAGCTTAACCTTCATGATAAAATCTAACATTCTAACAGCTTTTCTTCCCTTTATTAAAATAATAATCAGATCAGTGATAGCACACAAAACATGAATAACAATAATACATAATGTTAAATCGTACCAGTTATTCCCACTGAGAAGACCGGGGTCGAGGATAAGTCCGAGCCATGCATGCTAACACCTGTGAGCACACACACACACCTCATTAGGAACACTTTATCTTTAAATATAATTATAATTCAATTATAATTGAATAATATTTATTATTAAATAAAGTTATAAAAGGTTTCTACTTTACATACATTTACATAAACCTAGATACTTTATTGATCCTGAAGGAAATTCCATATTTATCAAGCTGCTGACCTTCGACATACGGTGCTCCACTCTCTTCACAGGACGACGTGTCTGAGCTCTTCTTTAGGTGTTTCGGGCTCCAGCTGGGAGCGTCGGCACGGCCCATGGACCTGAAGGCACTGTGGAAAAGGACAACAGGAAATAAGATCAATAAATAAAAAGAGCTTTTATTTTGTTTCATTCTTTGACTTACAAATCGTGAGCTCAATACTACTAATAATAACGTATACACACTTCTAGATAACAACCTAAAAGGCAGACAAAGTTTTATTATTCATTTTGTTCTGTTTGATAAAGCATCATTGTTCTGTTTTGCTCCGTGAGCGTTTTCACACCTTTCCCACCTCTCCTGCGGTCCATGAATAGTGATGGAGTCTGTATCGGAGCTAGCGCGCTGGTGTACAGATGTGAACGGCACCCCCCGGTGCTTGGGAGACTCGGGCAGCTCGCCCAGGTTGTGGTGAGAGCGGCTCTTCATCCGGGAGCTGGAGTTTGTGCTGAAGGAAGGAAAAGCTCGTTCCTGTGAGCTCGACATCCTCTTTATGCTGTCTGGGTTGGAGCGGGTGCTCATTGTAGCGCTAGCTGCTAAGCTGGCTAAGCTAACAGCCCTGCCTAGGCTGTCAGGACCCACTGGATACTGCAGCATGTTCAGGGGAGAGTTTTCTACAAGGATGGAAAGAAGAAAAAAAGGAAGAATTTATGAATTTATTTTTAAAAAATTTTTTTTCATTCTCACAAGTTTTTTGAGTGAGTGACTATGGGGATGAGTGACAATACCGAGCTCCTGCTGCTCCTGGTTGCTCTGCCATGTTTTCATCTGCTGGTGGAATTTGTGCTGCTCTAAGCACAGCTGAAGTAGATACTGACACGTCTTCTGAGTGTCTGTCTGGAATACGTGTTTGATCCCATCTGATGAGTTCTGCAGACAAATCTTTTTTTTCTGCAACAGAAATGCACACACACTTACATCATCTACAGCTTTCTGGATAACAATCTGATTTGTCTTATTCATTTGTTCATTCTTAATTTATTGTGTTTTCACAATTTCTTTTTAAATTCGATACCTTTGTTGGTTTTTTATTGTACTGAAAATCATACCAATTATCAACCAACCAATTAATTAATTATAGTACATTTTTAAATAATTTCTTTCTTTACTTCTTGCCTGATGATGTAATACAGGTATGATATACTGCATGTTTATATGTTGAGTGTAACACGCAGCTCTTACGGTGAAGGAGCTCTTCTTGGTGTCTCTCCAGGGGAACCTCAGTGCCGGTGTTCGGTTTCCGTTCAGCACCTCGAAGATCTGGATGCCCTTGGAGGAGACGCCCATCTGGATTCCTGTCTGAGATCGTTTCTCCGGCAGCACACGGTGGAAATGAACGCCATACTCCGTCATGCGCTGACTCACCTACAGCAACCAGACAAACGGCCATCAAAATCACATTACTATACATCCCATTCCATCCTATCTTAACTCACCCCATTACATCCCACCTTATTACATCTCATCATGTCACATCACATCATATTCCATCACATCTGTTCTCATCACATTACACCTCATCCCAACACAACCAGTCTCTTCTCATTCCATCTAATCCCATCATGTCATTTCTCACCCCATTCCATCACACCTCAAATCCACTCCATCAAAACCAATCACATCCGATCCCATTAAATCCTACCAGATCCCAAACCATTACACCAAATCATCCTGACTTCAATTTATAACACAGCCCTTAAAAATAACGAGCAGGAAAATCCCAATTAATAATAAATCAAATAACCATAACGATGTTGTGGTGTTTACAGAAAGCATCTCCAAAATGATGAGTGTGTGAATTTGCACCGCCACAAGAGGGCGCTCTAAATCTAAACCTGTGATTAACACGACAGAAAATTAGATAGAAATGTTTTATTTCCCTTGACGGAAGCAATTCACAACAAACCATATGCAGTATAAACTTATACTAGATGTGTTGTGTAAGGCTGGGTATCATGAAGCCTGTTTACAACACCATGATTCATGACTGAAGAGGAGAACGGAAAAAACTTAAGAATCCTGGAATCTTTGGAAACATCTACAAAAGAAATGATTTCATACCGAACAGACAAAAAAATATTTTAAAATGGTTTAATGTTTGGAGATGAACATCTGATTTATATTCCTATGAATACAGTTTTTTTTTTTTAAACAGTAAAGTCTTTAATCCAGTCTTAGTACGAGACTTCTAAGCTGTGCTCCTAGTAGAACAGAAAAAAAAACCCTCACACAACCACAACCTTATGTTCTTCTCCGGTTCACTGGCACACAGAACTCTGGCTGATCCAAATGTTCTTCGTAAAAAAATACACGTAAATCCCAAACTGGCCCAAATGGAAAGATCTGGGTTTTACCACTGTCAGAAAAAACAGCCGCTAGGTTCTCAATCATTAAATTTCTCACGGAATGCCAGACCGACCTTGAATGAATCACAAAAAAACAGCGCGTCAGCACGATTCCTTAACAACCACAACTTCTGTTATGCATCACATTATGCACTAAAGAAAAGGTGCAGACACTATAAAGTGATAATGTATCACATGATGAGGATTAAAACACTCGTGTTGTTCAGTTCTAGGAAAATAATCAACAACATTGTGATGTGATGAAGTGGAGATACTGTTACAACTCCAAAGATGATTATTTGTCTATAACAGCAACACCCTGTGTGTGTGTTCTATTCCTCTTATACACACGTGGACAAAATTGTTGGTACCCTTCGGTCAATGAAAGAAAAACTCACAATGGTCACAGAAATAACCCATGACCTGCGACTGAGACCCAGCTTTCTGACACTGGCCAGCACATTTCTCTCTAGAATCCCTTGATAGTCTTGAGATTTCATTGTACCCTGCACAGATTCAAGACACCCTGTGCCAGATGTAGCAAAGCAGCCCCAGAACATAACAGAGCCTCCTCAATGTTTCACAGTAGGGACAGTGTTCTTTTCTTGATATGCTTCATTTTTCCATCTGTGAACATAGAGCTGATGTGCCTTGGCAAAAAGTTCCATTTTTGTCTCATCTGTCCATAGGACATTCTCCCAGAGGCTTTGTGCCTTGTCAACATGTAGTTTGGCATATTCCAGTCTGGCTTTTTTATGATTTGTTTTCAACAATGGTGTCCTTCTTGGTCGTCTCCCATGTAGTCCACTTTGGCTCAAACAATGACGGATGGTGCAATCCAACACTGATGTTCCTTGAGCATGAAGTTCACTTTGGATCTCTTTAGAAGTCTTTCTGGGCTCTTTTGTTACCATTCGGATTATCCGTCTCTTTGATTTGTCATCAATTTTCCTCCTGCGGCCACGTCCAGGGAGGTTGGCTACAGTCCCATGGATCTTACATTTCTGAATATGTGCAACTGTAGTCACAGGAACATCTAGCTGCTTGGAAATGGTCTTATAGCCTTTACCTTTAACATGTTTGTCTATAATTTTCTTTCGAATCTCCTGAGACAACTCTTTCCTTCGCTTCCTCTGGTCCATGTTGAGTGTGGTACATACCATGTCACCAAACAACACAGTGACTACCTGGAGCCCTATATATAGGCCCACTGACTGATTACAAGATTGTAGACACCTGTGATGCTAATTAGTGGACACACCTTGAATTAACATGTTCCTTTGGTCACATTATTTTCAGTATTTTCTAGGGGTACCATCATTTTTGTCCAGGCCTGTTTATTTTTTTAAATAATTCATTGGTTAACATTCATAGAATTTTTAAAAATTATTACTTTTGTCAGATTAAAGTCATTTCTGTGACCATTGTGAGTTTTTCTTTCATTGACCGAAGGGTACCAACAATTTTGTCCACGTGTGTACCTCTTTAATCAATTCTATGAAGAGTAATACTTTACAAACAAATTGCTGACA